>KZ451885.1:1307053-1783696 GCA_002786265.1 Apostasia shenzhenica | reverse complement strand
GTAGTACACTCACAGTAGTCGCAATAAGAGCAAGTAACATTAACAGCAAGAGTAGTAATAACAGTAGCAGCAACAACAAGATTCATAATGCATCTTGTCTTAAGAAATGTGTAATGTCTTGACAAACAAATCAAGTTCAAAAGAAATTAGTGAGGATCTCATCTCATAGGTTCTGTTTGGTAATAAGAAAAAAAAGAAGGTTTGGTTGGAATTTTTAGCCATTTCTGAAAAATATGTATGATGTGAAATAAAGTAAGTTGGTTATATTAAAAATTGTATAGGATGTGAAATAAAGTTGATTGATTTATTGAGAATTGTGTTGGATGTAAAATAAAGTTGATTGATTTATTGAGAATTGTGTTGGATGTGAAATAAAGTGATTGTTTAATGTTAGAATTTGTGTGAGATGAGATATAAAATAATTTTTTAAGTTTTTTTTAAATAAATTTAAGATTTTGGTCATGGCTAATTTTAGCCATGATTTTTACTCCATTGCCAAAAAGATTCATGTCATGTAGCAACAACAGCAAGCAAAGCAACATCACTAATAACATTAAGCACATTTAATAGCAACATCAATCCAAGAAGCCACAATAACAGCAACCGCAACAAGCACAAGCAACAATATCAATAACAACATCTGCAACTACCATCACAACAAGCACAAATAGCCATAGTAGCAAACTGTAGCAGCTACGAACATAGTCAGTAGTCCACCATGTCCGCCAAACTTTTGAAAAGAAGACTGTTGACGAGAACAAACAAGTGAAGGAGAAGGTAGAAAAAAGGAACTACGAGCAACTCTCAGTCTTGGGCGGTAGGAGATTTTAAAGGCGAGATCCGAAGGAGGGCGGACGCCCGCACCGCTGGCAAATGGCCACAGGCAACTGCCGGAGGCCACTAGGGTTCTTTATAACCTAGAAGGCCGAAGTCAGCCACTAGCGAGATCAGTAGCGAAGTTATCTTAAAGAAGGAACCAAGGCACTGCGGAAATACCTAGAGCAAACCATCTGATCCATCAACATCGATGAAGAAGGAGATCCTCGAGGCCTCAGATTATGAAGAAAGACAAATCCTCTTCTTCAGTCGTCACTAGCCCTCACTACACTGGATGGGCGGCTCTGTTCGCCGTTGGAGGTGAAGGGGCTGCTCGCCGTTGAAAAACGAGGGGCGTTGCAGCCGTCGTTGGAGAAAGAGGAGGATTAGAGAGGGGGACTTCGCCGCGGAAAACGAGGGTTCGCCGCCGGCGTTGACGGTACGGCGTCACCATTGAGAGAGACAAATAGGAAAGGAGAAAAGAAGGAGAGGAAGAACAAGAGAAGCAGCTCACCTCTCTCTCCTCGGTTTTCCGTTTCCGCAGCGCCGCGCTAGGAGGACCGATCTTTCCGCCCTAACCCATCGCAAGCCGCATAAAGGATGGGACATTGCGTCCTAAAGGCTCATATTTCGTTTCAGTTTCATTTAAGTCCAATTACATATAAATGGAAACATTTCTCTTCAAATTTGGCTCATTTTGGGTTAACCTAAAACCCATTAACTCCTTTCTACTTACTAGAATTAAGCTTTGACACAATTAAACAGTCTAATTTAATTGATTAGTGTCGATTTTACTTAACAAATTATTAATAAGTAACAAATTATTGAATAACAAAATGAGTTCCGAATCCAAACTTTATTTAGGGCTTTTGGAGATCATAGTCAAACGATCTTAGCTTTTAAATTTGGTCTACATCAGACTTCATTTGGTAAACCAATTAAACGATCAAATATTTAGGACTGAGATTTCTCAAATTAATTAATTCTTCAACTATTTTGTATCAGTTCAGGAATCAAATCAACCTAAATTTTATAATATAATTTTCCATAATTTTTCACCAATATTGAGTATTTTTCATGATTTTTCTAAGAAGATTCTATATTTTACCAAATTAATTAACAGAATTAATTCTGGTAATTAGCAATTAAATTGGCATTAAATCAATCCCAAATTTAGTAATGGTGTCACAATTATTATTCCACATTTTTTGAAAATTTTGGAAAATCTTTTCACAATTTCTCGAAAATTTCATGATTTTGATTCCAATAAATGTCTTGAAAATTTCTCAATACCCTAGATGTTCGAATATCAGGACAAGATGTGATAACCCGAGATTAAAAGGGGATGAGAGTGATTATCAAAGTGATGTTCATATAAATAAATCAGAAACAGTCAGATAAGAAACGACTCTTAACATGCCTCTAGATAAAAGAGCATAGGAATGAATCATCTCATATTGAAAAATGAGATGAGTTCTTGAGATTGAGTTATACAAGTAAATAATATGAGCTCAAATAATAGAAGCATCTTTTGGGGCAAAACTATGAAGCTAATTATAGAAAACTCCATAGTTAAGCTCGCTTTAGTTAGAATAATACTGAGATATATGACTACTTGAGAACTTCTCAAGTTATGCAATTTCTTAAAATCAAAGCAATCAATACTTGTACATTTAGACTACAGAATATTATACTAAGATTAGAGACCATTTTGTCAAAACTTAAAAGTTAATGTAATAAGTATACTAAAATCGAAACTATCAAAGCCACAGAAATTGCTGAAACAAATACTTTCATCTTGCTATTGGAACTTAATCTAAAAGTCTAAAACTTTGGCTCAGTGTCCACACACTTTATAATTGCTCGAAATTTTGGCATTTTAGCGTGTTAGATTGTTGGATGCTGGCAATTTTAGACTATTTGATATATTATGTACTTTATAAAAAAATATTGTGCTATATAATTAAAAAATGTTATTAAATAAAATTATTTTATCTGTTATGCAAATTGTTGCTAAAATTATTGTCAAAAACTGAACTATTTGCCAAAAATGTTATATTGTATAAAAAATACAATTTTGACCCAATTAAATATATATAATAATTATTATATATTTTATTAATATAAAATAAAATAATTATATATAATTTAATATTTTAATATACTTCTTAATTTTTATATACATGATAAATATTATAAATTTATTTTTGATAAGAAATATATATTTTCACACAATTTATAGATAACAGAAAATTTAATATATAACAAATTTATATATATTATAATATAACATAATTACATATTTATAATAATTTTATTATTTAAATTATACATTTATTACATGATGAATAATTAAAATAGAATTATTAAGAATTTAATTATTTTAAAAATATTTTTGTTCATGATCAGTTATATCAAAAAGTAATTTTCTGAAAAGCTAATTTTTTTGCTTTCTTTTATAGCTGTTTTTTCAATTTTTTAAAAGCTAAAATATTTTTAAAAATTATTTTATCGAACACTATTTTTAGCTTTCAGAAAATTATTATACTTATAGCCTGAAGATCTATATAACTTCTTTTTTTATTATAAATGAGAGTATTTATAATGAGAAAAGTAATAAGTGAGATTAGATGAGTTGAGTGACTCTCATTAATGAGATAATACTAGGAGGCATGGGCAGGATTTGGCAAGAGCTCAATAGCTAGTTATCTGTTTGATTTTTCTGTTCGATATGAACTACTCAACTATTTGACTTAACCCTAGCGGGTCTCTCGAATTTGTTCGAAAATATTGTTTAAGTGAACCTGCCAAGAGGTTAAGGTCATGTTTGGCGCGAAGATCAAAACAGGATCAAAATAATACTAGTTTAAAAAATAAGAATAATAATAATAAATAAATTATTTTAATTATTCTATAATAATTTTAATATATAAAATAATATTTTACTTCACATACTCAATAATTTTTAACAAAAATATAAATTTTATTTCACATCTTAGATCAAAATACTCGATTTGAATATTTTGATCTAGAATGTGAAATAAAATTGATATTTTTATTTTAAATTATTGAGTATGTAAAGTAAAATAATATTTTTTATATTTGAATTTGTATAGAATGATTTAAAAAAATTATTTATTATTATTATTGTTGTTTTTTAAATTAGTACCATTTTGGTCCTGTTTTAGTCATGTTTTAGTCCTCGCGCCAAACAGAGCCTAAGCTAGACCTACCCACTTGTCGTAGCTGTGTGACATGACAATATTTTCCCCTAATAAACTATTAAGTAATGATCTTCTATTTTGAATCACTGTCAAATATATTTTATGTAGAATTTGTGCAAATTGTGCGTATACATAAATGCTCATAAGAGCGACCCACACTGTGTCACGTGAGTTAAAACATGAGATCAAACAAGACGATGAACTCCCCACAATTTGCAAAAAAAATCTTCGTGCTCGCATTTCACATTTTGTATATGAAACACGACTTCAAGGCACATGCACACAAATGCACATCTATGCGCACTCACGCACAAATAATGAATTGCATGCATTGCTAAGAAGAAGGCAAAGTGTTAGCTTGAATTATTCTTAGGTGCATTTTGTGGAGAGTTTGCACAAATTGTATGCATTCTCCTGCACCCGAACCTTATCAACTTTTTTTTTAAATTAAATAAAAAATTAAATTTTAATTTTTTTAATCTCTTGCTATTTATCACTTTAAAAATTTTAAATTAAAAAATATAAATATTAATAATATTTTAAAATTATATTTTAAAAAGTTAATAAATTAACAATTGAAAATAATCATATGTCATAATAATAAGAAATTAATAATTATATCTTATTTGGGACTAAACGATAATACTTTTACAATTTCAAAAATTAAATCAAAAATTTTAAAAAATTGAACTAATTTGTAATATTTTTTTAACCTCAGGCCAAATGTAATTTACTTAAAACTTTATTTAATAAAAATGTTATTAAAAAATTATGGGCTTATTTTATATTACTTACGACTAATCAAATCAAATGTTACAAATAGGACAAATCGGACAATTGCAATGAAAAAACGTTATCCTTCATAAAATTAATCAATGCTGACAGTTGTAAACAATATATATTATTTTAATTAAAAAAACAATTTATATTAATTTTTTTTTTCTTTTTATGCAAATATTCTAAGATCGAAAATGTACATAAATCATATCTTTTGTGGTTTCAAATATTTTGAATTAAAAAAAAAACTTATACTTAACATGTGTAAAAATTACTTATATTAACAAATTATAAATATATGCACTCACGTTAATAATTTAAATTATAATTATCTAATATAATTAATTTTTATATTATTATTTATAAATAAAATTAAATATTATATATTGTTGAACTCTTATTACTTTTATTTCAAATTATAGTTAGTGTTATGGAAATATAAAATTTAAAGTCATGAACAATCAAAAAATTAAATTATTTATTAATTCATTATAAATGATCATAATTTAAAATTTTTTATATTTAGAATATAAAAAGTCAAATAATATAATACATAATTTTAATACTTTTTATCGGATCTAAAATAAATATAAAACTTTTCTTAAATGATAACCGATAATCAAAATAAAAAAATGTACATGTTGAATAGTATATACATAAATTCAATAATAAAAATTAATAATAAAATGATTAGATAATTTATAGCATAACCTTTACCAATATGTTAGTTTCGTAATAAAAAACATTACACAAAATTTAAACTTTGATCAATATCATTAATGTTATTGGATTGAATAATTAATTTTTTTAAAGCACTAATATCTAAATTCTTAAAAGCTGCAATGTCATCTTTTATCTCCTCAATTTCTTTCTTTAATTGTAAATTTTGTTCTAATAAATTTTTTTTTTCTAGATCTTATTGTATTTTTTTTAACATCGCCTCCATAACAAGTAACATATGAATGAACCAGCAACGCTCTATAATCTCTATATGAGATGCATGGGGCTGTGCTAAAATGATTGCTACTAACTCCTCCTACAATCAATAAATTAAAAAAATTATAATATTTTTAATAAATAGTAGCACATAAAAGTCAAATATACTTACATATTTTTTAATTAAATCTTCATTAATTAGTTTATCTCTTTTTTTTTCTAGTTTCATAAAACATCTCACTATGATTTGGTGGGAGTCCATGAGCTCCACCCTATTAATGAAAAAATTGTAAAAATTATAATAAATAATAGACAATTAATCTAAATAATTGAAGAATATAATCTTCTCAAATATTATCGTTCTAAATGGTTTGCTTCCTGTTCGTTGCATTGCTCTTTTACTCTCTCTATTTCTTTTATTTTGCCTACTCTACTTCTGCATGGAACAAATTAAAAATAAATTATAAAAAAATTTAAAAAAAGTACTTTGTAATCAATTAAAAGCTAAAGATTCAATAGAAAATAATTAAAATTACAATAATAGAAATAAAAAACAAAGAGATGTGAATTTGATAAATGTATTATGTATCACAAAATAAGACTAGATGGTTATTTACATAAGCTTAGAATAATTAATTAACACAATCAAACATATTCAACCTAATCATAAAGCTAAATACATCTTATTTAATTCTTTATACTAAATTTTTTTGTGTCATCTCTATGTTAAATAAAAGTTTATTTTATACTATAATAATCAAATAATAGTAAGTAAAGTCAACAATACTCCAGAGCATATAGTAAGTAAATAAACATATAGCAAGTAAAGTCAACAATAAAATTTTTCTATAAAAGAAAAATTCCATTATAAAATGCTCTAGGGAAGAAATGATGTCCACAATAGCTTAATCAGACATAATTTGAGGGTTAGTCCAGACTTGACAGAAGTAACAAAAAGTTTAATTTCAATTATTGGTGTAAACATATCAATTGATAAAGCTATTATAATAGAAAGACATTATAGATGGATATTCACAGAAATAATCCGAAAAACAAATGTAAATATGCATTAACCATTTTTATAGGAAGCATTCCTGCAGGACAACTAAATATTGAATAAGTGTGTACAAGATATCACCATTAAAAATAAAAATTGGGACATTTCAAAATAAAAAAAGATACAAAATAAAATTGAAGAAAGAAATTACAATACATCAAATCCAGGCTAGCATTAAGAATAATACATTCTAACTGTACAGTATATAAATCTTACCCATCATACTACTTAAAAAAAAAATTAATTCTTACATTAGATATTTTTCAATCAACATGACAAGTATGAGGATAAATGAAAAGATTGAATAGAGCATAACAAATAAACATTGACTATTAAATTTAATATTACCTCATATTTTGGGTCCAAAAGGTAGCACTTGACAAGCCACTCCCACTCTATCTTTATTAACTTATCAGAAACTTTTGCAAGAGCTACATGTGTAGTTTTTCCTTTTGAACATTTTTTATTCAAATCAGCTCTCCAATTACTACATAAATAACGTATGTGTGATAACACATCATTTTTACGTTCTTCTATGCCTTCAAACTTATATTTTTTCTACATTGTAAATAAACTAAATTTAAAAGATATGTATCTAGGTAAACATAATTAGCTTATTTAATAGAAAAAAATAAGCTTACACATACAAACTTCCACATGCTCTCTTTATCTTTGTCAAGTATATCTTTCTAATTTTTGACATTGCTCTCTTTATCTTTGTCAGGTATATCTTTCCAACTTTTGACAATGATAAGATAAATTTTAGTATTCCTTATGATGTCATGACCGAGAAAGTGTATGAAATTTTTTGTTATGACTCTATTCATATAAAAAATTACTTCTTTCTTTATATTTATTTTCTCATCTTTATTTTCAATTTCTTTTTTCTTTCTTTTTCTTCTTCTATCATAAGCAATTATCTCTATAATTAAAGAAAAATAATTATTTAAATAATATATGAACCGACAAAAAACTCTTAAAGTAAAATCAAATTTTCATTACCATGACTTTCTATTTGCTCTTCCTTATTGTCATTTTGAACTTCATTACTACACTTTCAATTATTTTTACTTTTTTAGATTTTTTATATTGCATTTGACTATTACCATCCAATATATCATACATTGGCTCATATAAATCTGTGAATATTGCTTGACTATCTCTGACATCATACATACCATAAGGTTATTGTTAGTCAAAGAAAATAGTTAATTTGAGAAATATATTTCTTACCATCATATTGCATGAGTTATTTCTCTGAAAGTATTGAATTCGTCATACATGATTCAATTCGCATTGAGCTATAAAAAAAATAATATATTAATTATTATCAAAAGAGAAAGCATATACATCATCAAATATATTAATACTATATCCATTCTTGCCACATTTGTGTATTTCACTTTGTTTAATTTATCAGTTGGCAAGGTCATGAATTTGTATATATAAAAAAGAAAAAAAAACACCACAACTCGTATCATTTTTTTGTTGTGGCACCTATGTAAGAAGAACAATCTAAATATTAATCAAAAATATTATATTACAAACTTTTACATACAAAATATACACTTATAATACCAACATGGGGCTCAAGAAGTGGAATAGTAGATATATATTCTATAGTCTCTATCCTTTCTCTAAAGTTAAACAAATTGATAACAAATCTGTAAAGTAATTTCATATTAGTATTTAAGAGCCATGAATAATATATATTTTGATTGAACTTTAAAACAAAATATTTTAAATTTACCTATGAATACTATTTCTTAGAAACTCTTGATCAGACAATTTTTTTAATTAATGAGTTTAGTAAAAATATAATAGGATTATTTTCAAATCCATCATTCAGCCAACATATATATTACAAGTAGATACCAATTATTTCTGAAAAATAATAGAAAATAATTTAATTGTAAAAAATTATGATTAAAAAGAGCTTATTAAAAAATAATAAGTAATTCATACCATTTGATAACAGGAATGAAAATATATTGCTTGTCAAATATCTCACATCCTTCTCGAATCTATTTTTATACATTGGGATGAAATACAAGAATAGTCCAATTGTAAAACCATAATGAATCCATACAATATACAAAATTAGTGATTTTTGGTGGAAATGTACACATCAAATGGCTAGAACAAAATAATTTAATAAGTAAAGTATACAAGATACCTTAGCAAATTTCATGGAGCAAACGCTTACCTGATCACAGTATTGAACATTTTAGAATCCACTTATAATGTTAGGCTATCTTTGCTTTTTCCCATCTTGCAAGAAGACAATGATGATAATTAAATAAGATTTTGAATAACAAAATACAATCTATCAAGTTTTATGATCATAAGATAATAAAATGCACTATAAGCTTTCTTGTGCTCTGAACTATTCGCTTTACCAATTTTTGATAAAATTGTCAGGGACGTATATTCCAACCTTTATTTGCAATGTCAGTCAAGCGTTCTAATGACAATATTCCAACTTTTATTTGCAATGTCAGGGACGTATAAAACTTTTCAAGCTTGATAAGCTAGCACAAAAAGCTCATTTGTCTTCAACAATATGTGAAAATTCACACTAATATATCCATATTTATCTACTTTAATTTTTTTTGTGATTTGTGTACGTCACATTATTTACAACGAAATAAAGTTACCTTTTGAGAACAAATATACTCTAATGTAAGTATTTCTGTTAAAATACTAAAATAATCAACTCTTTCATTATCATTTCTAATGTCACCAATAACGAGAATACCACTATTTTGTGTTTTAAGATCTTTATCATATGCCTCTATATGGAAGCGATAATCATTAATGATAAATTCTAAATAAATTTTCACGTATTTAAATGGACAGATAGCCAACCACATCAAATCTTTAATATGATTTTGCTCAGTTGCTTCATGTTTAACCTAATGCAAATGAAAGCACCTTCGTTATAATTGCAGTAAGAATAATAGAATTGACCTTCTTTTTGAAATATAAAAAATAATAAATTAATTCTCACCTTTAATTCGAACCACTCTTTGAAGGTAATTCTTTTATTCTTAAGTTTGTTGTATTCACTATTAAAAATATTATATAAAAAATTATTATATTAAATAATTAAGACAAAAATATTTATCAAATAAAGAATTATAAAATACTTACTGATAATATGGTTAAACTTCATCATTATTCTTAAGAATATAAGAATGTATTTGTTCTCATTCAAAATCATCAAAAAGTCTTACTTTTCCTTCACCAATTGGTCATCCACCTTACAAGAAAACAGATAATTTACCACTAAATTTCTGACAACTTTCATCATCATTTTTCTCTAAACGATTGTACTTTGTTTCAACACTATGCAAATAGCATGCACACAAATTCATTCACTCTAATGCAATGAAACCCTCTGCAACTGAACCTTCTGGTCTTGCTCTATTCTGAATTAGATTCTTCAAGACACCTAGTTGTTATTCTATTGGAAACATCCAACGAAATTGAACAAGTCCTGCAATCATTGCTTCTGTTGCCAAATGAGTTGGTAGATGCATCATCACATCAAAGAAGGATGGAGGAAATTCCCTTTCGAGCTTGCACAATGTGAAAAGAATTTTAGATTCTATCACATGAAGTTTGTCAACATCTAGAACTTTGGCACACAAAATAGAGAAGAAAGATGATAACTCTGTAACTAGCTCCATAATTTTATCATTTAAAAGATTTAGTATTGCAAGAGGTAGAAAATGCTTGAGGATAATATGATAATCATGACTTTTCAATCCAGAAATTTTATTTTCTTTGATGTTAACAAAGTATGATATGTTGGATGAAAATTCATCCGATACTCTTAATTCTTTGAAAAATTCACAAAATAAGCATTTACTATCTAATGATAAAGTATAAGGAGCATGCGGTAAGTAAAAGCACACTCCAAACTCTTGCATATGTAACTCCGGTCATATTCTCGTGTATTGTAAATCAAGCTGACTCTTAACATTGTCCTTGTTCTTATCTTGTAACTCCAAAAATGTACCCAAAAAGCTTTCTTCAATATTTTTAATAATATGCATTACATCTAAATTATGTCATGGTAACAAATATTTTCAATAAGTTGAAAAAATATGCTCCTTTTGTTCCAATTATCTCCTATAAACTCATGAGATATCTTTTTTCTTTTTTTAAGATCTTTGCTCAATATTTTTCCCTCAAGAACTTTCGCTTGATTTAATATTGCATGTCCATCAACATATGGAGGAGGCAATCGAAGTTCTTTGGTGTCATCAAATGAATTAATATCATTGCGTCATTTATGACTAATAAGTAAAAATCGACGGTCCCAAATAATATTATTTTTTACTGTTAGGAAGACGAACAGAGTGTGTATCTTTCAAGTACACTGGGCAAGCCAATTTGACTTTTGTGCTCTAACCTGAAAGCATACTATAAGCAGAAAAATATTAATAGTCCACAATAATATAGCATATAAGTTAAAGTACTTTTCTGTTGATGAACCATATGTGTCAACCTTTACCTCCCATAAATTCTTTAATTCTTCTATTAAAAGTTGCAAGTAAATATCTATAACATCACCAAGTCCTTCTGGGCCTGGTATAAGCATAGATAATATTAAATTAAATTATTTCATATATAACCATGGTGGTACATTATAGTAATTTAAATTACTGGTCAATGCTATGTGATTTTCTTTTGCAAATTCCTCAAACTTATAATCAACAAATTTTCATGAATTGGAATCAGTTGGATTTCTTATTTATTATCACAAAGCTTTTTATCAAAATGTCACCTTATTTCTGAAGCCGTCTCTCGACACATGAAACTCTTCTGTAACCTTGGAGTCAAAAAAAAGTAGTGCAAAGTCTTGACATCTATCTTCTTATCGCTTAATTTACACTTTATTTTAGCAGTACATTTGTTATTCTTCCATCTAGAACTCCCGTATATCTTACAATTGTTAGGTAGACTATTTTTCTTTTCAAAATAGCATGCAATTATTATGACATGCATCAATCTTTTGATAATTCATTTCAAGGTCACTAATTACTTTCTTTGCCTCATCATAACTATTAGGTAAATTTGACCCTTTTGGTAATAAACATTCATTCAACAACTGAAGTAACATTGTAAAAGTTTTATTGCTCCAACTATTGATACTTTTAAGATGAAGTAGCTTCACTAATCCAAACAACTTAGAGCACCTTGACCCATGATATGCATCTTCTTCTAATTCATTCATCAAGGTATGAAACTTTTTTGCTTCTAAATTAAGAAGGCACATCCTTCAAATCATTGAATGAAATAGGTTCACTGGTACTTTTACTTATATTTGGATAAGTAATGTTATGAAACATGTCATTCATAAGATTTTGAACTTCAATATTTGTATTCAAATCTTCATCATCTGTACTATCTATAGACTTATTATCATACTCTGATGACGTATCCGAGTCATTAAAATTCTCTCTGTGAATGGTGACAACAAACTGTATAATCAACTATTATCCCATCGGCTATCAGGTGTATTCTAATATCATCGAGAGTAGTAGTCTTTCTATTTCGACAATGCACTCATGGGCAACGAATATTTGTAGACTCGCTCAGTTTACTGAAAGCATATTGTAAAAAACTCTCAACTCCTTTGCTATAAACATCATTTAATCGATCACTCTTGAAATATATCATCCACTTTTTATGGGAGTCATAACATATATTAAATAGAACAATAGGACATAAGGCACATGCAAACCTAAAAATATTAAAAAAATATAGTTAAACAAAATATTAACATGAGTAGTAAAAAAAATTTATTAAAAAAAGCATAAGTTATAATATTCACTCATTTTAAATTATCATGCTATATATAAAATTTAACATGTATATCTTAATAATTATGTAAAAATTCTTGTTAACTAATAAATTTAGACATAATTTTTTTACTCAAGTTAAAATGCTTTTTTCTTGTAGTGACGATCTCTAGGTTATCATTTTTCGATGGCAAGTCGAACGAGTGCGATAAAAATTTCATGCATAGACTTAAGTGGTCTACATGAGAAACTAATATTAATAACTATATATTATTGTGTACATAATTGAAACACACATGACAAAATTATATCATCCCAATCACCTGCCACTTCATCACCCCATTATTAGATTAGTGGCTTACTGTAATGTTGATAGTTCCTTCTGAAATTTATAAATTTTGTTGACAAATTTAGTGTACGTGAGTCGCTAATTAATAAGATTTTGACGATGTCACCTCGTGATCCGCAAGCGGCATCCTGAGCGTACACGTGCAGAGCAGCTCCAGTAATCAGACGAACAGACAAGGCGAAAGGCAGATAATCTCCACGAAGGAGAAAAACATCAAGACGAAAAATCTCCAAGTCAAACATCTGTACAAGGTACGGACTGCTCCAGAGGATGCGGAATGGCCCCCCGTGCATCATTGAAGGAGGTATGGTCTGCGGTAGGCGTTGTATATCCGTACTAGCATGGCCGATGGCCTACAGGATAGAGGGACGGGCCTAGAAGCTACTTAGGTCATCCCAACTATCAGAATTATAAAAATTTAGACTATAAATTATGATCCAACAGAGGAAACAGGGTCCCCCCTTTTTTTTGTTCTTGGTCTCTGTTTCAAACCCCCTTTTAATTACCTTTGTAACACACTTTTTGACTAGTGGAACTCTAGCGGCATCGTGGTTTTTCGTACAGCCAGTTTCCACGTCTAAAAGTATTGTCTATTTTAGTTATCAACAGACGACTTACTCACATTCAACAATTTGTTGCTCAAGAATTAATATTTCGTTGTTTCTTTTGCATTTGCAATGAACTTATTTTAAAAATTTAGATGCATTAATTTTATTTAATATTATATTGGTGTTATATATTTAAATGTGTCATAATTTCATAATTTTTAAATTAAATAATTATTTTTTAATTAATACAATATAAAATTAAGATAATATTAAACTAACAACCCGTTTAGCGTCAAATTAACTCATAAAAAACACTAAGGGGTTGCTCTAGCGTTGCGCTGCACCTGCACGACTCTCCTAACTCTAATGAGCGAGGGGAGTTGTGAGGTATGATTCCCCCTTGTTAACCTGCTCCGGCGGAGCACGATAATCGATCGTCTCCATGCATGCAAGCTTGCCTTCCCTTCCGTCATAGAAAACCTCCATGATCGTTACACTAAACAACATATTTCTTAATCTACATATACACGGAAATAATACGAGATCAATTAATCAATGAGATGCTAATGAAGGCAAAGGCCTCTTCTTTCTCTTCTTTATATATCCCCCACAACAACCTCTTCCTTCCCTCACCATCCCTCACTCTTGCTTTCCTACTTTCTCACTTCTATCTCCATCTTCTTCTTCTTCTTCTTCTTCTTCTTCCATTTTCTTCCTTTGATGACGGACGATGGAGGCAACGGGGATAAGAAAACTACTGAGAGCGGGCAGGAGACAGAGGTGAGGAAGGGGCCATGGACCATGGAGGAGGATCTCATCCTCATCAACTACATAGCTAACCACGGTGAAGGGGTGTGGAATAATCTTGCTCGCTGTGCAGGTTCATGACAATCATATATAATATATATATATGTTTCTTTTTATTGTTTTTGATCAGTGATTAGGGTTCATCATGGGTTTAATTAACTGATGGATGGATTTGGGGATGGAAGGGCTGAAGAGGACGGGGAAGAGCTGCCGGCTGCGGTGGCTGAACTACCTGCGGCCGGACGTCCGCCGGGGGAACATAACGCCGGAGGAGCAGATGCTGATCGTGGAGCTCCATGCAAGATGGGGAAACAGGTGAGCACCTCCTCGAACAAATATAATATTAAATAAAAATTTTAAAAAGACGTATATTTAGTTTAATATTATTATCTTTACATTATATCATATAATTATCTAGCTATATAAAATAATTATTTGAAAATATTAAACTAAATGTGTACTAAAATATATATTTAAAGATAATTATAAGTATATATATATATATATATATATGATTAAACTATTTAATTAGTTTTATGTGTGCGTCTCTCTCTCTCTAATCTCTCATGGTGAATGATCAGAACTTAAAAATATCTGAGAAAAAAATCTGGAGATGGATATTTTGATGGTGGCACTCTTGAGGTACTTTTGAAGAAAGCGACTGGCAAAATAACTATATATATGGTGATGTAATTAATGATAAGATTTTTTTTTTGATTGAGAGAAAATTTTATATAATACGAAATCATTTATAATACTATATATATATATATATATTATATCTTTATATATGTATGTCTATATAATAGTATATATGTCATTTTCTAGATTTACTATTTCATTCTTGACTTAATTACCTCTCTCTTTTATGTGAATTACACTGCTTAAAAACTTTTCTCAATCAATTTAATCATTTTTAAATTAATTTTGTAAAAGTTACATACGTATATGATTAATGAAGCACATATTATATATGTTTGGAAAAATATTTTTGAGCCAAAATATTCCAAGCAAAGTTTTTGATATACATCATTTTCAAGTTAAAACCACTTCACCATATTCAAAAACTTTGATCGAATTATAACGAGCTGTCTAAAAATTCAAAACAATTAATTAGAGTTTCTCATATTTAAAAAAAATTACAAAAGAAAAAGAAAAGCAGGAAAATTATTCAAATATAAACATTTCATCATTATCAAACTTTATAGAAATTAAATATATATAGAACATATTCTATATAATTAATTAATTATTTAGAACACTTCATATTGAATCACATCTTATAATTCTTCAAAACAAAATCATAAATAAAAATGCATGCGCATAGACATATATATATATATATATATATATATATATATATATATAATATTAATATAACCCCAAGCACCTATCATATATAAAGAGAGATATTTTCCACATGCATGAGGCTCACAAATGACAATCAAACCCCCTAGATATTTATTCATGCAAGCCTTAGCATTTTTGACAGTGATATTTTTTATGTGTGTTTTATAAGTTGGCAAGTTTACTATTTAAGGGAACTTCAAAAGGACAGACAAACCTAACGCACTGTCGACTTTTTTATTCTTTAGATCGATGTCGAGTGATGCCTATATATGCAACATAACAAGTGCAAAAACGAGTATAAAAAGATTTCCAATCGATTGGATTTGGGGTTATATATATAGTTGTTTGCTTCATTTTTTATTTGCGATCGATATTATGTCACGTTATTTTTAGAGAAATTAGTTATTTAATTTGTAACATATTTAGATATAATATGGTAAAAAAATTACATGATTATCGAACTAAGGTATTGATATTCAGATGCCACCCTAATTACAATGGAAAAAATGAGATTATATTAATTTTCTATTTGTTATCTTTTAATGTATAATAGTATTAACCTAATAAATAGTAATTAAGAGTTAGCATACATATATATCTAAATAACATTAATATCTAGTTAATATTATAAACATTCAAATAATATTGAACTAAATGCTCTCCTGAGCATTATCTAAGTAGATAAAATGCTGTTAAGCTTAACAGATGAAACATAATTCACTTACAATATTTTTATACGATTGATTAGAATTAATTAATTAACCGTTTGCTTACTTTGTTTAGGATGCATGATATTATTCTTAAATTTGTGTACTATATATAGTTTGACAAATAAGAAAATGTTCTTTTAGTTCGACTAGCTAATTATAGGCTTGATAAAATGCCTTGGAAAATTTACACTAGATGGCTATAGAGTACGATATTGGATGAAATTTGAACTTCTTTTTGTCATGATGTAACTCTCCTTTCGAGTGTGCTGATGGAAAAAAGTCTAGAGAGAAAATGATCAATCTAATTTGATTTACTATATTGATGAAATATTGAGTATTCCATAATCTAGCTTATTAGTGTTTGCAAAATGTTTTAATCTTTCAACGAGATGGTCAAAAATTGCGAGGCAGCTTCCTGGAAGAACTGATAACGAGATCAAGAACTTCTGGAGGACGAGGATACAGAAAAAGGTCAAGCCCGGTGAGTTAGCAGATTGCTCGAGCCAAATGATGACGATTGACGAAGCAAGCACGAGCCACACGAGCAGCGTCGAAGAGAACTTGGCCCAAGGAATCAGCTATGATCCCTTGCACCCGGCCAGCAATGCTTCCGATCATCATCCATCTAATTACGCCGATCCGGCGTTCACCGCCGGCGAATCCGGCGAAAACTTTTGGAGTGTGGAGGATTTCTGGTCCATCCAAGCTCTTAATGGTTCTGATAGAGATCAATAAATATGGTGGTAAAATATATATCCATTAATTCATGACTAGATCTTTATGATCTATATATATTATGTGTATGTCTTCTTGTTTAATTGTGGGAGGTATATATTGATGAAGGTAAGCACTGACTTTTGTCAGTATAGTACTGCTGCCAATTGGGTGTTTTTGTAATACTACAAATTAAGTAGCTCCTTATATATAATATATTTTTTTATCACATTAGTCTTGTTGGAGATGATGAGCATTGATTATTGAAATAATTCTCATGTTTTACTGCAAATAAAATAAAAATTAACTCAAATCCCTAATATAGAAAAATATATATATAAAACTAAAATAATAATATATATAATTTAGTAATAAAACATTATTGTCCATGTAGCATAGATAATATTAAGGGGCACATAATTTCATTAATCATGACTTATAGATTGTGGCATGGACTTTTTTTTTATGTACTTATAGGCTCATAAAAACAAAAGCATATATCATGTGGGTCTCTCCTGCCAAAAATATATTTTTCAAGTATATCATTTTTAATTAAATTTGAGTATTAAGTTATTATTTTAAAAATTAAAATATATATTTAAATATTAAAAATTGATATTGTATGTTAGAATATGGAGAGGAAGTAGAATTTAAAGTCATAATAATATTTTTCATTTTTTTATAATAGCAATTTAATGGTCAAATTAAACAAATCCAACAAAAGTAAAAGGATCCGTATGAAAAATATTTTAGGTAATATAAATCCCGAGGATATATTTTTGCTTTTGTGAACCTCAATAAAATTAACGTTTTACATCAGAAAGTCTGGATGAAATTAATCTAATGTTATTAGAAATATGTTCACCGTGTTTAAATTATTCTTTCTTTTTAGATTATTTGAGTATTTTTATTTCAAATGTACCCATTATTGATGTAAATTTAATTCAAAAAATGTACATTTAGATTTAGTTCAAGGTCCAATTTAACCTATTTTAGTGTTGCCTCTCCCAGTCTATTAAGAAAACATCTTATTTGGGTATTATTAGGTCAGTAAAACAAATAAAGTTGTCATGCTTGTCATTGTTTAATAAAATTCAATAAATGACTGAAAAAATATATATTGTTATTAAGATATTACTAAAATTGGTTGTGAAATTGCCTTCTTTATATCACTATTTCAATATTTAAATTAAAAATTTGTCTGTTTGTTTGTAAAGTTAAATTTAACAAGGTTAAAATTAAACTTAGATAGAAATATTTTTTTATTGAAAGTTATGAATGATGTGAAATAAAGTTAGTTATTAAATTGAGATATATGAGAGATATGATATAAGTTAGTTATTATTTTAGTAATGTATGTAGGATGTGAAATAAAGTTAAATTTTAATATTAAATTTTATGTGTGATGTGATATGTTAGCTTAAAATTTAATCAGATTAATTTTTAACTCGCAGATAAACGGGGCCTGAGTTTAAAAATAAAATATTGATGTCAATTAGTCAATATTTTGAAAAATGACATCAAATATATAAAATAGTCTTCCTACAAAACCACAATAATTAAATAATAAATTAACCAATCATAATTTAAATTTTTAACTTGTTCAATTATGTAGTATAAATTTTAATTCATAATTGATGAATTTATTCATTAGTTATTGATGATTTATAATATATTTTTTTTAAAATTTAACAGCAATTAGATTCCTCATTTGGGACTATAATGTTTGGCATAAATCCAAAAATAAGTAAAAAAATAAAAATAATAATATTTTAAATTTATTATAAATTTTAATAACTTTATTTCACATCCAACACAAATTCTAGCCTTAAAAATCAACTTTATTTTACATCCTTCACACCTCCCAATATTAAAATAATTTTCTTTTCACATCAACTCCATAAAATAAAATACTTCCTCTTTCGTTACTCAAATTTATCCTTCAATTAAACATGCCTAAATTATAAATCACTTAAGCTCTTAAATTAATCAAATCATTCCTCTAATTTGAAAAATAATGCAAATAAGTCATTCAATAATATTAATTAAACTATCTAATAAATAATGTTTATCCAAAATATTAATTTAATTTTTTAATTTATTAAATTAGTCTACTATATTGAGAAAATATTTTTCATCGAGTTATTTTATTAAAATTTAAAGATCGATTACTTTAAATTAAATGATCTACTCAATTAATTTAGAAATTAAAAAAGTTTAAATGTATATAAAGTCAAATTAGTGAGACTTAATTGATATTAATCCTTTCTTTAAGTTTATGGCTAATATCAAAATGAAGATAGGCTTCAATGTCTTTTTTTTTTTTTCTTTTTTTTTTATAATATAAAAGAAGCTTCGATGTTTTTCTCCGGCAAGTACAGCTGTCTCGTCGTGCGATCGAGGGGGTTCGCACGTGCGAGCGCATCATATGGTCTTCTCCAAGTTAATGCAAAGCGCAGCTGCCGAACCTGGCATTTTATGGCGTACCGGACGCCGGCTTTCCTGCGCGGCCCGTTTCGGCGCATGGGCGGTATCAAATTTGGCGATGCGGCTCGCGATCGCCGGTAAGTGCCTTTCGCACGTGACAGATGCCTAACGGTTAGGTCCTCCATCGCGGAGGCAGTTGAGTGAGTTCACCGGCCTAATTGCAGCACGTGCGTTTGGAGATCCCTCCCTCGTTCGATCACAGCTCTTGAAATGTAGCATGTGCGTGAATTGCATGGCTGAGATGAGATAGGGGGTGGGCAAAGGGGATGAGCGCAGAGCACGTCACGTGCAGGTTTATGAATGCTGGAATTTCTCTTAAATGTAATAAGGCTTTTATTTATTAAGTAAATTATTCCTGAGTCCAGAGGTTGAAATAATATTTCAAATTGATCCATAACTTTTAAAATCTTTCACAAAAAGTCCCTAAATTTGGCAATTTTAAACTTGCTTGTCACCTCTCTTATCTTGAAACACTCTATCAATCTCAAAATTTGTATGAAAAATTTTAAAATTTTTAGACCAACTTGAAATGTTCTTTCAATCTTGAAGACCCAGAAGTAATTTTCTCTAAATTATTTTATGTATTAGGGTTGAGAACTTTTAATTTTTTTGATTTTGAGTAACGTTAAATTTGTGAAATCTAGTTGAAATTTAAGTACAACGTTCGTATATTCTAGCCAAATAATTAATATTTTGCAAATCTTCTGTGTATTACATGTTCATAAATTATAATATTTGACAATTCACTCAAGTTCAAATTATGATAATTCTATTATGGACTAGTTAATTTTGAGTCACGAGAAAGTTTAGTTGAGTTAAAGAATTATAAGATTGCTGCTCCATGTAACATTTAAATGTTACTTAAAATTATGCGACATCGAGATATATCACTCTATTTGTATTAATTGAAGATAAATAAGATAAAACTAGCGATCAGAACATATATGGATAGAACTTATAACGGGGTCTCGAAAAACAAGTAATTTTTGCTGGGCCTGTATCCTTTTTTTAGGTTCACTAGGATTCTTAGTGGTTGGAACTTCGAGTTATCTTGGTAAGAATCTGATATCTGTTATAAGTTTTTGATAATATTAAATAAAACAAATAATAATTTAAAGATAAAATAAACATTTATATAACATTAATATTTAAATAACTTAAAGTATCTAAATTATAACAATGAACTAAATACCTTCTCAGTTTAAAGTTATCTAAATATAAGAAAGAAACTTATGTTACTTATTGAAGTTCAACACGTTCACAACTTTTATGTTTGCTTCTCTTTGTTTTAAAAAAGAGAATTTGTTATATAACTTCAAGTGCAATTTTGTCTAAATAATCTCATAAGAACCAAGCATATATAATTAAGCACCTTTGACGTTTTCATCCATTTGTTCGTGCATCAAAAAATATAATTGTTTCAAGCGCTATGCACAAGATTTTAGAAAGAAAGGAGCTTGATGAAATGATTGATTTGTGAAGGGTTGTGAATGTAATGTATAGTAAAAAGAAAATATATTAAAATAATATTAAAAAAAAATTGAAATACTTTTCTCATATTTGTCACGTTTTCAATATGAGAATGTGGAGAAAGGAATTGAAGTTCCACTACCACATGTGCAAAAAGCTATATATAAACACATAATTAGAATATATAGACAAAATATTTTATTTTAATTAAAAATGCTTAAACACACAAACATATATATTAGAGTTTATAAAATAATTCAAGTTCTTTAGTTTTATATTTTTTAGAATTAAGTATAAATTTGTTATAAAAAATATAAAGAAATGAAATATTTGTTATCAAGTGAGAGAAAAAATATTATAATCACCATATGTTGATCATAATTAAATTTATGAAAATTATGTATTTAATACTAATTTAATAAATATTATAGATTTTAAACCTAATTTTAAAAAATATAAAATTTATATGAAAATTTTCAATTATAAATTTTACTTTACAAACTCTAGTCTCTCCACTTATATACATAAGTAACATAAGTATTTTTTATTAAAGTAAAATATTTTTTCACATACTTTAATTATTTTTTGATGAAAAATATTCTAGTTCTTGCAATATAGTAGATTTGCTACAAATAAAATTGTCTTAGAAGTGGAAAACTTGTTGCTTGAATGAGGTTTACTTTTAGATCAATTTTTATCTAGTATTAATAGCTAGATGTCAGATGATCATTTTTTTTTATTTAAACCACCATATTTATTTGATAGCATTTAAATCAATAACTAGGCTCTAAAGTTTTTAGCTATGATTAAAAAATAGTTAAACTTAGATAAAATATGTGCCAAGTAGCAAATAAAATACATAACATATAATTTATTATTGAAGCTTCTCATAAATTTTATAATTTTTGTATATACTTGTCAAATCATCTTATTCTTAATTATGTTATTTCTTAAATATACTGAAAGTAAAATTTGATTTAACGTTAACTTAATATTATGTTATATTATTTTAAAGTTTTTTTATTATTTGATTTGATGATATGCTTAAATAATATTATAAAAAATTATTAAATTATCATATTAAAAAATTAGATGACATAACATCAAAATAATATTAGATCAAATATACAACTTATAAATTTCATATATTTATTTTTATGAAACCAATGCTAGGAGCATTTTAATCTAAGTTTTAGGTATTAATCATAATTGAGATAGAAAAAGAAACTGAATAAATTTATATGATTTGATGAATTTTCAAGATCTTTTAAGTCCTATGATGGCTAGTTCTTCCCTTGATCATTTATGATGGCATGTAGTTGATTAATTATTGTAATCTCAAATCTTATCTGCAATTGATTATTGGTACTCAAAATTCATAAAATTCAGGATTAAACTTCATACACCAATAATATATTCATTATTTTATCAAAAAAAAAGGAATAATTACCTACATGGCACACAATTTAGTTTTATTTATGCCTTACCCATCCATTCTTAGTTAATTACGCTATGCACACTCAAAATATTATAAAATCTTACATACACATATTTTTTAACTTATTTTTATTATAATGAGTAATTATAATTTTTCAATAACCTAACCATAGTTAGATTACAAAAAATCTGAGTCATTCATCATATTATTTTAAGGATATTTAAATATATTTTGAGTGAAAATCCTAAAACCTTAATGTTTAGGTGGCAGCAAAAGGAAGGAGACATCCGCGACGTAAATTAATTTTAGGACAAATCAGTGCTTTAGTGTAGTATTGAGGAAGAGAAAAATATGTACCATTAAGATTAAAAATATAATTTTAATAATTTACTAATAGAATATATTTTTTCAAATAGATTTTGATTAAGTTTTAACTAAAATGTGTGTATGTAAGATTTTGTAATGTTTTGAGTGTGCATAGCGTAATTAACTAAGAATGGATGGGTAAAGCATAAATAAAATTAAATTGTGTGTCATGTAGGTAATTATCCTTATAAAAAAATATATATTCATTATAGGTCCTTAATCTATAAAAACTTGTCAGTGAATTTTTGATTTTTGGCTGGTGAACATTTTTATAGTTACAATTCTACATATATATATATGGTGAAGCATAATCAACATAGGGTAGGTCTTTTATCAAAAAAATAAAAAATAAAAAAAACATTAGGCAGGGAGGCATCTTTGAAAGTCAATGAAAATCATGTGCTAGCAGAATTGGATGCTCTCCATTGCAACATGAATAATAAATTTTCATAAAAAAAAAGAAGAATAAATAAATAATTAATTAATTAAGCATTCTATTGCAATTACAGAAATTAAAGGTAAGCCAGTTTTTAATTAGAAAGTTGAAGGGTAATAATCTATAACTAAAAATCATGAAGGAATTAATTTGTTAATTCTTTATTTTCTAGTGAAAGCTATAAACATTATATATTTATGTCCAGTTTATTTTACATCATTAATAATTAAATTAATCAAGATGACAGTATAATTGAAAATCAAAATTTCAATATTAATCTGAGCTTTTGTTCGTATTGAAGTATATTCTAATTAAAAAAAAAAAGTAGAAAGTGATGAACATATTTAGTACGCATCAACAAAATTTCTCCAAAAAAATTACGAAGCTCTCAATTGCAATCGATTGATGAAAAAGTATATTCAGAAGAAAGAAGCCAAGGGCTTCAAATTGAAGGACAATTCTAAAAAATTATCGGGAGAAGTGACAAGCTAAAAGTGTGACGTTTATTGCTGAAGACAGTAGGAAGTGATTATCGAGTATATCCTAAGAGAAATAAATGACTAAGATAAAGTGCAGCTCCTGGCAGATTTTTTAGGCTGATAAATAGTGATGAGGAGAACATAAGAATGAATTGTCCTACATCAAAAAGCTGTGTAAATAAATAACGTGATTTCAAATTACAGAGGCACCTTTTAGAAGAAAACTGTAAAGCTGAGGTAGTACTGAGGATGATCTCCTGAGAAGTGCTCAAGTCATGCAATTCTTTAAAGTCAAAACGAACAATATCTCTACATTTGAATCACGAAATGTTACAAAAAAAGATATGAAAGTTTCGAACACTTTGAGCTGAGGAGCATTTGTTTGACCAATGGAAGGCCTAGCTGCTAGCTAGAATAGCAGGAGAATTATCCCTGTTGTGTTATATTATATTAAGCATGTATAATAATAGGAAACTATTATATATATCGTTACTGTAGAATACCTACAGTAAGCATTAACTGAAGGACCCATAACAACAGAGCACTCTTGAAATTAAATTTCACCATGAACAAAGAGCTTCAAAGACGTCGAAGTTGCAATTCACACCAACGACTTCTCCGTGAAGGCAGAATTTCATTGCTCGTATCACTAAGAATACAACAGTAAAGTCGTGCAGAAACAACAGTACTACGGCTTTCGCGGGAATTTCGAAAAATCGGGACGGCGTTGTTCCATGTAAGCCGTCTTTCCCTCCTTGGCTTCTTCCGTACCGTAAAAGAGTAAGGTCGCATTTCCACCCATTTCCTTGACACACAACATAATGAATAAAAAGAATGAATAGAAAGAGCATAAGAATTCTTTAGAGCTGGTTATAGATCTCTTAATAGAATTCTAAAATAAGTGATTTCTCGAAAGTTAACTCAGAATTGAAGAGTTCAAGAGATACCTGAAGACCAGCATGACCATCATCTACTGCATTGAGAGCAGATTTCAGAACTCTAATAGCAGTTGGACTGTTTCTTAAGATCTCCCGGCACCATCTGAGAGTCTCCAGTTCCAGGTTCTCAAGCTGTCAAATAGAAAACATGTAAACACAATGGTGCATAAGATTTCACGGTGTAAAAGAAAGAAAATTATCACGTAAACTCTGGAAAAGGCAACATCCTCAGACAGCAGTGGACAAAAATTCACAATAAAGAATAAAACAGAATATCGAGAAAGAAAGAGAGAGGACGGGCGAAGCAGCTATTTAACTAAGTCGTACGCTCCCCTTAGCATACTCCAAAAGAGAAATCTACAGGTAAATTTTGTTTTGAGGAACTTCCCCCAAGGTAATCCATTTGGCTCACGGAAAATCAAGTAAAAGAAACAATAAGATAACGAAAAATCATAGGTCAGGACTGAAGTTTAAACACATGATTTACTTAAAGAAAGTTATATATTTATAAGCTCAAGTCTGAAATAAAAGGACAACTAGCTGTTGATGAGTATAATGACACAAGTAAATATGCAGTTCAAAACTTTAAAACATCATGATTAAGGTTGCAGGCACATGGTTTCAACCACAGAAGATTTATTTCTTATTATAGCACTCAGTAAAATACAATATACACAGAAACATCATACTTTTCACGATAAAAACATACCGGGACGACGATATTAACAAGCCCCATCTTCTCTGCTTCAAAAGCACTGTAAAATCGTGATAGGAACCACATTTCTTTTGCTTTCTTTGGCCCAATCTGCAATCAAGCATCGACAAATCGAATAAAGAGGACAATTGTAGTGTACATACAAAAGTTTACCAATCAGAAAAGCTCAACTAGAGTCCTGGTTTACCAAACGAGACATAATTGATGACCCATAGCCTGCATCAAAACTGCCCACCTGCAAAGGAAAAGATCAAACCAAAACTCATGCCATGTCCATGAAAATCATTTCATTGATAGAAAACTCAGTGAAGTAATGAAGTATTGTACGACATAAGAATTACTATTTAAGAACCCCATGTCTTTGAGCATGGTGAGCATCCTACTCATTAAAAAACATACTTTCAGTTAACATATCTCTATCGTTCATACTCTATGAAAGCATTGTCAGCAGCAAACATCATATGCAAAAAAATCTTATCCCTTTGCTATAAGTCTAGAACATAATGATTGTTGGTTCCTCCATTGTGATTATGATATAATCATGAGTTTTAATATTTATCGCTATGTTTAAGTTAGTTGATGACTAATGAACTATTAAGTTCAATGTGTGTAAGCTTGATGATTTATTACTAACTTTATGCTCCCTATGGATGAAGTGAAGAAGCTTGGGAGTTGAACCATGTTTAACTTATGCAGTATTGAAGAGACCAAGACTAAAATGCAAGTCTTCAAGATTGAGAAGATTTATTGAAAATCATATTATTCTTTATTATAATATGTGAAAATATTATTATAAGATTATTTTTAAAGTGCCAGGAGATGTGAATCATATTATGAGCACTTAGAATAACATTAGATATTGATTGGACTGGATTTAGATTAATTAAAAATGAATTGAACTAACCTGTGTGAGGATTGGTGGATACAGCTGTCAACTGTTGATCAATCTCATGATCAATTAAGTAATCGACTGAGAAATCTATGATCGATTGGGCCATTGTGATCCAATTGAAATGAACTTTTCAGAAGTATCTTTGTTTGATCGATCAAAGCTGTCTAAAATACGACATTAAATTTCTAATGGATATTTGCTCGATCGATCAGTTGATCGATCAAAAGCAGTTTTGGGGCAGTTTTTACCAGCCACTGGAGACCTTTTTTATTAAATAGTGGGATGTTTTGAGGCTTCGTTTTGATGACCACTAAACATCTTTCACCATTATTATTATTATTATTATTATTATTTTCATCTTTCACCATTATTTGATGAATGAGAGCTAAGGTGATTGAAAAGTGATTAAGGTGATTAATAAAAGATTAAAAAGTGATTAAAGATCTCAAGTACTCATAGTTGATCCACTCTCTCCAAGCTTTTCAAAGTTCAATCCTAGGAAGGAGAGAGGTTAGTGTTCTTATACTTATTGTAAATCTTTATATTGATTTTGGGTTTTATTGTTTTCCTCATTTGATTAATGAGGAGGGCCTCTAGTTGGGATCTAGAGAAAGTGATTTGGTTCCTTCACACTAAGTGTAAAGGACTCTAGTGTAGAGCTCGAGGAAGTTTGAATTCAAGCATCTCCGGCTTACAATAAATGAGGGATTAGATTGTATGAGCTTCTCTGCCTTTGACCAAAAGAGTGCTTTAATAGATAGTTAGATGGTTTGTTGTTTACCGAAGACGTAAATACCATAAGATATCAAACCTCATTAAATTCTTGTGTTTTCTGTGTATGTGATCTCATTATATTCATTGTTCATATTATTGCTAACTTATTTGTGAGTTATTTTAATTGTGATATAATTAAAGAAAAATAAAATTTTAATTAGGGTCTATTCAACCCCCCTCTACCCCCCTCTAGACCCATACCTATATCCTATAGTCATAATATATATTTTTGAAGACTACCTACACATGTTTCCCATCTCTTCTCGAGAAACAAGTGGGGCATCTCTTTGCAAAATTGTGCTCAATTTCATATGTAGCAATCCGCCAAGATCTCTTCATTAGTTGGGGGAAGAATCAGCACGAATCGGATTTTTTGAGGAACGTCTTAAGCTTATCATTTTATATATTATACATCCATATTTGATAAATTATACAATGTATATTTTTTTTACAAACCACAAAGTATATGAAAATTACCTCCACGCTACAATCTTAGTGTGTGCGGTGTAACAATTTTAGTATTTTATGATGTGCATAGTATAAAAACAGATTCCTTTCTGAAATTCGGCTGTAGCCTATATTACTACACTAGTAAAACAAGATACATTAAGTACAAAGGGATCGATCCTCATCGAGAATCGCACAAAATCGGATGGGAGGGATATGCCCCCTCGCCATTCGACATCATCTAAACATGAAAAGGAAGCTACAAAATCTGTCGCTCTATTCGCGGCCCTGTATACATGAGAAATCTTATGCGCCTTGAAGGCACAAAGAAGACCGGAGATGTAAGTCATGGTCCTGTAGGGAAGCTGTCCTCTAGCTATCCTGTGAAGGTCGTCAATGGTAGTGGCTGAATTGCCCTCTATCCAAATCCCGTCCGCCGTAACCGCCCACTCCCGGGCAGCTGTCATTGCGATGAACGCTCCTGTCGCTTCTGCTGTGGGAGTGGCATGGGTGTAGAGCTTAGAGTCTGCTGCTATGAGGAGGTTGTTATAGTGATCCCGCACCACCCCACCCGCGCCCGCCGCACCACAAAGCTGTCAAAGTTCACCTTAATCCATCGTGAGGGGGGGATCTCAGTGGGATGCAGAGGGGTTACTCAGGCTTATTCTTGGGATCCCAGTTCTCCACGTTGGATGAAGATTGTTCTTGGGCCTCGCTAAAATGAACAAGTGCAGCGATGACTCTAGGCAACGGGAAGGGTTTGTTGTGAACACGACCGTTGCGAGCTCTCCATAAGTGGTACAATGCAACCATCGCTTTGATCGCCTGAGGGTTTGCTGGGATTTTGTTGACTCGTGACTTCAGGCTGCTGAGGAAACGGTGCAACAAATGAACATTGCGAGCTTGGGACGACGAATTTGTCTCAGCCAGAGCAGCCACCGATGCTGGCAACGTGGGTGTTGAGTTGCCGGGGAGGGATCCTGCTGCTGCAGCAACAGTAAACACTGTTGTTATAGCAGATTCTGCTGCTGCTGCAGCAACAGGGAGTGTTGCTATTTGGGATCAACCCAAGCATCCTCCATAACTTTGGTATTGCTACCACTGCCAACTTTTCATATGGAGTTGTGTATGGTTGTTGTCCCTCCCTTTGCAGTGTGAGGGATGTAATTGTCATTTTCATATATTTAGGCAATGGCATCAGATACAATAGACTTAAGTATTTATAACAGCAAAACTATAGGAAGACATGAAACGCAAAAGTCAAAAGTAACCGTCCTATCAAAATCAATAGCATATGTTTTCTGTCTATTCATTTAAGTAAAACATGGATTAAGTTACAAAGTTTAAAAAAACAAGGATTGAAATTATCAGACAAAATATTCCATCAAGACAAAAAGAACTTATCAAACAATAAAGTGTGAAAGAACTTAAGCAAGACTATGACGCTGTATTTCTTAAAATAGCTTTACAAGCACAATATCAAAGAAGAAAAAAAAAATAATGACAAATAATAATGAACAACAACAAATATGAAACAATGCCACATATACTGAAGTACCTTAGGTCCAGTCTGACCGAAAATGGCATTGTCAGCTGCAATTGTTATATCACAAACCATGTGCAATATATGCCCACCACCAACAGCATAACCTGCAACCTACAGAAACATAAAAGAATATGCTCAAATTTCAAAACTTACTTGTAAGCATAGGAAAAATGGTCCAAAGTGTTTACCATAGCTATCACTGGCTTAGGAAGACGTCGAATTTGTACCTATCAAAGATAGGTAGGAAAGTATTAAATTTAGTAATAGAGCAAAATAAAGTAGTGCACTATTCTGCATTTACCTTGAAGTTTTCATGCATGACTAGATGCTTGCAAAACCCACAGAGAATAGAAATGAATTCCTTCCTGTGTTTTACACTTCTAATGAAAAATTCAGTCTCTGTGGAACCCAAATTATACCAATGCTATGAGAAATTACTAGGTTTTAAAAAATCATCCAAATCTAATATTGGTCAGGAAATGTTGGAGTTTATTTAATTTTGTCATCTTTGAGGTGAATAAAATTAATTTAAAATTGTGACTTGTACAATTTGAAGGATTTTTTAGCTCCAACTAAATAAAGCCAGCCTTTCTGGCATATCTTGCCTAGCCACTTGTGCCATCTCGTTATTAACATCATCTCTATCGACTCATGCTAGAGGTCTCAAACAGATCTTCACATTTAGTTTATACATAAAGCAACACTTCACTTCCCCCATTGTAATATATACCACTTTGGAAAGCTTGCATTGAACTATTCCAAAGGTATTAATGTACCCATCTTCGCCTAGCTTCCCTACCAAAGTCAAGTTGAGATGAACGTTAGGGGCGTGTCGAACATCCTTCAACATCAACTTGCATCTCAAGTTGGCTTCAAGTTTGACATCCCCTCAGTCAACAATCTTTGACATGTCAAATCATCTCATTTGACAAATTAAAAATCATTGCATGGCATGTATATCATAAATAATTCTCTTGAATTTTTGTTACATAGTATCAAGCAATGGAGTCAATAACTCATACCATGTCATGACAAGCAAGACATTCATCCTTCTCTTCGAAAACCGACAAAACCAATAGCTGATCTTCAGTTACGGTAGTGATGGCAGCACTAGAAAAATAAATTATGGATCTTTCATCTTCACTCTTCTTGTTCCTCTTCCACTTGCAGCAATCAATCTTCAAGTGCCTTGGCTTGTTGTAGTAGTAGCACTTGAGGTATTTCTACAACGCAACTAACTTTCCTCAAGACTTGCCATAGTTCCAAGATTTGTCACTTCAACTCTATCTTTTTTCCCATGGTTTATGATTTTTATTTTGTTTCCTCATTCAAAAACCTTGTAGTAATAATGTTCACTAAAAGAACCCAATCTGGTCCTATGTTATTGAGAAAACTATGAATTTTCGAGATATTTGGCAGTAAACTACGATGAAATTGGGCTTGCAGTTTGTCATCACAATGCTTCATCTTCATTGCTCTTAGATGGTTGACAATGTTCTGCATCTCATTTAGGTGGTAAGAGTGAAGGCCTCTTCCCAAAGCCTCAAACTGATAGGCTTCTTGATGAGGAAGGTCTTGTTGCCTATCATTTTGCTCTCATATAGGCCATCTAATTCCTTACAAAAATCACAGTTTGTATATTTTTCCGGCACCATGTCAAAAGACTACTTCACTTAGTCACATTCTCAAACACTTAGCCTTTTCATCTAATCCTTTGATTTCTCTGGTATCATTGTAATTGGCTTTTTCTTAACACCCAATTACGGCAAATGCATATTCTTTCATCTCAATAAATCCTATACTCTTCGTTTCCAGACTTTATAGTTGTTGCCATTCAGGTTCATCATCTTTGATATCATTCTTGAATCTATCATCTTCAAGATTTCTACAAAACCTCACTCTAGCACCACTTGACAACACCCTTCAAAGACAATTTTAAATTATTCTAGTTTAGATTACATGGTCATATACAAAGTTAAAATGAAAGGAATACAAAGAAAGTTTAATATGGAAAGACTTTAGCCTAGGTTGCCACAAGATTGGCAATTAGATGAGTATGGGATAGAACTTAGCACACTCCCCTATACTAATTGGACCTAGGAGGCTAAGGAAAGAAGCTTCTCTATCGGATTTCTTCTTCAGCTTTTGAAGGCTTCAAGTGAACTCTCATCGTCATAGAAGGATCTCCAAGGAACTCCACTCTTCACAGCGGCAGCACTCTCACTCAAGTCCCTTTGTATCCCACCTTAACCCCCTCCTATTTATAAGAGAGTTGGATATCTTAGGAATGCCCTAGCATGAGCATCGCCATCCTTAAGCACTGTACAACATGCCTGCAGACTTGGACTTCACTTACCGAGTTTCCAAGTCAATGTTGAGCTCAATGATAACTTTTCATAGATTTATAACTACTTTGATCTTCCTCGAAAGATAGCAAGATTGCTGAATGCCACTCGCCTTTCAAAATAAGAAAATCTTTTATCCCTTTCTACTATACTATTCTAAGCTCGTCTTGTACCAGCACTTTGATAGAATTCAACACTACTTCTTGGCCCATGTGAACCACGTAAACTATTTGTTTCCTCTTCCATTGCTTTTTTTCTTCCATTCAGATTTGCCATGTTGCACATAATCACGAAGCAAGCAAGAAAACAGAACAGATCATGCCGAAAAGATCTAGCAAATGAGTTGTACATAGCTCTGTACCTGGAGATCCAAAACATTAAGACGCCCAAATCTGTCATAATCAGCATAGCCATCAGAACCCCTTAAAGCCTGATCACCACCACTACAGAAACCCTTGGTCCCCTGTCGAATCATCACGTAGAACAATTAAGAAAGTTGAATAACTCTAGTTTCTAACAAAAAACAGAATTTTTACCTTCCCTGTTAAAATGATAACTCCTATGGAGCTGTCATCCCTTGCGTCATTGAACGCACGAATGAGTTCTTTAATGGTTTGCGGACGAAAAGCATTCCTTCTCTCAGGTCGATTAATCGTTATCTGCTTGCTTGAAATTCGAATCAAGATTTGAACTTCTGGGAAAAACTTCCTGAATGATTAAATCAATAATGTGAAGCTTCTACCTTGGCGATTCCTTCTCCAGCAGCTTTCTCGTAGAGAATGTCGGTGAACTCCTTGCCCGACTCGTCGAGAGCGGGCGTCCACACCGCTGCCTCAGCCGATACCTCACCGTGGACTAGCTGGTACCTGTCCTGCGCCGCCGCCGGCGCTGGGCCGAACCATCTCGTTTGGGAAAAAGCAAGGGGGATGGGAAGGAGGTGGTTGCTGAGATTGTTCATTCTTCTCTCTAGGGTTATAAGCCCCTTCACCGAATTGACTCTCGCCATTAGAGAGCTCTGAAGAACGAAGATAGGAGAATCTGTATGACGCGGATAATGGGTTTTCAATTGGGATGAGGAGATTACTGGAGAATGAAGCAAATGATATCCTTCCACAGATTATCAGTGTCTGCAGGGAGGGAGGAGGTAAGCGGACCTGCACTGCAGCAGCACTGAGGAGAGCCGGAGGCCGTTTGACCAGTGATAACGATGAAGGAGATTTTATAATATTTAAATATAGGTAAAAATTTGTCTCTATGTTAAAATTAATATCATTCATCAAAAAAATTAATATAAAATAAATTCATATTTTTTTAAAAACTAAATTAGCTTTTACAGATAAAAGTCGTTAAATTTGACTTAAAAATTTTAAATAGATTTTTTTAAACAGCTTCCATCAGCTTCCTTTTCAAAAATTACTGCTTAATATTTTTTTATTTATCTAATTATTAAAATAAAGGGGCAAATTACAACCAAGTCTCTGAGGTTTAACATTTAATAATACATAGATTCATATTTTTTAAATTATAATATCAGGTCTCTGAATTTTAATAATTATCAAATAAGTTCTTTCTTATTTTTTATTATTAAAAAAAATTAAAATTATCATTTTACTCCTCCCCTCTCTCTCTCCCAGCGGCGGCAGATCGCACACGTCGCGCAGCCGCCGGACCCGCCAGCGTCCTTGAGGCCTCGCGCGTGCGCGAGATTGGGAGGAGAGAAAGAGGGGTAGAGGTAAAATAGTAATTTTAAAAAAAATAATAATTTATTAAAACTCAGAGATTTCGATGTTATAATTTTAAAAATGTGAACCTGTGCATTATTAAACGTTAAACTCAGAAATGTGGATGTAATTTTCTCCATCCTAATAATTTGTAGAGGAGGTGTGAGGGAAAGAGAGAGGAGAATAAATGTAGAATAAAATGATCATTATAATCGTATCTAATAAATTTTTAATATAAAAATATAACTAATAAATATATTGAAACTAAAGGCCTTATATAATAGTCTTTCAAAAATCATGCACCCATGTCAGCCTGTCAGTGGATCGGATCATGACCCGATAAGATTCGATTTCCGATCCGACTAAACCCCCAAATAAATTTTTTTTTTACCCGTAAATCCTCCCCGTTTACTGACCCGATCCATCTACAAATAAATGGATCGGATATGAATTACCATTGACCCGACCTGTTTAAAATCCAATTCGTTTATGTAATCTAATTTGTAGTTCATACAGGGATATATTATGGCTAATAGTCTTCTTGTTGGAAGGTTCAAGTAAAGTGCATCACTATAATTAATTAATAAAAAATTCTTACATATTATATTAGTAGATTATAGTTTACGGTGCTAAATTTATATTTCACAATATATATATATATTATAAATACTAATTTTTTTATTAAAATATTTAATTAATTCATAAAAATATAATATTCTTTGCTTATTTTATTTCCAATAAATTTAACATTATTTTAAATTTAATTATGAAAATTACTTAAAAATAACTACTTTTATTGTAAATGGATTAAATCCGAAAACCCGAGTTCCGAACCGATTCGATTTCCAACCCGAAAGGATATGGATCGACCATGACCCGATCCGACATATATGGATTTGGATCCGGGTCGGAATCAACCCGATCCGAATCCGATCCATTGACAGGCCTACACCCATGTGATGTTAAATGTATGATAATTTGTTGATTACCTTTTAAATATTATCAAAAAAATTACTTTTAATTATATTTAAACTTTTCAATCTTAGTTTGTGCTTTCAAATTATGTTGTGATAAATCTTTTTTGGGAAGGTGATGCCGCTGTATACGTGTGATCTCGATAATTTTTTTCACCTTAGAGCTTTCCCCAACGTAGATAAGTGATCGAGAACTCGGTATATATTCTAACTTAAGGCCCTGTTTGGTAATGGGCTAAAAATCATGACTAAAATTACCCATGGCCAAAATCTTAAATTTATTTTAAAAAAAACTTAAAAAATTATTTTATATCTCATCTCACACAAATTCCAACATTAAACAATCTTTTTATTTCACATCCAACACAGTTCTCAATAAATCAATCAACTTTATTTCATATCCTACACAATTTTTAATACAACCAACTTACTTTATGTCACATCATACACATTTTTCAAAAATAACTAAAAATTTCAATCAAATCTTTTTTTTTTTTTATTACCAAACAGAGCCTAGAATGCTTGGCAAATGATGCAATTAGATTTAGCACTACAGTACACTACAAAAAAACATATCTTTCTACAAATGAAATCAAATGCTGGTATATAACTTATGAGAATAATCCCATGAATTCATGCTTCAAGGTTCCATCATCAGCACAAGTCATGATCAGAAAGGATTCTACTGCTCGCTGGCTTTCCACTCTGCAAGCAGAGAATTGGCGGAATTGTGGGCGTATAGAGCTCACCGAATGCTTGCCAGCAGAAGGAATCGTACATATGGTAGCGCTCTTGAAGAGGCAGGAGCTCGATCTCATTCAGGCTAATGCCGGAGCAGGGAGCGCCGTCGCTGCAGGCGAAGTGCATGGGTTTCACGGTGAATGTCCCCTTGATGCTCTCGTATGCAATTCCTGATAGTTCTACCGCTGATGTTTGATTCTTGCAGGCGATTCTATCGCAGTAGAACTGGTCGATTACTATGGGAGTTTGCACCTCTGAAACTCTGATGTTTGAGAATCTAATGTTTTCTACTGATCCAGAGCCGCCCTATACTACCAACCATTATGTTTAAGATTCAAGTAGAATCAAAGAGATTATTATAAGTGTAATTTTAACTACCTGCCAGGTCTTAATCCTAACACCAGTCATGGTGCCATACATGTTGACATTCTGCACCGTAACATTAGAGACGCAAGCTCTGGTGCGGTCTCTTCCGAGCCCTCCAATGCTGATCCCATGGCCAGGCCCACAATTCAAGTTACGAAGTCGAATACTCGAACAACCCGTCTGAATCGACACACAATCGTCACCTAAAACGCGGAGAAGAACAGTGGAAAAGCCATGTGAATTCTAATGTACTCGTATTATACTCATATTCGTAAGAGAGCAAAAAAAAATGACCGCAGGACAAGTTGCAGTGGTGGATCGAAACATCCTTCGAGTTCTGGAGATGGATTCCGTCCGTATTGAGGCTGCTGCCGGGGGACGAAACCGACATATTGAACACGTGCACAGCTTCGCAGTTGTCGAACTTAAGGTGGCACTGAGGGCTGTTCTGGATCATTATCCCCGTTACTGTTACATTGTAGCTGCCGTAGAACCTCACGGCCTGCAGAAAAAAAAGTATCGTACACAAATTATGTCTGTTTCTTTTCTCTTTCTTCGATTGCTCAATTTTGAATTGTGGCTTACTGTTGGCTTGATGGACGGCAGCTTTGTGCCCAACACGACGCTTATCTGCAAACACGTCGAGCACGCCTAAATCAGTAGCCAAATTTGAGAGAGTACGACGCTTGAAGCTGAGCGTTCTTATTCATTTAAGCAGTAACATTCGATCACAGTCGAGGTCAGCAGACTCAGTACCAAATAGATTTATTACACACTTACAGGATCTACATCAATCTCAGATTGGGTCCACCAGATGCTGCCTCTCCCATCTACGGAGCCGCGGCCTTGGATTGTGATCCCTTTCAGCTTTGTGAACTCCATCCACCAAAGAGGGCCTGGGCTCCATACTTTGGGGTTGGTTGGCGCTACAATGCTTCCATCCAGCTGCAAAAGAGGGACTCAAAGTCATCGTCATCTGCCACAATGCTCACCTCAATTCTGCATCTATCTATACATTTTTAGTTAAGAAAATCTGCATTCAATGACATGCATTCTTGCTCTGTGGCAACTATAGCTTGAATTCATATTGGCATGCATGTAATTCCCTGAATTTCACCTTTTTAAGAGGGTGAAGAGCTTAAACAAGAACCTGAAAAATGATGTTGGGCTGGCAATAAGGCCCAGAGAAGGAGATTGGGCCCACGAGGAAGGTGTAGGTTGAAGGAACCTTCAGCGTGGAGGCCTCCTCTTTGCAGGCTGCAGCCCAAGCAGCTTCGAAAGCCTGCATACCCCCCATTCAAATTCGCATTTCAGCTCAAATTTCTATAATGGTATTCAATGGAGATAACAAATTTTGCAGGAAAAAGGGAGTCTCTGTCTTCCACCTTAGTGTCATCAGTCACCCCGTCTCCCTTCGCCCCGAAATCAAGCACATTGTATGCAGACGAATGATTCGAGCTCGGGCTCGAGCTCGGGTTGGGAGACGGGATTGATCCCTTGCTGCTGCCGCCACCTTTCCGGCCGCCGTGGCCGCCACCGGTCGACTTTCCTTTCCCTTTCCTCTTGGCTAGAGCGCTCGACGTCGGCAGCCTCCTCTGCCTCCAATGCCTGCCCCTTCTCCCCTCGCAGAAGTCAATGCCGGAGCAGACCAGCATGAGAACAACAAGAAGCAGCAGCACAAGGCCTTTTATTCTGAATAAGGTGGCCATAGCCGTACTGCTCTGTTGTGAGCGGTTGGCGGAAGAATGAAGGAGAGTTGAGGAGAGAGGAAGGGAAGAGCAGAGCAGAGCAGAGCTTAAATAGTCCTCACACAAAAGATGTTATGATCACAAGTTGCTTGTTAATATTTCTAAAGCCTTTTTCTCTTCTTTAATTCTGTTTTATTTGTTGGTTGGTGATGGTCACAGCTTTTATGGCCATCATTCATTTGATCATATTCCATTATCCTTTTCCTTAAATTGTTTATTAGTATTATATTTTAATCATATGCATACCATCATATAAATGAAGTCGCTCTCACAAATTAAGCTTTTTGTATTTTATACGCTTGTAAATCGAACACAATCGAGATAGATTACACGCAACAAAGTAAGGGACGAAACACCAACGCCAAAAAACAATACAACAAGATTTAATCTGAGGATTTATCTTGAAAAAGAAGTTTCATTATTTTTCAAGAATTTATATAAAATATCATTCTCTCACAACAAATGCATATCTGCAAGAATAGTTTATCAGTTGAAGCCTCATCAGACTGCTAGATCATCAAATCGGACAATTAGATCCTTTCCTGCTTTGAATACGGTGTATTTTTTTTTTGCAGTCGCACGTTCAACTTGCCATCGAACGGTTTAATCTACATTAGATGATCTGATTAATTTACTAATGCAGCTTTTGATCACTTCTCTATCCGGTGCATTCTATAACCATCTAACAATTCAGTCACAAATCCGTTCCTTCTGATTCCTTTCGTTGGTGTATCCGATCAGCAATCAGACAATCCAACCTATCCCTCAACCGAAGAGGGCGGGGATTGTTCAGCTAAAATAAAGTGCAGCTCCCAATAAGCTTCTAGGCCACACATAATGAGTGATAAGAGGAGCACAAGAATAAATCGTATAACATCGAAAATGAAAAGGGAGTTCCTGAGTTATACAAGTAAATAACGTGATTCCAAATCTTAGAAATGCCTTTTAGGAAAAACCTGTGAGGCTAATAATGAAAAAATGTTTTGTAATTAAGTGCGTTTGAGTTAAATTAGTCCTCAAATTACGCAGTTTTTTTAAATCAAAGTTATATTATACACCGTATTTTCAGGAGAAATTATATAATGATACTTATAATTTATAAACTAATATTATGGGTGTGTTTGTTTGTAAGGTTAAATTTAAGAAGGTTAAAATTAAATTTGGATAGAGATATTTTTTTATTTAAAGTTGTGAATGATGTGAAATAAAATTAGTTATTATGTTGGGATATGTGAGGGATGTGATATAAAGTTAGTTATTATGTTGGAATATGTGAGGGATGTGATATAAGTTAGTTATTATTTTAGTAATATGTATAGGATGTGAAATAAATTTAATTTTTAATATTAAATTTTATGTGTGATGTGATATGCCTGATTAAAATTAAACCAGATTAATTTTAAACTCCTAAATAAACGGAGCCTGTATGTTGTGCATCTCTCTCCAGACACATATAGAGCTCACGTCAGAAACAGAGAGGAAAACAGAGTCCTTTATAACTGTATAAGAGCTTTGGCGTTTTGCAAGAAATTAAAGACCTGTGAAATTACGTGCGCAAGGCTACAAGCAGCTTGATCTTCTTCTTCTGTTTGTCTTATTAGCTGGGCTTCCTCGTGAAACCCTATCAGAAATACTTGCACAAATTAAATAATTACAAAAAAAACCAAGTTTTAGTATCACAGGCCTAATATTATGGCCAACAAAATATCATAATTGAAACGTTAATTAGGTTTTTTTTTTTAGGTTTGCGAGGAGGAGAGATAAGGGGGAGAGGGGTTGGGCTTCAGAAAGCCGAGGAGGAGACACGTGTCATCGGCCCGTGAATGTCGGGGGCTCAGAAGAAGTCGCCTCTCGGGCACATGGGACGGTCACGGGCGACGGTTTGGGTCCTCTTTTGTCCTCGCACGCGCCCGCGCGCCCAACTGCCAGCCCAAGGTGGCGGACCCACCAAACCAACTGACCGTGAATTACCAACAGCGGCCTGACGAGTCCTCCATTGGCCTAGAATCACCAACAGCAATCTCCTTTTTCTTTTTGACAGTTTAATTAATACAACTTTAAATCAACCATACCTTCACTAAACGAGCTTATATGGAAGTAAACCTCAATTAATAGGGTAATTTTCTCGAATGGGCTAACCTTAGCAGTAAGTCATACTTAATAGACTGTTCATTAATGAGACCACATATTTCACCAGCTCTTTCCTTTCTATAAATATGTATATATTTAATATAGAAGGAGTAATTTTTTTTTTATTCTCTGCCTCCAAAAAGATCAAAACTGATAATCTTCTCTTTTTATTCTCATAGTTATTCAGTTGACTCACTAAATCAAAACTTTCTGCATGCAGAATTAACCCCGACTAAGCTTGGCTACTTAGCCTAATTCTCTGTCCCTCATTCCTTCCTACCTTTATAAGAGTTCGATCCCACAGACCACGGAGGGAGTCTGTGAAGCTATGAAAAAAGATTATATAATTTTTTTTTTCATTGTGAGAACTTATAAAGAGAAAACGATGCGAGTTATGCGAAGAAGAACGCAAAAAATAACTGCGAAGAAGGAGCAATTATTTGATTCAATGCCGACCGGCTGGGCTCTACGCGGCCCCCAGCTATTCGATCGGCACTAAATCGTTCGAACATCGAATAGAATACTCTCTCGTGTGTGCGAAAGAGCCAGACCGCGCAGCCGTCTTTTTGTGCGTCTTTTCTGCTCGTGAACTCTGTCAATCAAACATGCATGGGACCGCCGTGATTCGTGAACCACAACCACCAATTTCAAATTTTAATAATTTATTTCTTTTCGTTATTATTATTATTTTTATATTTTTATATTTATTTCTGCTGCAGAATCTGCACCATCATCAGGGCCATCTAATATTTTTCGAACTAAAATAAATAAATAAATATACATATAAATAATTCTATAATACTGCATCTTTATTTATATATATATATATTTATGTATAATAGGGTAAATCGCAGTTGGACTCTTGAAAGGGAGTTACATGGATTCAAGATAAAAAATCAATCAAAAATTGAATTGAGTCGATCTAAATAAGCTGATTAACGAATCAAAAATTCAGCTCAATAATAATTTCGAGCCGATTTTGAGCCAGGATAGGCTCGACTTGAATTAAAATATACTTTATATTATAAATACATATAATAATATATATATATAATATTAAATATAATTATATATATATATATTATAAACCGAGCCGATCTCGAGTCAGATTGAGTCGAGCTTACCCAGCTTGAGAATCGGCTCAAAAAAAAAAATTGAGATTTAATTCATTTTCGACTATATATAATATATATTAAAAATATATTATATTATAATATATATATATATATATATATATATTATTACATATATAATATAATATATAATATATATTATAAACCGAGCCGATCTCGAGTCAGATCGAGTCGAGCTTACCCGGCTTGAGATCGGCTCAAAAAAAAATTGAGATTTGATTTATTTTCGAGCCGGCTCAAAGTCGAACCCAATCAAGCTCGAGTCGATTTTGAGTCAAACGATCAATATACTTTTCTATCCTAACTTTTTTTTAAAAAAATTAAATAAAAGATATAAAATTTAATTCCTCTAATTTCTTGCTTTCTCTATTCTAAAAAAATTTAAGACAAAAAAATATAAATATTAATATTTTAAAATTATATTTTAAAAAAAATAAAAATGAATGATTGATAATATCTTTTGGCATAAGGTAAAGAACTAATAATAATGTCTTAATTGAGTCCAAATGGCAACGCTTTTACAATCTTAGAAACATAAATCGAGTTTTTTTTAAAACGTTAAGAATAATTTACAATACTCTTTCCGACCTCAACGTCCCGAATGCAATTTAAACATGTAATTTAAAAAAAAAATGAGTTATTTTCGTGTTTCATTTAACTTGCAAATCGAATCGAAAATGAAAAAAAATTTACCTGCACAATCAAAATCAACTCTAAATATATTTGTTCATTCAATCAACTTAAATTATGGTCATTCGTCTCGAACATGATTTAGATAAAAATTACGAAGATAATTTTAAAGAATTCTTTCATTAAATTACTGCAAAAAAATAAATGCTAAATCTAATTATATATATATATATATATATAAACAATTCTTTTTATTTTTTAATTAATTTAATTTCGAGCGATCTTGATTTGATCCCGTGTCTGCTCAATATTGGATTGATAAAAGCCTCGAGCTACAAAAAATAGCTTAGTAGTCGGCTCATTTGGATCGAGTTAAATTCAATTCGATTCAAAATTTAATTTAATTTTTAAAGCTATTTTAGATTTCCAAGCAAAATTTAATTAGCATGGGTTGCAGTCACGGGCCAAGGAAGAGCCCTTTGGCCTGGCTGGCATTCCGGTCCCCAAATTCCAATCATAGCATGGCATTCGCTAATTTGTTCTGATGTTGGTCGAGCCCACGTGAACCGACCCGACCCATCACACTCACTCACGCCTCAACTGTCGACCAAAAGTTATTCTTCTCTTTTTAATTTTTATTTTTACTTTGTTTTAATTACACTAACTAAAAAATAAATAAATTTCATAAATTGTTGCACGTTTCGAACTGTCTGAATTTGTTACTCGACGAGTTCCATACTAACTCCACAAGGCCTGTTTGGCGCGATGACCAAAACAGGATCAAAATGGTACTATTTTAAAAAACAATAATAATAATAATAAATAAATTTTTTAAATCATTCTACACAAATTTAAATATAAAAAATATTATTTTTACTTTACATATTCAATAATTTAAAATAAAAATATCAACTTTACTTCACATTCTAGACCAAAATGTATTTTAATATATTTTTATTTATTTATTATTTTGTATTCTATTTCATCCAAGTAAATAAAAAACTTATCATTCAATTCTTTTTAGAATGATAATTCTATTCCTATGAAATGATAATTTTGTTCCATTAAAATAAATATACAAGAAATGTTTGAGCGAGTTAGATTAATGCCATACTTAGCTATATTTTCAAAAAAAAATTTATACATAAATTTAAATATTAAAATTTAACTAAATTGGCATCCTATATAAATTCTAATATTTAAAATTAACTCTATTTCATATCCCATATAAACTTTAATAAAATAAATTAACTTTAACTTACATCCTATACAAATTTTAATAAAAAAATTAATTTTATTTCACATCAAACAGATTCTAAATAATTAAATAATTTTATTTCAAATCATAAGATTAAAATATCTTAAAAATAACAATAAAATCAATCTTTATCCCATTAGGTGGGGTCGAACATTAATTCTTTGTTTTCATTACATTCTATTAAATAATAAATCTTCATTTAACTTCAAATATGTAAAATTATTTCTTATAATTTTTTATTATATTTTTATTGACCTTTCTCTTCCTCTTTTTATATAGGTAAAATCTAATAATTTAATTTTTTTTATTAGAACTTCTATCAGCCTACGATTTATATGTCCAAATCATCTAAGTAGAATTCGAAAATAATTTAAAAATAAATAATTTAAATTATGATTTGATTTGATGTGAATCACCCAAAAATTTATTTCAGCCTAATTTAGGGATAAAATTTTGTTTTCTAATTTTCTACATTCAGATTAAAAAAAAATTAGGTTTTTTTTTCTTTTATTTGAATTAAAAATGCTTTTAAGGCTCATATTATATAGCAAAAAGAGCTCTATGCTACCGTAAGCATAATTATTGTATAATCATTGAAATTTGGAGTAGAATAATTATTTTAATTAATTAATATTAATAGAAAGTATGAATAGTGATTATAATATTAATGACATTAATGTTAATTATATATTTAAAAATTTACAAATTTTAAAGCTTAGATCAAAATAGTCCTAAAATAAATAACACTATTGAGAAATTGCTCAATTATATAATATCTTAAAGTAAAAGCATACAATATTTTTTTGATGAACTAAGCTGAATTGTTACATTAAAATCCTAATATAATATGATGTTGATATTTACAAATAATTTTTCACATGCAACTCAATTTTTTCGAACTTACGGACCGATGCTTGTAAATGAAATTTCAAAAGATACATAAATTCTTACACCATTGTTTTTTTTTTTTTGCAATTTCTTTTTCAATTTTGTAAATTATTGATATATTTTATTATTTGATTGTATCAAGTTCACTTTATACTTTCCAAAATTTAATTGAGCAATTATAATTTGAATAAAAATTAATTAGCTCATGCTTAAATCATATCAAGTAATTTTTAGTCTATAATCTATTAACTCATACCAAGCAAATTTCAATCCGATATAAGTTTAATAACACGATAACACAGCTTTATATGTGCGTGGCTGACCGTCTATATGTCGCGTCTAAATTCATTCTCTAATATCTGATATAGTAAACTATCCTAAACCTAATAAATTTTACTAAATTTGAGTGTGTACGAACATGAACTACGAATATTTTGATAAATGTGAAATAAATTATGAGCAATACTACGCAGTCCCTATGATTAAAACATATCAATTTTTATAGATTATAAGAAATGATACAACAAAACATTCAACTACTCCATTCATGCAGGCTCGTATCGAAGAGATAGAGATGGGCTGAAGTTAATCGATACATAACTGGTACGGCATAGTCGATGATAATTTAAGACTTTGTATGCAAAATAATATTAAAGAAAAATTGAACTGTAACGATTCAGCCAAGGGATGACAATTGAATTTTGAGTTGAGTTTAACTCAAAAAAATTTAAAAATTTTGTTTGAAATTAAATGTTTTATCACTCGAGTTAAATTTAAGTTAAATTTAAAAAACTAAATTTTGAGTTGAGTTTAATTCCACGGAACACGACTCAGAAGCCAGCGTTAGATGAGCGTGATCCACAATTTCTCTTGCGGGCGACGAAAAATTGAAAAAAATTTGTGTAAAACAACATCAAATTGATTGATATACTATCAAAAATATATTTAATTACAAATATTTATTTTTTAATCATAGTATTATGCTAAAATGCCTAGATATAGACAAGATTAAAGACATATTCTTTTCAAATACCCTTAAAAATTATAGAATACTCGTGTAGTTGTCAATATTCAGTTAAAATAACTCATTATACATTGAAATATACTCTAAATGCCAATATTCAGCCTGAATTCAACCTTAATGTAAAGAGTAGTCGTGAAAATGTCGTTATTCTATTCAAATACATTGATATGTCATAAACTAGTCTCTTAAAGTGCCTAATAGCTTAAAATAGATCGATATATTATAAAAAAGATATGTAATTGCTGGTATTTTATTAAAATTCAATCATATGTTCCTAATAGATCATCAAATATCTACTTCGGTTAAAATATATTGATATAAAAAAATGTTATTCTACGAAAAAAGTATGATTCTTAAAAAAAGAAAATAAAAAAATTCCTGCAAAAAAATGAAAATAAAACGTCAGAGCGCCTCAAACCTACAAGTGTGGCGCTGCTTAAGCACGTGTTATTTTAATTTTATAATTCAAATATTATTAAATTCTACAATAAATTCTGGGGTTAATTTATTTGATTTTATTTTATTTTAATTTTAATTTCCGTGATAGTAAAGGTGCTGTAATTTTGATTTTTTTAGAAGTCCACTTTTTTTGTTAACTTTTTAATAAAAAAATTTGATATTTTTGATTTATTTAAATTTTTATTTATTATAAAAAATAATTATTATGCTTCTTCATTTTCATATTCCTTTAAGAATTTAAGAACCAATAATAATTAGATCCTTTAATTTAAATTAATAGAAATTTAGATCACTCTAGTTTTTAAATTAATCAAATAGATTCTTTAGTTTAAGATAGTGCGCAAATAATTTTTTAAATATTAATAAAGAGACTCGATAAAAAGATAATTTTTTTTAACTAATGAACTAATTTAACTAAATTAATATTTTAAATAAAAATAAAGTTCAAAATAATCTATTAATTAGAGAAAATATTTTCTAATTACCTTACATATATAATACTAAGAAATCTATTTGTACTTTACTTTAAGCTAAAGCATCTAATTAATTAATTTAGAAATTAGAAGGTCTAAGTTGCATATAAACTCAAATTAGAAAAACCTAATTACTATTAACTTAAAATTTAATAATAATCTAAATTTTAATTTTTTCTATTTCTTGCTTTCTCTATTTTAGAAATTTAAAAAATAAAATAAAATATCAAAATTAATATTTCAAAATTATTTTTTAAAAAGCTAATTAAAAAGTTGAGGATTGAAAATAATTATATTAAAAAATTAATAATTATATCTTAATTGAGATCAAATAATAATATTTTAATAATTTTAGAGACTCAATTTTTTTTTTGAAAAATTAGAACTATTTAACAATTTATCCTAAATTCTATTTTGTATATGAAAATTCCACACTAATAAATGCCTTCCAAAAAAAAAATTTCCACACTGATTAATTTTAAAAAAATATATATCACACCGATAAGTCTCAAAAAAGATGATGATTATAAAAAAATACTGTAATCCATCACTAACATTTTAAATTTGTGCATCACTAAAATAAAATAATATTTGTGGGATGTAAGCAATTTAGAAGTTCACTTGAGAAGAATAGTACTACAATGAATAGCCTTCTAAGAAATATTCAAATTCAAAAGTTTTTTAAAATCTAAGCAAATAATACTTTTACATTTAGATCATGAGTTGTTACAAATCTTGCTACACAAAAATGAGAACGATTATAAAAGAATGATGCAATTATAAAGTCATAAATGATCACCTTCCATTTTCTCGATAGAGAAATCTCTTCATCCATTATCCGCGAGCAAGATCTGTTTATTTAATTAAATTAAAATTAATCTTATTAACTTTAATATAACACATCTTATTATATAAATTTTAATAATTATATTCCATATTATATATATATATATATATATGTTTCAAAATAAAAAATTATTTTTATTTAACATTCCTCACACATATTAAAATAATAATTAATTTATATTATCTCACATATATTTTAATATAATAATTAATTTTATTTCACATTATATATAATTTAAAATAAAAAAATATTAGGTAACTTTAATCTTATTTTAGTTAATAGCAGCAAATCCCATTAACTAGTCCCATATAATTAGGAAACTTAAATCATTTACCTTCATTTAATGAAGGATGATTAAATAAAATTGGATGAGCTTTGACAATGAGCTCAAACTCATCAATCAAAACTAATCGAGTCAACATTTAACAGTTTTCATATGCATTCGAGAGCATGATCAAGTTACGTATCAGAATGTTCGAGTGAATGAGTTTTGATTATGCAAAAATCGACCAACATGCCAATCTGATTCATTCGTAAAACTAAAATAATGATCAAATCAACTCGGGCCAATTAAAATTCAATTAGTGAACTCGAAAATTGGTTAACATTTTTACCCTATCAAATCTAGCTAGTATGATTATGTAAATTAATAGTTTAACTTGAAGTTGTGAATTTAATTGACAAAATATTAATTTTTTGTTGGATATTTTTATTATTTTTTAAAAAATAACTCAAAGATTATTTTTAATAATGTGAATGGATTGAACTAGTTAAATGATGTGAGCCAGTTAAAAAAAAAATTAAATGAAATGCAAAAATTACATAAAATTTGAATTAGAGCAAAAAATGTGAGCCAGTTAAAAAAAAAATTAAAAAAAAATCTACATGCATGATCTTCCCAACCCTCCTCTACTAGAGAAGGATGGAAGCTTATCAGGTTAACCTAATAAGCGTAAGCATCAGAGCTCCTCAGGCCTCATGGCTGCGCCGAGCTCGCCGGCGGCCTCCGACGCCTTCTCCTTGGCCGCCTCATACTTCCTCTTGGCGCCGGTGGTCATCGACTCCTTCGCCGACCGGTAGGCCTCTCCGACCCTCTGCTTCGCATCTTCGTAGGCCGACTCGGTGGCAGAGGCGGGGGCACCATCTCGGTCCAATCGGCTCTCGGCGGCGGCCCGGGCCTCGCCGGCCTTGAACATGATTCTCTGCTTCCCCTCCTCTGCCTTGCCCGCTATGGCGTCCTTGGCATCGCCGGCCTTATCCTCCACCGCCTCTTTCGCCTTATTCGCTGCCTTCTTCGCTGCTTCTTTGGCGTCGCCGGCGGAACCCACGACGGCGTTTCTGGCGTCGCCGGCCTTCTGTGATGCAAAGTGCGCAGCCTCTGCATGGAACGACGTTACAGCACGTCCGATGATCATTATGTTTGAAACTCGTTTGAATTTTACTCGACTAATCTTAACTCATTTTTTTATAACTCAAAAATTAAATCATTCATTAGCTCAAAAAAACATTAAATCATTCAACACGTACTAAACAATACAGTTTTACTGTTGTAAATTATACAAAATATAAATATAACACATATAAATTAAAAAAATATGAATAATTAATTCAATGCAACTTTTAGTAATTTATTAGGTATGAATTTATGATATACAATATCATTAAAAGATGGGACTCTCTAAATTTAATTTAAATGATAATAACATGTATTTAAAATAAAATATAATATTTAAAATTTTGAATATCACTTATAATTATTTATTTGTAAAATTTGTTTTTAATAAAATTAAATAAAAAAATTTTATTAAAAATTATAAATAATGTGAAATAAAATTAATTATTATATGTAGACATACAGAAATGTAATATAAATAGCTATTATTTTAATATCTAGAATGCAAAATAAAATTTATTTTTTATTTTAAATTATATATATATATATGATATAAAATATAATTAATTATTAATATTAAAATTTATGAATAATATAACATTTCAAGTTAAAACTAAAGTTTAAAATTTAATATACAGTAAAATATATAAATATTAAAATAAAATCGAGATGAAATCGAGATAGTTACCTTAATAAAATCAATCAGAAGATTCAATAAATAATTTTATTATATCCCTTCCTTCTATTTCTATCTTCTATTTCTACTTTTCCATATTTTGTATCTGGAGTACTTCACTTAATTTCCTCTAAATAAAAAATAAGATTAAAAATTAAACTCAATTTTAACTCAAAAATCAACTTTAAATTAAATAGATTTTAGAAAAATTAAATTAAATTATTATCAGGTTAATTTACATCTAGATTTTAGATAAAGATGTTTTAAATTTATCTCAATTTTTAAAAAATTTTAATTTAGATTTACGAGGAATTGTAAAAGCGCTGTTATTTGATCCAATTAAAATATAATTATTAATTTTATTTTATTATATTATAAGTTTATTTTCAATTATTAAATTTTTTGTTTTTTTGAATGTCCTTTTTCAATGCTAATATTTTTATTTTATAATTTTAAATTTTAAAACTGATAAAACAAAAAAGATAACAAAATTAAATCTGATTTTTCTATTTAATTCTAAAAAAATAAAAATAGAGAAGTAAAATTAATAATTTTTTAAAATATATAAATTAATTAAACTAATTTAATAATAATTAAATTTCACTTTCTATAAGAAAAAGATTCCGAAAAAGAAACAAAACTACAATATTTTTATAATCTCATGTATCAAATTCGAGATTTTTCAAAAATTTAAATCGATTTGCAATACCCTTCCGACCTCAAAGAGCTTAGATGTAATTTATTATTTTTATTATTATTATTATTATTATTATTATTATTATTACCGGAAGCATATTCGGAGACCTTGTCCTTGGTCTTCATGGCGATGTCGCCGGCGACGTCCTTCATCTGCTCCGCCGCCTTCCTCGCATTCTCATGCTGCCAACCCATACCCCTAAAATATATAAATTAATTAATTTGAATATCATAAGTTTATAATTAATCATCACCATCATAAAATTCACAGACCACATACTCGTTGATTTTGTCGCGGGCCCAGTCTGCCCACGAGTCCGTCGTCTCGCCGGCGCCCTGAGCCCATTCCGACGCCTTCGCCGCAGCGCCGCCGGTGGCCGGCACAGGCGCCAACGCCGACGCAAGGGCCGCGAGAACTACGAGTAGTCCGACGGACTGACCGTGCAGGCTTCCGATCCTTCTCCCGACAGCTGCCATCTTCTTCGCTGTTAATCAAAATGCGTAATTGCGATCAGATGCGTGCATTAATTTCGCCGGCGACGTGGGGGTAGTTTTATAGGTGGAGGAAGGTGACACGTGTGGGATCGGGAGCGTGTGGCTCTGCCACGTGGTGGAGACCGTGGACACGTAAATGGCGAAGAGGGGCATTCGCCGTTTTCTCAGGGGCGGGGATGAGAGGGATGATGATGTGTGGACGAGGGGTGTTAAAAATGCCGAAAACTCGAAACTCACTCTCGGTTCGTAAATATTAATAAATTATATAATAATTTTTAGAATCGGAGCTCGAAAAACCAATTTCATTGAATAAGAAAGAACTAATCTTATACGACGGAGTGTTATATAGAGTTAGCAATATAAAAAGTAAACGAGTACATCATCTTCAATGAAAATTGTGTAAAAATTAGGTGGGAGAAGTACTATACCCTCATTTCATCTCATATCAGCTATACAACCAGAAGAAGCTACAAAATCAGTTATTTTGTTAGCGAAAAAATATACGTGTATAACCCCTATATGTCGTAAAGGTACTCAAAAAATCAAAAATCTTAGACAGTAAGCCACTTCTAACAGCTTCACGTAGTGAAGAAGGTTGTCCCCTATGATGATGGTAAAATCTCCTCCAACTATATATATGTCCTATGCTTTATTTGCCCAAGTACTCGTCAGTCTCATCATCACCTTTAGATCTCCTTTGATCTCTGTCGGATTGATTGTTCTCGTGAACAATCTAATACTTACTAGAAAACTTTTTGATGGTCGCTAAGAACTGCTGCTGTACTAACTTTATTATTTGCTCATATAGAGCTATCTAAATTAACTTTTACCCACCTCAAAGGGATGATATATCCCAGTGGGATAAGAATGGTTACCATTGTAATCACATGGGCTAATCTAATTCTAGTTTCCTAAATTGTGGCCAAATCTACCTTAATTTACATCTTAGCAATTTATGGCTGCTATAATCCTGGTGGTGGCATATAGTGGTGAACTCTGGCATTCCTTGCACTCCAAATATAGTATATAGTCGTAACTCAACGCAAGATAGAAGAATCACTATAATTTTTGATGGCCCAACTCCTTCATCACTGTAGAATCTGATGGCCACGCTCCTTTCATCGCTGGCGGCAACTTGCCGCATCGTAGGCATGTCCATCATATATTATGTATTCATTGTATTATTGCGCGTTGTATGAAAAAAAGTTAATATAAAGAGGATTGCCTACACCAACCTCACGCCCATCTCTTCAACTATCTTTTCCTCGACATGTTCGTCCAAATGTTCAAAAGTACAATTAATTATATCCAACTTTAGTTAGTCATATTCACATAAAGTCTAAATGCATAAACTATATATTCAACATTTTTTTTAACTAATATATTCAACATTTTCAATAGATCTCGTAGACTTTGAATAGTCATCCAACTTTGAGAAAGCTTGGCATGAGCAAAACTTTCTTCTTATGTGATCAAAGCCTTTTTTGGGGAGCTTATAATACCTTGCTTAACATATTGATATACATTTTTCATCTAATTCATTATTAATTTTAGGAGTAATTTCACTTAGGCCCTTTAGGTTTGCTTGCTTGAACACAAAAGTTCACAAATCTCAAAACATGTTATTCAGGTCCACAATAATTATTATATAGTTCACCAGGGTCTAATTATTTTTAAAACGCTTTCAATTAAATCCAAAATAATATTTTCCTTTTATAATATCGTTATTTCATAAAAAAAAAATTTAAAATAAATATTTAGTTAATTACGATTTTACCCCTGGCCCAGGGCGTCCGCGGACACCTAACGGATTCTAAATTTATAGCTCACAGGCGGACGCCGACGGCTGTGTGCGCCGCCTCGCCCGCGGGCGTCTGCACGAGGTCTGTGCGCGGGCGTCCGCCTGCTTGCTTGCCCGCACGCCGGTGTCGGCGGGGGCGGCACGTAGGGCGTCCGTGCTCCAGCTTTCGTGCCCAAACAGCCGCCACACACAACTTCAATGGCATATTTTGAAAATTAATATATTAGGGAAGGGTATTTTTGCCACTTTTATAATACATAACAGATTCTGTCATGAAATAACTATGATGTCCCGTGTAATATTTTTGTGGACCTCAATAACATGTTTTGAGATTTGTGGACACAAACCTCAGGGGCCTGAATGAAATTACCCCTTAATTTTATTCCGGCTAGTCCACATCTCGCTCCATAATTGTGCATTAATTAGTGTTTTCTCGATCCAGTCTGATAGATCTTGCCTTAAATACTAGAAGTTCTTAAGCTTGAGTTACACCATCGTAATTTTTAAGTGAAATAAAAAAATTATAGCATTTAAAGGTTATTAAAAAAAATTTGAACATTAATTAAATTTATAGTTATGGTACATTTGATTTGTCGTTATCTCAGTGCTATACTTTTGATTAATAATTTTATAATCTCATAAAAGATTATGTATAGATATCAATAAACTAAACAATTATTTTCTCTAAATAACATAACATACATCAAGATAACATTAAATCAAACGCCCTTTTAATTAATTCGACAAATTTAGCTAACAATAGATTAGATTGGTTGGCTTTCAAGCCAATTTTGGGCGGTGAAAACGATTTCCATCTTTCTTCAAAGCTCGATCTTTTCCACCTAACCCCAAGTTGAGCATCATGGGCCCACTCCATTCCATTAAACTGTTTCTCAATAACATCAAAAAAAAAAAAAATCCAAACCCAGGATTTGTTCTTGGTCTTAAGTTGCACTTTGACTTACAATAAAAACAAAAATGCACTTGACTTAGATTTACAATTTATGCGCCACAAATAGAGAGAAAATAGACGGGTTAGAGGCGCGTGATACAGAAATCACGAGAGACAATCTTCTCGATTCTTGAGTACATCGTAGATTTGAACACAATTTTGAGACCAAAATAATGCGATTTTTTACTCCAAATCGTGTCCTTATTAATTATAACTTTATCATACATGATGTGCACCTATTTAATCGGTAGAGTTAATAGGTTGATACAATTTTGCAACCCACAAACCGTCGCGGAATGGTAATATTGTATAGCAATACGAAAATATGATTTGCGTCTAATTCTTCGCGTGATGCTCGTATACACACCCACTATATCTCCTCTCTTTCTCCTTCCATATATATTTTTATTTAAAGACCAAATAAATATCAAAAAAATTAAAAATATTCAAATCTACCAAACTTATATATATATATCGATATATATGAATTATAAGTCTACATCGCCATTGGCTTCGAAGCTTTCATCTCCTCCAGCCGAAGCCACACACACACACAAAAATCTTCTAAGGAACTGCAAAAGATATCTGTATATAATATACATGTGAGTGAAAGACAGCACAGGCCTCATCTCGCATGCATAGATATCCAGAATTCTAGAGATCGCCATGGCTGCAACCTGCAGCAGCTTGTGGATCTTCGTCTTCATCTCCGTCTCCGTTCTCGAGCTCCTCTCAACGTTGCCGGCCACCGCCGAGGCGGCAGTTAAAAAGTATCACTTCAATGTGAGTACACACAATGGAATGGAGAAAAAAACTCTTCTTTAAAAGCTCCTTTGGTTCAAAAAATTTTTTTTTTGTTAAACATAAATTTTAACTGTAAAAATTAATTTTATTTTATATTTAATACAAATATGAATATTAAAATTAGCTTTATTTTACATTTTATACACTTACTAATATTAAACTAAATTTCTCTTCTATTAAATTTATAAAATAAACAACCAAAGGAGACCTAAGGGTGCTATACGTAATTCTCTCTATAATCCGTAGTTTTAATTACTTAATATACGAAGAACTTGGTGCAAGGATGAGTACTGTATGCATGTTTTGAACAGATAGTGGAGAAGAATGTGAGTCGACTTTGTCACGCAAAGCCAGTAGTGACAGTTAATGGGAGGTACCCAGGCCCTACTATTTACGCTCGAGAAGGCGATCATGTTACCGTCAATGTCACCAACTATGCACAGTATAACATGTCCATACACTGGTATATCATATTTCTAAACTTATTTTAATTTTTATTACAGAATAAATTACATTTTGATATTGAGTTTAAGATTACATTATACTATAATTTTAAAATTTAATATCTGAGTACTTCACTTTTTAATATAATTATCAAGTAGTACTTTTTATAAATTTTTTTTATTAACATTTTATAAAATTATCAAATTGCCCTCATCTTCTCTCTCACTAAATCAATCAAATCTTACCAATAATAAGTTTAAAAAATTAATCAAATGTGTTTTCTTATAACTAAGAGCTTGTTTGATTGGAGGATAAATTTGGATAAGAAAAAAAAATTTTATTTTATAGAATTGATAAAAAAGAAATTTATTTTAATATTGAGATGTGTGTAAGATGTGAAATAAAATTGACCTTAAAGTTAAAATTTGTGTTGGGCGTGAAATAAAATTGATTTTTAAGGTTGAAATTTATATTAGATGTGAAATAAAATTATTAAAATTTATAATAAATTTAAAATATTATTAAAAAAAGTTTTGCTCATTTTTGATAATTGCTAAACATACCCTAAATCAAATGCTACGAAAATGGGACAAAGTACCTCTAATAAACGCAAATCTTTCTAAATATGTCATTTACTCTAAATTTTTTAATATAATCAAGCATATCTTCCAATCTTTTAATTATTTTAAATTAAATATTGCATTAAGAAGTTTGAATTTTTAATCACCCTTATTTAATTAACATTAAACCAATCCCATCAAATAATATAAATACCAAGTCTTTTCTCTAAATTATAAACCCTAAATCCTAAAAACTTAAACATTTTAAATCTAAATCCTAAATTCTAAATTTTAAACATAACCCTAAATTCAAATATTATGAGCTTATTTTTTAGCATATTCAACTTTAGAATAAATGAAATTTGATTCAAAACCTCGAGTAACTTTGAACAGATGAAGTTAGCCTTCGTTCTAGCTTCGAAACTTTAAATTTACGAAGTTTGGCTTGTTCGATTAAAATTTTTTTTTTGACGAGTTCAATTTAAAACGACTTTAAAAGGCTTGATGCACTTTATTTTGACTAGCAAACAATTTATGTTATTTTGGCAGCATTTGAAAACAACTTTAACATAAATAATTATTCGAATTAATTAATTTAAAGTTTTAATTGCTTACTGTCTTGTAGTTGTAGTTAAAATAACTTAAAACTTTTATGATGTGAAAAATACCCCTTGAATGCATTTTAAGCTCAAGTGTTTTTATTTTTAAAACTACATAAATTATTTAAATGCACTTCAATTTTAAGCAGTTTTATTTTAAATTAAAGTTTTTTCAAATGCAATCTTAGGCCGCTCGAGGACTAAAATTATGTTAATTTAAAATAATAATAATAATAATAATAATAATAAAATTTTTTAATCATGTTACATAAATTCTAATATAAAAAAATATTATTTTATTTCACATACTCAATAATTCTTAATAAAAATATTAATTTTATTTCATATCTTAAATTAAAATACTAGAATCAAGTATTTTGATATAAGATGTGAAATAAGTTTGATATTTTTATTGAAAACTATTAAGTATGTAAATAAAATAATATTTTTTATATTAAAACTCACGTAGAATAATTAAAAAAATTTATTTATTATTATTATTATTATTATTATTATTTAAACTAGTACTATTTTAATTCTGATTTTGATCTTCACATAAAACAAGACCTTAGTTAGCTTTTATACATTATTTGGTCAAATTATAGATTACACGAAGGTTAAAGATAGTTAAAAATTCACATCTCTTAACTAATGATCAAAATAATTAGAAGATACGAAGGGATTGCTATATATATTTAAAAACTAAAGATAAATATGATATTTAGATTTACACCACTAGCATAAAATTTTTCGAATAAAAAACCTATCACTTTAAAATTAATTATGTTAAAAATTTTATAGTATGTGAAATAAAAAATTATATTATAATTATATAAAATATGATAAAAATTAATTTAATATTATTTTTTAGTATTTTATAATAAAAGTTATTGTTGATCCTAAAATGAAGGGATGGGGAATTGGTGCAGGCACGGGCTGAAGCAATACAGGAACGGGTGGGCGGACGGGCCGGCGTACATCACGCAGTGCCCGATCCAGAGCGGCGAGTCGTACGCGTACGACTTCAACGTGACGGGCCAACGTGGCACGCTCTGGTGGCACGCACACATTCTCTGGCTCCGGGCCACGGTCTACGGCGCCATCGTCATCCTGCCCAGGGCAGGGGTCCCCTTCCCCTTTCCCCAGCCGGACGCCGAAGCTGAGTTAATTCTAGGTCACTGAGTCCTCATGCCCGATTCACCGGATTAATTAAAACTTAAAAGTCTAATTAATTAGATTGATTATTAATTATGTGGCGCATGCGTGCAGGGGAGTGGTGGAATGGGGACGTGGAGGAGGTGGTGAGGCAGGGGAATCGGCTCGGGCTGCCCCCCAACATGTCGGACGCCCACACCATCAACGGCAAGCCGGGCCCTCTCTTCCCTTGCTCTGAAAAGCGTAATCACACTTATGGCCTAGTTAATTTTTTTTTGGTTAATTCTAGTTAGATCCTTGAGGTTTACTCGACATATTACGTAAGTTCATAATTTTGAAAACAGCAGACATGTCCCTAAATGCAAGTCCATAATTTTGAAAACATACCAAACAGATCCCCAAAACTTACTGTATAAATCACTGCGGCTCGTGCGCGCGTCCGCGCACAGGGTTGCGCGCGCCGGCAACCTGCCGGCGTGCGCGCACGGGGCCAGGCGCTGCGTCGGCCGCACACGCCGGTGTCTGCGGCGACTCGCGGGCGTCCACGCGCGGGGCCGCGCGCTGCGGAGACCCACGCGCGGCAGTGCACGTGTCTACCTGCGAGCGGACGTCGGCGCGGTAGGCAGACCGAAATATGGAAGGCTAAAAAAGAGTATTTTAGTAATTTTAACAGCGTTTAACATATACCGTTACAGAAGGACCACAATAACCTATACAGTAAATTTTGAGGACCTGTTTGACATGTTTTTAAAATTGTGAACTTGCATGGCAAGTTGAGTAAACCTCGGGAGCGTAAGTGAAATTACCCCTATTTTTTAGTTTAATTGCAGTTATTTTTAGATAATTTGTATTAAAATTGAAATATTTTCAAATAGGAGATAAATCGTTCAGTCAAATTATTTTTCTAATTCTTAATTCTTTTTAAGGGGGCGTTTGATTCAGTGTTATCTCAATGTCAATATTATTTAGATGTCATGTTATCTAAATGTCATTGTTATTCATCAATGAACATTTGTTTGGTTCAATATTATGATATTAGAAAATATCAATGCTATCCAAATTATTTTTATTTAGTTAGAAGTTATTGACATTATAATGACAAATTGACGGTGTTATCTTGAGATGTCGCCCGATTTGAGGTGACATCTAGATGTCAGTGCATAATGATATTTTTATAATTAATTATAATATTATTTAAAGATATCATTAAATTAAATAATTATTTTTTAAAAATAATATAACATAACATTGAGATAACACTGAACCAAACGCCCCCTAAATAATATATTTATCTCTATTCTTAAATAGATCAACTAAATCTCTAGATCTTCTAATCATTTTAAAACTGAGCAAGAGAAGTAAAATTTTAATTAGTCTTTAATTTAATTACAACCAACTAATCCGATTTAAGTAAAAAAATATTAACTAAATGACATAGTTCATAAATAAATTTCAAGATTAAGATTTAATGTTCAGGTTAGCGTTTTATATTATTTGATGATATAATTTTAATTGTAGTTAAGAATAATTAAAAATTTAAATCTCTTAATAAAGGAATTAATTTAAAATAATTATAAGATTTCAGAAGCAGATTTGATATATTTAAGAATTAGAATTAAATATAATACTTAGGGAGTCCTTTAATTTAATATTATTTTTAATATAATATTATATTATTTAGTAATATGATATTTAAATATTATTTTTTAGTACTAATTCTGTAATTTTAAAAATATTATTAAATCAAATAATAATAATTTTTAAATAATATGATATAATATCAGCTTAATATTGAACTAAGTGCTTCTAAAAAATTTGAGAAATTTATATAAAAATATCTTTAAATTTTTTTGCTTTGTAATAATAAATAACTTTGTTATAATTCAAGTGTGTAAATTTAAAATTCAAAATATACATAACGCACATAATGTATACAACTTAAATAAATTTTATATATAAATATATATATATATATATATATATTACAAATTATATAAATTAAATATAATTCATGATTTATTCATATATAAGTAAGTTGAATAAATCATGAATCATAAATAACTTATAATTCACAATTTATTCACTCATCTTGTACATAAAGTATTTTTTATACACCTAATAAATATAAAATTATGATATAAAACAAAGCTAGGATTTAAAATTATGTTATTATTATTTTTAGTATATTGCATCCAAGCCTTTAAGCTCAAGAGATTGCAAATTGATCTTAATGTTTCAAAAAAATTTAATTTTAATTTTTAAAATTGTAAAAATATTACAATTTTAATTCTTTTTACAAAATCTCAATTTATATTGATTGTTTTGATATAAAATGTGAAATTTAATTAATTGATTAACTTAAATCATTTATATATTTTAACTGATTATTACATCTCATTATTTTTATAATTTTTTAAAATTTTAATAAAAATTTAAAATTTAATTTCTTTTTTCATTTGATTTTTTGCTTTCTCCACTTAAAAAATCAAAAGAATGTAGAATATTAATATTTCAAATTTATTTTTTAAAAATTAAAATAATACCAAGAATAGTTTTATAGTATAATAATAAAAATTTAACAAATATATTTTAATTAAAATTAAATAATAACAATTACTTTTATAACAGAATATCAAATCAAATTTTTTTAAAAAATAAGGCCAATTTGTTAACCTCACGAGTCAGATGCAACTTTATTTTATTATTTTTTAAAAATATTTAGTTATATAAAATTTTAAATATTTTTATGTAAATATATGTTATTCTATAGTTTATTTTTTTTTATTTTTTATTACGAATATTACCTTAATGGCCTGATTTACGCTTTCAGACACCTACGCCTTGGAGGTGGAATGGGGAAAGACGTACCTCCTCCGCATCATCAACGCCGCCCTCAATGACGAGCTCTTCTTCTCCATCGCCGGCCACAACATGATGGTGGTGGAGATCGACGCCGTCTACTGCAAGCCCTTCACCACCGCCGCCCTCCTTATCGCGCCCGGCCAGACCACCAACGTCCTGTTCCGCTCCGACCAACCCCCCGGCCGCTACTTCATGGCCGCCCGCCCTTTCAACGACGCCCCCATCCCCGTCGACAACAGGACCGCCGCCGCCATCCTCCAATACCAAGGAGTCCCCCCCTCCGTCATCCCTTCCTTCCCCCGCCTCCCCTCCCCCAACGACTCCCACTTCGCACGAGCCTACAACGCCAAGCTCCGCAGCCTAAACTCGCCCCTGTTTCCGGCGAACGTGCCGCAGACCGTCGACCGCCGGCTCTTCTACACCATCGGCCTCGGCCACAACCCGTGCCCCACCTGCCTCAACGGCACCCGTTTCGCCGCATCGCTGAACAACATAAGCTTCGTGATGCCGGAAATGGGGCTGCTCCAGGCCCATTATTTCAACATCACCGGAGTTTTCCGACAGGATTTCCCCGACCGGCCACCGAAGCCTTTCAACTACACCGGCGCCCCGCTGACGGCGAATCTCGGCACCTCCGTCGGCACCAGGCTCAGCCGATTGCGCTTCAATTCGACCGTCGAGCTGGTGCTGCAGGACACCAATCTGCTCACCGTCGAATCCCACCCCTTCCACCTTCACGGATACAACTTCTTCGTCGTCGGCATCGGGACCGGCAACTTCGACCCTGCGAAGGATCCGGCGAAGTTTAACTTGGTAGATCCGCCGGAGAGGAACACCGTCGGAGTTCCGACCGGCGGGTGGACGGCGATAAGGTTCAGGGCAGACAATCCGGGGGTGTGGTTCATGCACTGCCATCTGGAGCTTCACACGATGTGGGGGCTGAAAATGGCTTTCGTCGTGGAGAACGGGAAGAGCGACGAGCAGTCGGTTCTGCCGCCGCCGCAGGACCTGCCGCGGTGCTAGGGCTTGTTGGCGGTCGTCGCCTTCTTCGTTGGTCGTGGGCCGGACATTTGTTTTAGGCTTTGAAGCGAGAAGCCTTTGTTTGAATAAAAACACGGTCCGCATAAAACAATTCGTGGGCCGAATGAAGCAAAATTGTGTGGAATGCAAATTTTTTTATTCTCCATTCTACTAAAAAAAAAAAAAAAAAAAACAAACACTAATATTTTCTGTCAAAAATTTAATATTAAAAAATTATTTTTTCGTATTTTACATTAATTATAATTTTGACCTAATTTAGCTAAAATTATAAAAATTATCAAATTTTTTCAATAAAATATTTTTTTATATTATTTTACATCATACATAAATTTAAATATTAAAAATTAAATTTACTTCATATTAAATAAATTTTAATAAAAATTTTTTATTTTATTTCACATTTAATATAAATCTTAATAATTAAAAATATTTATTTTACATTAAAAAAATTAAAATATTTCAAAAACATACTTTTATTAAATGATTTAAATCAATTTTATTTTATATTTAGCACATATTTTAATAATAAATTAATTTTATTTTACTTCAAATTTAAATATTTTAATAATTAAATAATTTTATTTTATATTAAAATATTAAAAAAAATTATTTCGAAGAAGTAAATCAAATTATTTCAAAATTAATTTCAACCAAATCAAGGTAGAGTGAGCCAACCTCATTTAAAATTTTAAATTTTCAAGGTTATATCCAGTTTAATTCGAGCTGAGTTATACTCTAATAGAGTTTTGAGTTTTTGAACAAGTGGTAAGCTGTTAAAAATATATTTTAAGTATTTAATTATGATATTTAATAAAACTAATAAAGTTTAAAAACATATATGTATATATGATATTTTACCTTATATTGGTTGCCTTATACATAAATTAAATATAAGAAAATATTATATTTTTAAAAGTACCAATTAGCAAAATATTAGGTTAAGTTCAAGCCGTGACAATTCATTTTCTAGCGAGCTAATTACAAGTCGTAAAAAAATCAAGTCAAATTTAAGCCATACAAAAATAGAACAAATTTTAAGTAAAATTTATGATCCTTAGTGTGAGCCACTCAAAAATAAACATAATATATGTGATTTATGAATTATTTGCATAGCTCTTATTATTAGTTCTCAAAAATATTATTGTACACTCCACAATAATTCAAATAAAAACAATATTTCATAATACTAGAATTTTTAAAAGCTAATTATTATACATATATATATATATATAATTATATATAATGACTACAAACATAATTTATATAATAGAGGTAATTTCAATTAAGCTTTACGAGATTTATATATTTTATCATAAAAATTCACAAATATTAAAATATACTGTTAAGACCTAATGTGTAAAGATTTATATATTTCAAAATTCTAACTAATTCTGTCAAGGAGTGATCATAATGTACTGTGTAATATTTTTTGTGGACCTAAATGATATTATTTGATATTTGTAAATTTTTATGATAAAGTAGACTAACTCCAGAGGACATTTCTTTGTTCTAGTATGAACATCTCAAGTAGTTAGATAATGGGGACTGAACTTTGCATAAAATTTATTCAGACCTAGTACAATTTAAATAAAAAATAAATTTGAGTAAATTGTAGTTTGTACCTCAAAATTATAAACAATTCATACTGAAAATAATTAAAACATATACTTTGCATCTTCGGAAAACTATAAATTTAGTGCCTTGCATACGAAACACGAAATTTTATACTCGTGGAAGATGCAAAGTTGATTATTTCATTTTTCGGCACACATTTTTAAAATTATAAATTTAGTATTTTCTTCTCAAAAATACTTATGCCCTGAATTACCAAATTTATAAGTTTTTTGGCAAATGAACAGCATTTTTTTTAATTTTGGGATGTAAAATACCAAAATTATGGAATTTCAGCATAATCTTCATTTTGCTCTCATAAATCTAATTGGATTTTCACTAATTTATCTTCATTTGAATTTTATAATTGATTCCCCTTATCCTAATTCCAATTTCTCGCCTACAAAAATGCAACAACTGTTATAAATAAATAAAAGATTTTTGTAATTCTGTAAATAATTTTTAACTTAAAGTTATAAAAAATATAAGGTAAAATTAGAATAATAATTAAAGTATTTAAATATATTTATAATATTTAAAATTTATATTTAAATTTTTTAAATAACAATTAATGATTAAACATAATAAAATTGTTAACAATTACTCACATAAAAAAAAATTTATGTAAAAAAATTATATATTTTTTTTTATAAATTTACGTAAAATTGAAATTTTCAAGTCGGGAGCGTGAAGGAACTTAGCCCAGAGGACAATAATACGTAGCCGGCCCCCAGGTAGGTTCTGGCGCACGGAAATGGCGTCGAGCCTCTCACTGACCTTGGCAACTCCGCCATCTTCTTACCCTAATCACCGTCTTCGCCCCACGCGAAGATCGAGCAAGCTGAGTTCTTTTTTGATTTGTTATTTGCTTGCGGCAGATTTAGACCACAATCTCCTCCATTGAAGACTTGAACTTGTTCTTTTCAGTTTTTACCGAAGACCCAGCGGCGCTGTCAGTGCCGCCATGAACCAGAAAACTGATACTTCTGTTGGGGTTAAGATCGTTGAAGGAAATGGTGGGCTCCCCAAAGTCTGTTTCAGCTCCGCTCATGGAAGGTGCGGATTTTCTCTTTTTATTGATGTTCATCATCATGGCCATGTTTCCAACTGGAATGATCTGCACTTATCTGGACGATTTTATGCATAAGCATGAGTACACTATGTGTTCAATGCGTTACTCTGCTTTTCTGCAGCGAGGCTGAGATATATTTATTTGGAGCTTGTATCACCTCATGGAAGCCTGCAAATGGCAATGACCTCCTTTTTGTTCGACCGGATGCAGTCTTCAATGGGCAGAAGCCAATAAGGTCGCAAATTCATTTGCTGTTCAGTTTGTCTCTACTTGTTTAGTTTTTATTTGGACTGGTATCTCTTAACTCGAATGTTGCTATACAAAAACCAATCCATCCATGATCTTAATGGAGGTTATTTGCTTCATTAGTTTTTGACTTTCAATACTTACCTTAATTTGTTGTCATATTTTAAAGTGTATGTTGATCGTTGTCCTATCGATTCAAAGTTGTTCCTATTGGCTCCTTTAACCTCGTCACCTGATATACATATGTGGCCTTGCTAATATTATTAGGATTGGACCTTTGTTATGGCGGACTACCGTAAAACAATCTCTTCTTTGTAATCATCTTTGATATGGTGATCTCCTCCTTTACCTATGGTTTTTTCGTGATTTTGGGATTTTCATGTATCATGTGTTCTTGTTCTCCGTTTTTGTTATTTCTCTGTTTTCTTATTGTCTAACGTCTCTCATATTTCAGAGAGCAACTATGTTAGTTGATGTAACATCTGCAAAATATGTTTTTTTGATGACTTTGATTAAAGATATTGGTTTACCAAAATCTCCTGGATTTATATGGTTGTACTTTGGGCCTCTCTCAAGAATTAGTAGTTTAATGTCCATTTCTTTTACTCTATCCCTCTCTACTCATGCAGTGGAGGAATTCCTCATTGCTTTCCACAATTTGGACCTGGACCTATGCAGCAGGTATGGTTCTGTTGTAATTAACTCTCCATTATTATGGAATTATAATTGCGAGAAGTTATGTGTGTAAGAGGTGCCAAACATCATTTTGTTCTGTAACTAATATTTATGCAAGCAAGTTATCCACTTTGTGATGATAGTATCGTTATGATTTTAAATTTCTTAGCCACAAAGTTTTAGGCTTTATCCATACGGTAGGAACTATTGTTTTTTATTTTAGCATTAAGAAAGAAATATAAAGCGAAAATCAAAGTTAACATTGTCTTTTGTTTTTGAATAGACAACCAATGTGCATGTCGATGTGAAAATTACCATGAAGGTATGATGCAAAGGAATTTAGGAAGCTTGTAGATTAGCAAACTTCACTACCCAATTGCTCTTTGGAGACTAATGTTGAACCTTTTAGATCTCTAGTTGATATATGACTGGTAATGACATTCTCTCTTAAAGGGCCCATCTTTCCCTGCTATCGAAGCGCTTTTCATTATAAAATTATACTGGTCTGAACAACTAGTTAATTCCATATATGTTTATATTTTAAAGTAAATCAATTTTCATATATTTCTATCTGGAAACGATGTTAATTAAGTGCTTGTTTTATGCTCAAACTATATAACTAAAACACAAGTACAACTCACTTCAAAAAAATAAAATACAAGTACTACAATCCTTTTGTCATTTAGTAATCATCACTTGATGGTCGCACTCTACAACAATGTCATGGTCAGTTGTTCACTTGATTAGGAGATCAAAAGAACTCATGGGCTGGTCAAATCTAACTCAAATTGACCTAACCCGACTTCGGATAAAGAAAAGTTAGCAGGTGAAGTTCCCAAACTATCTAAGTTGATTTTTCTTCTCTCCTACCTACCTAGAGTTGAATTTTTTTTAAGATGAAATTTCTTCATTTCATTTTCTATTGTATTTTATAATTGAAAGAAACTTTCTCCTTTCTTAAATATCTATTTTATGCATATTCATCTACTATAAATATGAGACCTTTGTATTAATTTAATGAAAAAAAGAAAGGAAAAAACTTCCAAGGTTCAGTGCATTAAAGGTTCTTTTCCTCCTCAACTTTCCTCTCCCTTTTCACCAAATTCTTATAGCCTAAACACCTCTTCTTAACAGAGAATGCTACTCTCTTTTAAAGAGCTTTTTTGTTATTCTAGTTCAATTCTCTTTCTTCTTCTCACCTCTCTCTCTCTCTCTCTCTTAATTCCTTTTATATTCTAATAAGAGAAGAAATATTGAATGAGACAAGAAAGAGAGAAAAAATATGGAGTAGAAAATGGTTACAGAGTAAAGTGGAATTCCTTTAAGTGAGTGAGATTTGATCATAATTGCGAACAAAAGAGTACCAACAAAACAACCCTATCTTGTATTTTCCAAGCCCCAAATTGCTTAGACTTTCCTTCGTAGAATTATTAACCCACGAGGTCTAAGTAGTTTTAGATCGCCACCTACAACTCTTTTTTTTTAATTTTCTATTAAAAAAAATCATCACTTGACATGAAGCCACATATTAGCACCTTGTGCTACCATGCCATGGATTAGTACGTATTTCTCAATGAGATGATTCCAGCCTATGAAGTAGTCAAATTTTTGGTGTTCCAAATGAATTAAAGACTAGTTCTTATTAAGAAACTTGATTTTTTTTAATACTTCATTAGCTAGTGTATAATGCTATGGTATAGCAGAATAAAATAATTTTCATTTTATTTGCATGTTTGTATGCGCTATTAACAGTGAATTTTACTTCAATTGAACCCCATATTTTACAGCATGGATTTGCAAGGAATCTGGAATGGTCTCTTGTGGATTCTGAAAATAGTGAAGGAGATCCCTTTGTAATTTTGGAACTTAAGGATAGTCCCTACAGTCGTGCAATGTGGGATTTTGGCTTTCAAGCTTTATATAAGGTCAGTTAACTCTGACATTCACCTTTCCTTATTGATCTGTATGCAGGTAATTAATATACAAATAAATAAAAGTTATGATGTTCATCCAGATCATCTTAAAGAAGAACATAATTATTTATTATTAAAAAAGGTTGATGGTAGTTAGATTTTAAATATATAGTATGCATGGCGGGGGACACAATTATTAAATTTTAAATTTTTTATAAAAAAAAAGTATTTAATTCACAGTTTACCCCCCTCTTGAGAAGGCTTAAGACAACCTCTTCTCAGGCAACAGAACAACCAATCTAATAAATAGCACCAGTCACATGAAGCTATACCTTTGTCAAGTAAAATTTCTTTCGATCTCAAGTATTTTGATCACTCGAAATTAAATTGAATTTTTTCTTTATTCTAGTTTAGTTCTAATTGAGAGATCTAATGCTTGATATGAGATTCAAATTAGTGTTATAATATATTTTTATAAGAAACCCATTAAGCTCCTTTATACTGTAGATCTGACTTAGGAATTAAATGAATACCCTAAAGTAACTGATAAATTCTTATTTATCAAATAATCTAATTTTGTTTATTACTTCAAACCAAACCTTCATTATGCCAGCTAATTATTAGACATCCCAACACCTATGTATTGTCTATCTTTTTGTTAGTATAAAATCTTACAAAGAGTGTTTTCCCATTTGCTCTTTTGTATGGTGATCAACAAGGTTGCTTTTTGCTGAGGTTGGAGTTTTTTGTTTGATGACAACAATTATTTCATCGAGTTCACTGCTTATTCAATTTTCTGTGGGATTTTAAGGTAGGATGCGTATCTGTAGAATTGAATTCAAGATATAATATTACTGAAGTTATGCATTTACTGAATTAAATGCATGTACTCCACTTGAATTCAACGTAATCCAACACGGACACGAAGTCCTTCTCTTTTACCACTGCATTGCACACATACTTTCATGTAAGAATATGCTACTATTATGAGTTATTCATGATTTCTACATTTGCATATATTTGGTTATAGCTCTTTCTAGAGCATATAAAAGAACTCTGATGATTATACAGGCTTCTGCCTCAAAAGCATCAGTTAAAGGGCTCAAAGGTTGCAAGACTCTGAACAAGGAACCAGACCCTACCAATCCTTTGGAGGGCAAAGAGGAAAGGTTTACTTTATTTAGCCTCAATGTCCCTTTATTCAATCAAAATCTAGGACAGTCAGTTGGCACCTGTAGATGTTTATGGTAGTTTGACTGTGTTTATTGTCAACCTCTGTGGAAGAATATTGGAATCCAAGTCAAGACGCTAAAAAGAGGGAGTGGAAAATCAAAAACGAATTCAAATATAAGTTACTAACTTCAACTCATGAATTGGTATTTTACATGGATCTGAATTGAGAAGAGAAATCTAAGTTAGGGTATTAAAGCTTTCTCGCTATTATTTCCCAATAATAAAGAACTTTATAAGGTTGATTTCAACTGAGATTGGATATGGATAGTTTCTTGATATGATTAGATAAACTGCTTGAAGAAAATAATCACATGTACATGGCCATTTTTTTTTCCCTGTTATTTGCAGGGATGTGCTGGCATTTCCTGGATTTGTTGACTGCATATACCTAAGTGCACCTAATGAGCTACAGCTTGATAATGGGTTGGGTGATACAATAATCATCACGAATACTAAGTTGGACTTCGAGCTCCTCATCTTCTTCTTTCTTTTCTACCATTTCAGTACTTCAACCATTTCTTACTGTTGTTTGTTCTACCCTCAGCTGGCCTGATATTGTGTTATGGAATCCATACACACAAATGTAGGATGTTCGGAAGCTTATAGCCGCGCACAAGGCATGTAGAAATGGGAACTCATAAATAGGCAAAAGGAGAACGATGCATTAACCTAGTGTTTTTTTACGTAATCTTTTTTATCTATGTGGGGTCATTTGTCAGCTACTTAAGGACTTTTTTTTCAGAGCTACATAAGGTTCAGTTACATAGAAGAGTCTATATAAGAAATTTTTTGCTACATAGAAGAGTCTTTTATATATAATGAAAAACCTAAATCTTAGAAGATTTAAATAATGAACCCACCAATAAACCCTTTATCTCCCTTTCTTGTGCAGGTGAAGGGGAGAGCTAAACATCATGGATGCTCAATCATCCAAATTATGATTTCAGCATTATATTATATTTAAAAAGCTAGAAACAATCACGTCCATGGTAAGCTTGTTGATTTCCCAACGATCATAGCGTCACTAGCTATTACTGTTGTCCCGAAGGTTTCACTTCATCCCAACTTAAGGAACTGGGTACCCATAAGTTACGCTGGCTTGAGTAATTTACCTTCTTCCTATTGGGTTCCTCCACCTCGGGTTAGTTTAGAGTAAACTTTGATGGCATGACAAGGAGGATGGATGCGCCGGAGCCAGTGTGATTTTAAGGGATCATTATGGAATCATACTCAAAGTTGTAGGAAAAATTTGATCACCTTTGCAGTTGAAGACGTGGAGAGAATAGGAGCATGCGAGGCATTAAAGATAGCGAGCAAATAGATAGATGAGGTGGACAAACTGTGAATAGAGAGGGACTCCTCTGTTATCGTGAACTTCGTCCAGGCAACCAACATATGGATTATGGATGGCACCTTTGCCCCTCATGTGTGTTTTACTTTCGTTTAGAAGCTATGAGATTTCATGTGTATTGCATTGCGAATAAGACAACTGATTATATTGCTTCTGTGATATCTAGTGGGAAGTGGGAGTACCCTTTCCACACGATCTTTGTACAATCATAAATCAAGATCATTACTTTTGTACTTTATGTATTGTTTTATTTTTGAGTAATTTAAATCAAAGTCAACTTAAAAAAAAAAAAATTTTGAATCTTCATCAAAAGAAACATAATAATGCCTTTCTTTTTTTGAAAACAATAGCACTTTTAGGTTCATTATGATGATTCATATTCTTGCAAAAATAACTGGAAAATAATCTACATCTGCATTTTGGGTATAAAATAGCTGAAAAATGCTATACGTAACTTTAAAATTGTAGCTTAAAAATGCTCCACATAGTTTAAAATTGTAGCTTCATAGAGAAATAGTGAGATAATGTGTCGTAGGAAGTATCCATGACTATTAAAGGAAAAAAATGGAAATCAAATCATAATAAATTTGAAAATTTTTTACGAGCATGTCATACAAATCTTAGAACATTATATCATACATTCTCTTTACCATAAATAACCACTCTAATATTAATTGTGGTAATTTTACTTAGGCTCCTGAGGTTTACTCGACTTGTCACACAGGTTCATAATTTTGAAAATATACCAGACAGATTTCTAAAATTTACTGTATAGGTTATTATGATCTTTCTGTGACGGTATCCGTTAAACGCTGTTAAAATTATGAAAACACCTTTTTTTTACCCTTCCATATTTTCGATATCCAGCATTAGGGTTTTCTGAGTATCTTCGATCGCGGGCGTCCGCGTGCTGCCCACCGCACTAGCGTCCGCGATCTCCGTGCGCTGCCGGCTACCTGCGTGCGCACGGCCGCGCAGGGCTTCTGCGTGCGAGGCGGTGCACTGCGGCGACACGTGCGAGGACCAGCTGGGGTACAATTGTAATTTCACATTAAAAAATTATGATTTATTAATTAAAAGGTTGACCGTCAATGATTTAACAAAATATTTAACGAAAGATATTTAATTGAACCTTATTGGAAGTTTTTTATAAATATTAAGGACCATAGTAACCTATACACTAAATTTTGAGGACCTGTCTGGCATGTTTTTAAAATTATAGACCTGCATGGCAGTCAAGTAAACCTCAAGGGCCTAAGTAAAATTACCCCTAAATTTTGTGAAGGAATGTTTGTAGTATAATATCTCTCTAAATTTCAAATCTGCTTAGCTTTTTATTTGCTTTGAAGGCTATTTTTATTCTAAATCTTTTCTATAAGCTTAATCTTAAGTTTTACCATTGCATGCATACGACCTACTACTATATATATATGACAGTCACTGTGAAATTGTTTAGAAATTAATATACACTCATACTAACTATGAATTTTATTCATGTCATAGTGTTTTTAATATTCAAAGTGCATATTAAATTCACAAAAGATATATTAGAATATAAAAATAAATTTGTTAATTCATATTGATTCGAAGTGAAAGTTTAAAAGAAGTTGAACAAAGTTTAATCACTTGAAAAATGCATGATAATAGAAGAATACAAAGTGATCTATCTCCTTCCATTGGATGGTTTGGATTCTCCTTACATCCACGACTCAATGGTTTATGGAGTCGGACAAGCATGTGGTTTACTCTCTCTTACTATCAAACATTAGAGATTAGTCGAGCAAGAAGGAAGATGAACAATGAAAGAGGGTAAAAAACTTCTTAAATCTCGTTAATTTAGTCCTAAATTTTACTTCGATTCTCTCCTCTATAAAAGCGAAGTTTATTGTGCTAGATTTCATATAAGATTTACTCATTTTGTTTCACTTCTACATTTACACACTATCCCAATGTCTAATAAATGGTTGCTTTACCATCTTTTCTACATTTTATAGACAAAGCTTATCATACTTATAAATTGCCAGTCCATCACCTAATTGCGGATTGGGAAACAACTAACCGGCTCTCTCTAAGTCGTCTGATATGGGATATCATCGAGCCCTCAGTTTATCCTATGGGACTCCTTGGGAAGTCTCCTTTCGATTATATTGCAATTTTTTCTTTTAACTCACGTGATACCTCGAGGCCAAGATTGATTTCTTCTCCTAAACATTCCAAAATATTGTATCTTGAAGCTCCTTATCTCAAAGCTTATAACTGTTCTAGCAAACAAGAAGAATCATAAAGTATAATAAGTTTCAATTACCTTAAAACTGTTCTAGCTCAACCCATAGGCTCTCCTGGCAGAGTCAAGCGTGTTAGAAAGAAGCATGGCGATTGTCACCGGCCCCACTCCACCTGGCACAGGTGTTATAGCCGATACCACTTGCAAAGCCTCTTCATAGCAAACATCTCCTGTGAGGTAATAGCCGTGTTCACTGTTGGGATCCTGCAGCAGTACATTACTAAGCACAATTAGCACAATGGATTAAGCATCAACTGACATATATGCATTAGACGTCTAAAATAAGAAATGAATACATCAGCAAGAAGGTTTGTGTAGTTTCAATCGAGAATAAACTTAAGAGTACATATATATTGTAGGCCTATTGAAGCTCCAGTAATAAGAATTTGAATTAACGGATTTTGCTCATGTAAAAATAAGAAGAGAAAGGCTAAAAAAACATAACAAAATTATAATGAATAACCTTACATACTCAAAGTTAAATGAGGAGTTCTTATTTGATAGAATACAATGAAAATAAAGGATTCATGTAACTTAACTCACTTAGTAGTTAAAAGCTTGGTGGCTATTGTTGTTGTTGTTGTTGTTGTTGTTGATGCATTAGACATATAAAAATTTTCTTTTTACAACAAAAACATTCATCTCCAAGTAAGATAAGATTATAGAATATATAGTTATCAGTTTATTGTAACTTTCAGTGCTCTGAACATAAACTAGAAGATTTGAATGTCAAACATTAAATATTGCTTAATGTAAAGTACCGAATCATCCCAAAAAGAAAACCTGTAGATAAGAACATGAACTTCTTGATAATTGCAAGTATGTCCAAGCAAATTTAATATTCAAGAGTCAATAGTGAGAAGAAGTAAATGGTCATTGAGAACTAAGCAACTACCTCAACAGGGTTTGTTCCAACATCAATGACAACTGCACCTCTTTTTAGCCAGTTTCTACCAACCAGGTTAGCAACTCCCGCTGCTGAGATTACTATATCAGCTTCAGAGGTGATGTCTTCTGGGTTCTTTGAGTGAGCATGAATGGTACTGACAGTTGCATGATGCCTCTGCAGAGAAACCAAATCAATATCTACTTGGAAGAGTCTAAAGTTATTTGGAATTTAACATACATGATGTGCTATTCATATTCAGCACACCTAATAACATATTTATGGAGATATGAGCTCTTGTAATGTGGCTGGAACATGAGGTTGGTGTTTAACCACACAAAAGCATAAACTTTACCTGCAATAGCAATGAGATAGGTAGACCAACAACCCGGCTTCGTCCTATAACAGCCACGTTTTTGCCTATTAATTCAACTCCGGATCTCAACAAAAGCTCAATGCAAGCCTTTGCCGCACATGGAATGAATAGTGGCTCCCGCCCTCGCATAGCAAGATTTCCCACATTTAATGGATGAAAACCATCTACATCCTTTTCCAAACTTATGGCGCTCAAAACTTTCTCCTCATCCATATGCTGCATTAAACAGATGTAAAAGAATGTGTAACAATGCGGAAAAAAACTTAAACTTAGATAATACTGGAAGTTGATACTGAAAATTGAGCATTTGACCTTAGATAACAGGTATAGAAATTACTTGTGGTAAAGGCAGTTGCACTAAAATACCATGGACTGAAGGATCTTTATTGAAGTTTGAGACAGCATTTACTACATCTAGCTCAGGACAATCTTCAGGAAGCTCAGCCAGGATGGAGGTAATCCCAACTTCCTCACATGCCATTACTTTATAACGAACGTAACTTCGAGAATCTCTTCTCTTTCCCACCAATACTACAGCTAAACCGGGAACTTTACCAGTGGAATCTTTCATTTGGCGTATTTCCGACGCAATTCCTAACCTTATTTCTTCAGCTATTGCTTTGCCATTAATTATTTTTGGTTTTAGGTCATCGTTATCTGTAAAATGTTAGTACACAAATGCTTAGACAAGCTATGCAATAAGATGATTGAAGTTAACGCGAAAAATTGTAATAGCATTCATATCAACTGAAAATACGACATCCAGCGCATATGAACTCTGAATCTGAAATGCTAGTGGTGCTTAATGTTGTTCATGATATTGTCATAAACAAAAAATCATCATCACATCTCAATAATTTGGAGTTGGCTCTATGAATCATATTTCACCAGTTAATCTTGTCCACATGAAACATGTGCTGTTAATCCTAACGAAACTCCCTGATACATCATGAAACTCCCCATTTTTCACACTTTTATTTCTGCTAACAGATCCAAATCTCAAGAAAGCATGAAAGTGAAAAATGGACCACCACATATGATGGTGAGTTCTATAAAGGATCTGCATAAAGAACCAGGACAGAGATCTGTGATTATGGTTAAAATTATAATTCAACATAAAAAAAAGGCTGCTATAGACCTGCTCCTATACTGAAAGGCTTAAAAATTGAAAACTTAAATTTCATGTAACCATATGCACTTGATTGGCCTAAGAACATTAAAGAAACTATATGTTAACTGAAAATTTTGAAACTGTTGGAACTAATTTCACATCTTCTACACCTAGGCAGCATCCACAATATGACAAAATAGAATGCATAAGCAGCATCCACAATATGACAATCTACCCTATTAAATAAACTAATGAAACTTATTGTGACATTCTGTGTTTTAAATGTAGAGGTATTATCTACTTTGAATTTAGGAAACTACGTAACTTGAATACATTCTAGGAGATCACTCATCCCATTATTATTCCGATTTAAGCATGTTTAACTACGGAGTTTCTCATCATTAGTCTCACGATTTTGCCTTAAAATGCACCTCTATTATTTGAGATCAATGCACTTCTATCATTTGAGAGCACTCCTCTCTTTTTAATATGGCATGATTTATTCACGCACCACTCTCACCACTTATCATTTGACCTAGAAGTTTGTCAAGAATCGTAATTTCTTCCAGTAATTCTCTTCTCTTGGGACATCACTCAGTGATCACTCTCCGCCCTCTTTGGCCACGAGCAATACACCTATCCAACGTATGCTGCAAAAAGCCACGGTTGCGGTCTTCTGTTCGATCAACATTCATTCCTTTGAATGCCTTGTCCTTTTTTTTTTTAAAGTTCATCTGAAAACCTTTATAAACTCTATTGCTCTTTGGCTAAGCACATCTACCTACAATCTGATTAATACACTCTGATCAATAAAATTATTTCTTTCACAAGTTTTCCATTTTAAAACTATACCAAATAAGTAACAAGGCACAGAACTGCCAGCCAAGATATCCACTGTTTCTACCCATGAACCATTCATTACCCATTTTCTTCTAACAACCAACAAAGGATCCAGTAATGCCACTTCTCCTTCAATCAATCAACCACGCCTACAAACAAGACTAAAAATGAGGAGAAATGGCATCCAACAACAATGCGTGGACTTTATATGTTTCTCACTAAAACCACATTCACCTGCAAGACCACCAGCTGTTTGTGAAAATTACCCACTAAGAATGTCAAGAAGCAATACTTACCATGGTGACGGGCAGGCGAAAAAAGGGTAGAAGAAGCAGGACTTAGAGGGCTCCAAACGTCGGGAAGGTCCGGAGCCAACATGGAGGCTTTACTCCGCCGCCAAGCCCTCTCGGCTTCGTACTTGCGCGGGCAGACAAAGACGCCGATGGAGTTCAGCGCTGGAGGCCGCGGCGGCGACGCCGCTACCAGCCGCTTCAGCAGAACTCTCATTCTTATCAATCACAGCAGCTCTCCTGCCCCCTTTTCTCGAAGGAAATAGAAGAAGGTGAAGAATCCTCTCCTCCGATATGGGGTTTTCCGTTGTAGTTTCCGGAAGGTTACCAAATATTTTCGCTATTGCTTGAAGCCTTGAACGGAGAACAATGAGAGCATTCATGTATATAGTTCGTCATTAATGCGCGCATTCATGTATATGTCACGAGTCAAAATTTTAAAATATATATATATATATTTTTAACTCTAAAATAGAATTTCATACATAATACTAAAACTTAATTAATTCATTAAATTTAAAATTAAATTAATACTAAAATATACACAGAGTGACTGCGTAATTGGGGATTTCATAAATTATAATAAAAATTAATTACGTAATTTGATAATATATTTAAATAATATTATAAAAATTATAAAATTATTATTCTACAATAATTTTTAGAATCAAATAACATAAATATATAATAACATTGAACTAAATGCCTCCAAAATTTTAAGTTTTCAAGTAATAAATAAAATCAAATTTTAATTTTAATATAAATGTTCATTTCAATTTAAGAGTTGTTATAATAACAAATCTATCATTTTTTTATAAATTAAAAGGAAGAAGGAGAGAGAGTGCATGCATGAAAAAAGTGAAGTGCAATAGTGACGCGATAACAAGTACGAAAAGGACGAACGCTATTGGTAGAAGACACTCGAGATAAAGTTTACGTCTAATTATAGACTTTGTGATCATCACTTCATTAGAATAAGTTTAATGTAACTTTAATCAAACTATCACAATTAAATAATTTTAATCTCAAAGAAGATTCCATAAAAAAAAAAAATTGAAGAAGATAAGGATGGTGAGCATAATGATTTTTTCCCAATAAAAAATTGGCGAGCGGGGACATTGAGGTTCTGTGCGAGAGGAATGGAGAGCAATAGAATATTATTATGTTGTCTGAAGGAGATAAGATCCAATAATGCATTTTGAGAAAAATCCTTCAATAATTTCCACCCAAATTATTAACATTTTATATGAAAACCAAATTAAAGTTTCCTTCAAAGTCAAGAATAATCACTATAAAAAAAAATCAACAATAATCTGATAGCTTCTAAGGCCAAATTCAGAAAAAAAAAATGCTAATTGAAGAATTAATAGATACATCTTTATAATCGATAGTCTAAATTAGATCATATTTGACGTAAATTATTCTATTTTATTATTTAATAAATTTATTACAAATTTAAAGTAATTAAATCCTTTTAGTCAGTGAAATTTGTTATACCATAAGGTTATCACTGTTTACTGTCGTTCTATATCATTTTTAATATCAAAGCATTTGTTTCGTATCAAATTTATTGTCAGCCAAAAATAAAAAAATTCTTTTGGCTAATTTTTGAAGACATAGTGTGTATATTGATAATGGATTCTCATCCCACCCCACTTTGCATGCTTTAAAACTAATTATTTGCTCATTATTTCTTTGCTTGATTAAGATTGTCAAGTATATGAGAAAAATTGTAGAGCATTTCATTAGAAACAAGAAATTAATGCTTGTTCATTAACATTAATGCACTTCAAAATTGACATTCATAAAATTTCTTTTGGAAATAGCAAGTGTTTGATTTTAGTCAGTTGTTCGACAATAGGATTAATAACGATAGAACCGTTCATGATATGTTATTCAATGTCTGATATGCTCAGAGAATGTTTTCCATAGGAGGCGAAGAGATGTAAAAGTTTTGAATTGAATAAGCTACTACAAGAAGAGATCGAATGCCGTAAGACAAATAATAATTATGGCCGAATATGGAAGTCGAAAAAGGGAATTTTTCAATTTAAGCAGACTCAAGACGAAGATATGTTATCTTCAAGAATGTTCCTCGGAAAACTTGATGATCTTCGACTCATTGTCTCTTCTTCATCCTTAACATTAGAAAACGGCTATGAGATAGTATGCGCTATTAACAAAACCACTAGGACTACGCAAATAAGCATAACTATTAGAACTGTCTAACTATTTTGAATTACTATTTGTTTAATTCAATCTCATTATATTAAAAAATTATAATAGAAAATCAATCTAATCCAAACCGCCGCAATTACGATTATGGTAACATCAACATGTTATTTAAGAGCGACAAGCTTATGATTTTTTATAGATTTACCTAAGCATGTCATTCAACCAGACAATCAATTTGTCTAAACCGAGTTTCCTGCTATAGAACGATGAAAAACCATACAAGTTCACATAGATGAAGTTGAGGCGAGTTGGATCTTGTTTAAGTTCATATATTTTGAATTCAAGTCAAGTTCTAAATTAGATAAAAGGTTGATTGGCCAGGAGTGATTTTTGAGATGTTAAATTACAAGCCAAACTTATCTATTTGCATTTTATGTGCTTGATAAATTCAGCTGTCATTGAATATGCGCACAATATGCATGTCATGTATGCATTTACACAGGTAAAAACATGTATAGATGAATGCTTAGCTCAAATTTCATTTCAAGAAGTGTTATCTTTAAGGCACAATTAATTACACAGATTAAACAAAAGCAAGGCTTTGAAATAACAACCCTACCAAAATTTGAACTCAACATTTTAATCAGTCAAAACTTTACAGATTCAACAAAAAGCAAAGAAAATCAGGAAGAAACTAATCATGAATATATTCCAAAGAATTTTCCTTTACCTCTTACAGCATTGATTTCTGCATGGTCCTGTTCAACTCTTCCAGCTTTTCTTCTCCCTTCTCCAAAATAAATAAGTCGCAATCTCACACATATTCCAATCTAACCTCCTAAGAGGCATCCCAAACCATGCTTCCATCCTCAACTCGACATCCAGCTTCCCCGAGAGCTGACTAGAAGAAACCTCCTCCATCAAACTTTGCATCCATGGACGGAGGGGAGAACGAGGAGATGAGATCTCTAAGTGTTATCACTCTCTCTAGTTGACCTGAATCTGTAACCAATAAGCAACATTCGCTTCTTGATTCAACCATATCCCACATTACTTGTTCAAGAGAGTCAGAAGAGTGACAAGTTCTTGCATTATCCTTTGGCGGAAGGAAGATGTTCTTTAGGAGAAGAGCACCTGCCACCATCGCTTGATAAATCTGAATTATGATAAGTTCTTCTGGAATAAGACTTGATAAATTCTTCAACACAGACTCCTGAAATAATTTGAATGAGAATCATATAAGGCCGAAATTAAAAACAAGCAAATAGTACTGATCATGTAAGAACACAAACAAACATAAGATTTTTTTGTTAGTTAACAAATATAAGGGAAAGAGATGTCGAGTTTATCCTAAACTTCAGTCAACTAGTTACTTGTGAGAAGATTCGCAAATTTAACACGAAGAGCTAGGATAAATAATCTCTCAAAACTTAATATATATGATTACACAATAATATTTTTTTTTTTTGAAGGGTATTACCCAATAATAATTAATACTACTGTTATAGCATTATATGCTTATGTTGAGTTATATAATGAAATTCGGGATAGACCCAAACTGTTAACCAATTAAGTGCAATATAATCCAGCTGTTCATTTAAACTTTGTGACAAAGAGAGGAGTAACCTTAGCCATAAATTAGATTTCATATAGCCTGCTCGCTCCCACCAATCCACCATCAACATAAATGGTGCCAGATTCAACAACACAAGCTTTGGTGTTGGCCCCTAGTTTTCAGCAATGCAAATGGACAAACTTGTCCGCATTGCATGCAACGTCCTGACAGCGATGGCATCCGTCGAGTTCTTTTGCAGCACATCATTCAAATTGGTGGAGATATTTGAGCACGACGTCAACATAGTCGCCAACGACATCATTGATTCTATCGAGCATGTCAACATCGAAGAAGGTGTTCACGATGCTTGGGTTCGAGCTACAGGTGAGCCACTACAACTTGTAGACGACGAATCCATCGAAGCAATCATTAACAAAATGTTATGGAATGGAAGAGGTGGCGGGAACCTCGGTGGTAGTTAGAGTTTTGAGAGTGTCATTGTTTGTATATATAAATGGAAGGCATTAACAAAATATTCTGGAATAGAAGATTCTCACAAAAGTTATCTACAAATGTGGTGAAAGTAATGTGTACTAGTTTTGGATATGGTGATTCATATTTTGAACTTCGGGTGTTAAATAAGTAAATAAGTTGTATCACTTATGTAAGTTATTTGTGTAAATAACTTAATACCAAAGAAAAGAACTGTATCGCATTGAATCCACGCAAGAAGGTCTAATGGACTAGTGTGTAAAGCGGCATGTAAGAATACAAAACTATACTTGTGCTGAACCAACAAGCTTAGATTTTAAGCCAGATGATTACTAGAGATTTTATAAATAAAACTTACTTTCTATTATGGTAGAGCTCATCATCCTCCGAGAGAAGGTAAATGTCACTACTCCTCACAGCCCCAATCAAGGTTTTATTTGACCTTTCAATCACAGGTACTACATCAATATGTTTATCCTATAGCACATGCAACATGTCTGCTACTGTTTGATCACTAAAGATTTGTACAACAGCGCCTGCCTTGTCAAATCTGAGCAAGGAGAGGTTATCAATTCACTTGTATGTAATCTTCTTCCATGAAATAAAAGCTAAAAGCCCTGTTTTCTTACCCAAATGCCGAAACCGGCCTGTCTCCGACTTCGTCAAACCATTCTAGTCCACTAGAACACAGAAGCAGCTGTACCACTAAACTCTAGCACATGATTAAATATTCAAGAATAAAATAGCATAAAATACCAATGCTGCAAGTTACACGAGTCGAAAGATTATTCTAGCTAACATTGCCATTAACACATTACAAATGTTTTGAAACTTTTATTTTTGAATGATTCTAATGCGGCAGACAGATTTATCATTCCAAAGGTTGTTTCAAAGCCTATTCAAGTTGCATGATCATCATTAGCTCACAAAACTTATCATTTTGAGTATATTTTAGAGTTAACAAAAATTGGAAATTTTAAATTTCCTTCCTTTTTGATAAAACAAGATCAGTTTAAAATTAAAATATTATATTTAAGTATAATCCCAAGCAATCCTTTTGGCCAGTAAGTTGACATCTCATGACATATTCAATGGTACTACAGCCAAATGCTTGATGGTGCACAAAACATATTCTTAGTCAAACAATTCAAATTTCATGGGCATCCTTGAAAATGGCTAGTGATACTTTCTCAATTAATACAGTCTTTTTTTTTCAACTTAAGTGATTCAGTACCTAGTGATAAAGCCGATGACATGAGCATTTGATGACTCTAGGACTGGTACAACCTTTAATCTATCTCGTTTGGCGATGAGCAACAACACTTGAAGGAGTGAACCATTAGGTTTCACAGGGAAGAAGGATTCCCACAGAAAAAACATGGCCAACTCCCCAATCTGTTTTACAGTAGAGAATAATACGTTCAAATGAACATCTTCAAGTTAAGAAGCAGAAAATGTTGACATGACAAGGTCAAAAGGAACAAAAGACACAATTACTATCAGAATCTAATTATAAAGCTTACATTAAAGATCAATCATCAACATTGGTCCGCGTAGCCGAAGGAAATAAATTTGTGAAAACAGAAACAAATCAGAAGTAAAAAAAACAAGTATGCTGTTTCTTCAAAAAACACTTCAAATATGGGCCTAAATTAAGATCTTTCAGCATTCAAATCACAGAGCCACACCTTAGTTTGTCCAATCCGAGAAATGTGATCCAGCATTGAGATGAAATAATACTTGCCACTTTTTGATTCAACGCTAACTTTGTCAAATTCCCACAAAACATTATCCCAAAAAGGAAATGAACAAGCTAATCATGCTTTCAAGAGAACAAAAAACCATTTACCACGGAGATACCACCGCTTAACGTACCTCAGGTGTCCACAAGACCATGCTGGAGAACTCAATGAACCCAATTTCGCTATCTACAAACCACCGAAAATCAGAGGCCGCTTGATCAGTAATCGGCGCACCGGAGACATTCCTCTCATACAATAGTCTGACAGCATCGCGGACACAGTCATCCGGCTTCAGGTCTACCACTGTTCTCAAATGAAACAAAATTTGAAGATCACCGCATAAGCAACAGATATTGAGGACGCCTGGGCTATTGAGGACGCTGGTGATAGAATTGATCGGGATACGGTCGAGAAAGGACTGGAGGGCTGAGCTGCGTGACTTAGGGTTCCGGCAAGTGCTATCACTACCTGCGGTATCTTCACATCGTGAAGATTTTGGAGAGATAAGAACGCCCTTTTCTTTGAGCCGAGAGGCCAAGTCGCCGGCTACCTTGCTCGCACGACCAAATTCCATGGCTTGATCCCAGTTCTCAGCTGCGATTTCCGAAAACCTAGCATTCCAACAATGCCGGAGGCTGGTGCTCGGCATAGGCGGTAAACGCCGGGTGCATTAACACGTGGCGAGCGGGGGACACTGTAATGCTTATAAAATTCGCCACGTGGCCGTGGTCACATTAACAATGAACGGAATAATTTTTGTGATATTAACATTTATAAAGAATACTTAAAAAAACATTTAAGAATAAATAAATTTAAAAAAAAAACATAAAGCATACCTTTGATTAAAAAAAACTAAAAAAACAAAATTTATACGGTAGAAATCTGAACAGTGCATACTGAAATTACATATTATATATAATATATCTTAAAATTACAAATATTACGTATTACATTTTTTTTTATAGAATATTCCAATTTAACATAAATTAGCATTTAATTCATATTTAAACAATTAGAATATGTTGTAAGTAATATTAAAATTTACTATTTTATATTTACGAAATGTTAAATGTAAGAAAATATCATGCCAACTGATTTAATTTGCTGGATATGTTATTCCTGTTATCTTAATTATAATAGATTAGGTTTGTTAGGATTAAATTAGAATTTTTTTGGTTGGGCTTAAATTTTATAGAAAATTAAAAGGAGGATTTCACTAAATTCTAAATATTAAAAAATAACAGTAAACATTTTATTTGAGTTTATTATGTAATATGAGATGATCCTCAACAAAACATGGGCCCTGGTGATGAGCCTGTTGGGCTTAAACTGGCCCAAGCCTTGTTGAGTTCACCCTTAAAAATAACAAAAATTATTATTTTATTAATATTTTAAATTTATCATAAATTTTAAAAATTTTATTTCACATTAATGCCATTGTGATTTTTGTCATATTATTTAAGGAATGTATTTAATTAGATGATATATTTAAATAAAATTATAAAAATTATAACATTATTTATACTTAATCTTAAAGGCCTGTTTGGCACGAGAACCAAAATAGTACTAGTTTAAATAAAAAATAATAATAATAAATATTTTTTTATTAGATTTTACATAAACTCTAATATAAATTTTTATTTTATTTCACATACTCAATTATTTTCAATAAAACTATTAATTTTATTTCATATCCTATATCAAAATATTTCATTCCTTAAGAATGTAAAATAAAGTTAATAATTTTATTAAAAATAATTGAGTATATAAAATAAAATAAATTTTTTATATTAAAATTTATGTGAAATTTAATACAAATTTATTTAATATTATTATTATTATTTTAATCAAATATCATTTTAATCTTGGACATGAACAAAATGATTTTAATCCATCTCAGTGTCAACCTTCCAATAAGTTGTTAGAGACTCTTAATATAATATTCAGATTTTAATTTCAAGCTTAATATTAATATTTTGCTAAATATTATTTAACACGTTAATTAAAAAAATGCTATATTAAATTTTGCTATAAATAATTTTTATATTTTAATTTAACTCAAAGTGGGATTTAAAATTTGCTAAAATTGAGTTAAGTTTTATGTAAAAAAAAATTGGATCTAAGTATAAAAATTTTAAATTTATTTATAAGAAGATGAAAATTAAGGGATCAAAATGCAAATATTTCATTAAAATGTGTAAGAACAGAGAGCTCAGGTCCTTCTTATGCAAGCTTCCCTGTTTTTTTAATATTTGATTTATATATAATAGTAATTGATTTACTAGATATGAGATATAATTTCAATAAGTGGTTATGAACGAATTTATAGCAAAATTTATAATATGCATTCAATTAAAAGTATATTTGTGTCGCGAGAATTATAAGGTGTGGAAAATATACATATAAGAGAAAAAAAATTAATTAAAAGAAATGAATAGGTGTTACTATATCTATCTTTTTGTATATATTTTAATTATTTATATAATGTGTGTTACTATATATTCTGATAGCTAGTTATTAGTGAATTTTTGTGTGAATATTTTTCCTAGTTGTTGGTAATATATATATGTGATAGATATTTTTAATTTACAATATGATTTTATATATGTGTAATTTATTGAGTGGCATGGAATATACAATTTGATTATTTATAAAGTATTATAATTCTTAATAAATTCATCATGGTCTAATCAATCATAATACGAGTGCAGATGGTTTATAAATAAGAATTACGGTGGTTAGGTCGTGACAATTGTGATATTATAGTAGGCTTGATCCTAAATTAGAAAACTTAGATAAGAGGAGAGTGGATAGACATAGAAGGGAATAATACTCTGCACTTCATTTACAATTTATTTATATTATGTTATGTGCATATGAAATATAAGTTATAATTATTTTATAAAAAATGGCTAAAAATAATCAAGAGTAAATAAATACTAGTTCTCAGAATGAGAATGTAGAGGATAAATTCGTAAATAATGAGCAGGTAGCGCAACTATTATCTATCAAACAATTGATAGAAAATATACCTAGTATTAGTTCCTGGGTAGAGTTCTGAGCTTTATTTGGATAAAACTGCATAGATTTTTCAGAAGATGAATCAAAGACATTTTTCAGATACAACTGATTCTTTAGATGCTAAAAGTTGGCTGAGACATATAGAGGAGATTTTCAATAGGATAGCTTATCCCAATGATAGAAAGATTGCATTAGCAACTATGATGTTAGAAGGCACAGCTGACGATTGGTAGCAAAGTTAGCTGGAGATATAGTTTATTGATAAACTAATTAATGAAATTCCTTGGGTATAATTTTATGAGTTACTTAAAACAATACTTATCGGATTCTATGAAGGATAAGATGCGACAAGAACTTAAATATTTATAAATTAAATTACCAAAGATAAAATATTATATTTTGAGTTATATATTGTATGTTCTATAATTATCTCGTGTTTCTCATGTCTAGATGATTTTATTATTGTTCAACTCTATATTTTAAATTATATATTATGTGCTCTGTGATTAACATGCATTCCTCATGTCTAGATGATTTTATTATTGTTCGACTATGTTCTTATATGCAATGGTTGATTGCGATAAATTAATTATGATGCTTTTAAGTTCAATTGAGTTAAATAATAAGTGTAATTAATTGATATTAAATTTTATAATATGCAATGATGATATAATAAGATTGATATATATATATATATTGTGTGAAAAAAAGCTAATTTATTTCTCTTTGCGATTTACCCACCACAGTTCGAGCTCGATGATGATATTGATGTGATGACATCTAATGATAGTTTTCGGCCACCCAGATGATGACGATCACCAAAAGTGATTATGTGTAGGTCACCTGTTGTGAGAAACCTATGAATTTGAGTGAGATGACATCCGGTGGTAACTTATGAAAGATTATTTGGTTGAAGTAACCACCTCGTGGTGATTGTGTGTGGGTTACCATGAATGTGATGGTATAGCAATGATTGATTGAGAAACAAGACCAGAAATATGATAAAAGAGTTAAATAAATTTTCAATATATTTTTAATATGATTGTAATGTGTGCAACTATTTTATTAAGTATGTTGAATCAGAATTACACACTTAGTTAATTAATAACTTTTTTTTACAAATGCTAATCAGTCTCAGAGACCGAGGTCGGATCGTATAAGAAACTTTTATTAAAATAAAGTGATTTTTAAAATATTTTGATTATTTTTATGGTGTGTATTACTATATATTCTGATAGTTCATTGTTAGGAAAAAAAAATTGTGTGAATATTTCTCGTAGTTGTTAGAAATATATATATATGATAGATATTTTTAGTGTACAAATGTAATTATATATATGTGCAATTTATTTAATAGCATGCAATATGTAACTTGATTATATATAAAGTATTATAATTTTTAATAAATTCGTCACCACCTAATCAGTTATAATCTAAGTACAGATGAATTATAAATAAGAATTACGACAATTCGATCGCGAGAACTTTACATGTTGATGAAAGAAGCTTTGCTTTTTTAAGTAGCTGTCATAGATCTTTCTATAGCTTAGACATTTAATTCCTATGTGCTTGGGAGAATTAAATAAATCATCATTGAATAATATATTTCGCTTTGACCATTAAGAATATTAACTTTAACTTTTAATATATATATAAAGTTAAGATTTAGAGCAATATTTATATGCACTTATTATACGAAGTAGAATATATAATAAAACATCTCAAAAAAATTTATACAATAAAATCATCTTAATTATATATGTGATATTATTAATAGTATGAATGAAGCAATTTTTAAATTTTTTAAGTATAATTACAGTGATTTAAAATTATTCTATTCATATAATGTTATGTGATGAAAATTATAGATTTAAGGGATAATTACCTACATGTCACATCATGTCACTTTATTTATATGTTACTTATCTATTCTTAGTTAATTACGCTATGCACACTCAAAATATTATAAAAATCTTACATACACACATTTTCACTTATTTTCATTATAATGAGCAATTATAATTTTTCAAAAACTTAACTATAGTTAGGTTACAAAAAAATTGAACCGTTCATCATATTATTTTAAGAATATTTAAATATATTTTGAGTGAAAATCTTAAAACTTTGATGTTTAGATTGTGGTAACGGAAGGAAATATCCTCAACGTGAATTGATTCTAGTGAAAATCTTAAAAATTGAACCGTCCTTTAGTGTGACATCGAGAAAGAAAAAAAATATGTACTATTAAGGGTAAAAATATAATTTTAATAATTTACTAACGAAATTTTTTTTTCAAATAGATTTTGACTATATTTTAACTTAAGTGTGTGTATGTAAGATTTTATAATATTTTGAATGTGCACAGCGTAATTAACTAAGAATGGATGAATAATGCATAAATAAAGTGAAATGATGTGACATACAGGTAATTATTCTTAGATTTAAATATGCACTTTAAAATGAACTTGTTTAAATCGAGTAGTATCATAACAATTTTCAAAAAAAAAGCATGGAAAATTATCCTATGAATTATTAGGTTATTAAATTTTAATATTTAATAATTTAAATATTATATTAATTATTGTTTGAGATCATTCCGTTCCCCAACTTCCTGTTCCTGAAAGTGACGTGCGGCCACGATCTCTTACCACCGACTTTTGCGCCGGGAACCGAGCCGATCCCCTGACAGCCGCAATCTCGACCATTCATTCCCCTGATGCATCCACACAATGAACCAACGGTTCTGATCTACTGTAAATGCTGCCGCGATCACGCCGTGGGCCCCGCGTCCGCGTGGCCCATCCGCGCTGCCGGCAGATCACGTGCCGCTCACTGTTCCGGCAAAGTTGTGGAGCCCATCGGCTCGTCCCGCGTTCCCGCACGGCAAAATAAATATTACCGGTCTAACGGCCGGAGTGCGTTTGGGCGACGGATTGGCTGCTTACCGTTGTTCGGGACCAGCGCACCACGTGAACCCAATGGGTGAGCGACACGTGTTCGGTGGATCGGAGCTTCTGGCGGATTACCGTTTCGGTTGGAGTACTAAATAATGGGGACGGGATTTGAGGCCCGAATCCCGTGTTGAGCTTTGAGTTAATGAGTTATCATCAATATTAGGGATAATTATACTCGAGTTTTTATATTTAATACTTAATAACGTACAAATTTATACTTTTAAAATTATAATATAAGATCCATAAATTTTAATAAATTATATTTTTTTATTTTTTTATTATTAATTTTTTTTTAAATTACCATTTTACTCTTTCCTCTCTCTTCTCTCGATTCTCTCGCACGCTCGCGGCCTTTTCTCTCAAATCAGCCAATCTTGGCCCTAACAGATTATTTGTTTGATCAAATCATTAGGTTTTATCACAAATATAAGGATCAACGTAGTTTTTTTTTATTAACGAGAATCAACATAGTCATTGAGAAAAAAGACTAAGCATACTACAATAATCTAAATGGGTAATTTCATCTGAGCTCTTGAGGTAGATCATAATTCTATACGAATTAATATAAATAAAACGTGTCATTTGGGTCCTCTTCGCCCATAAATTTTTTCGAGTGTGTCTTTTTTTACGGATTTCATTAAGTTTAACGGATCATATTAAATTTGACTATTAAATTACTACTATTTTAAAAACTAAAAAAATATTTAAGTATTAAAAATTATATTTGTAGGAACATATAGAAAAAATAAAAGTTAAAGTTATTAATCATATTGTCGATACTTAAGCACGTATTTTTATGTTTTTAAAAGAGCAATTTAATCGTTAAACTTAACAGAATTTATTACAAATGATCTACGTGGAAAAAGAATTTCGAGCAGGAGAATCCTAAATGACGTGCATTTTTGTTTTTATAGATCTATGTGAAATTAAGGACCTATCTTAAGTTTCTGATGGAATCGTCTCTAATTTGAAACATGATATTTTATCCAATGCTTTGATTATTTTATTTTATTTTTTTTACTTATGAAAAACATATAGTAAATTATTTAAAAGATGGGAAGCATAAATAACATGATAGCACTGAAAAATTTGCAGCAGTCAGCAGTTAACTACATAACTAAAAAAAAAATTATCCAAAAAGAAAATACAGCCAATTATCCTTTTTGGGATTATCAGCCAAGTTGCAGTTTTCTATTGGTAGATAATATATTAGAATAATTATGAACTGTTTATCAGAAGAAATAATTTGGCTTGGGACAGCCAATAAGAATCTAATAATTATGGCACCAAAATAGTATTAATTTAAATAATAATAATAATAAATTTTTTAATTAATATACATAATTTTTAATATAAAAAAAGAATAATTATGTACATGCCATATAATTTAGTTTTATTTATGCCTTACCTATCCATTCTTAATTAATTACACTATGCACACTCAAAATATTACAAAATCTTACATACACACATTTGAATTAAAATTTAATCAAAATCTATTTGAAAAAAAATATTCTGTTAGTAAATCATTAAAATTATATTTTTACTCTTAATGGTATATATTTTTCTCTTCCTCAATACTACACTAAAGCGCTGATTTATCCTAAAATTAATTCATGTCGCGGATGTCTTCTTTATTTACTGTCACCTAAACATTAAGATTTTAGGATTTTCACTCAAAATATATTTAAATACCTTTAAAATAATATGATGAACGACTCAAATTTTTTGTAATTTAATTATAGTTAGGTTATTGAAAAATTATGATTACTCGTTATAATAAAAATAAGTTAAAATATGTGTATGTAAGATTTTATAATGTTTTGAGTGTGCATAGTGTAATTAACTAAGAATGGATGGGTAAGACATAAATAAAACTAAATTGTGTGATATATAGGTAATTCTCCCTAAAAAATAATATTTTACTTCACATATTCAATAATTTTTAATAAAAATATCAGCTTTATTTCACATTTTAGACTAAAATACTCAATTTCAAGTATTTGACACAGGATGAGATTTAAATTAATTATAAATTAATTATATTTTAATTCTAAATTTGATTCTCGCATCAAACTATCCTTCAAATAAACTTACAGCCAATTGCTGGCATTATGTTGCTATAAGTTATTCTCTAATAAATAATTATAATTTTTTAGTTCACTAAATTCCCATTCCTCACCTCCTAACTTGAATAGCTATAAAATAATCTAATGTATGAACTAATTAAAATTATTTTTATCTAACATTAACTTAATTTTTTGCAAGCTCAATACTAATTTATTGAAAATAAAATTAATTCAACTCATAACTAACATACATGATATATATACTTAATTTTTTTTTGCTATTCATATTTATTTAAAATATTGGTTAAGTGGAGAGTATATGTTGAATAGATTAAGTTATAAATATAAATATTGTAAATATCAACATATAATAGAATATTGAAATATATACATATATATATATAATATAAAATAAAACTAATTTTTAAGATTAAAATTTATATTTGATGTGAAATAAAATTAATTTTTAATATTTAAATTTGTGTATAATATAAAATAAATGTAAAATATTAATGAAATAATTTTTGAAAAATTTTAGAGTTTTTTTCGAGTACAAGCCTAGGTTAACTCACTTAAACTCGACTATTTAACAAATCTGGAGGGCTTAGACTCAATAACTAAATTGTAATACCTTTTGAATAGAATTATGAGATCTAACGTTAAAGCCTTTTGATTTCTTTCATGATAACAAAACTTGGCCAATTGAATGCGTCCATCCACCTTCAACATCAAGATTTTGTTCGTAATAATAATTACTGATATAAATAGCAGATAGAGTAGCTAATTGGACAAAAAGTAAACCTCCCAAAATTCCTTTTTTCACTGCAAACCATTGATTATTGCGAGAGATTGTGGCTGCCATTTCACATGAAAAGCTGTCAGCGGCACCGCCTATAAATCGTCGGTTCCCTGCATCGCCTTCTGTTGTACCAGAGAAAGTGAGGGGAGGGAACTCAGGGAAGTGGGGGCTTCCTTCTTCTGGCATTCCTGCTCATAGACAAGAAGAAGGGAGAGAGAGAGAGAGAGAGAGAGAGAGAGAGAGAGAGGGAGTGATGAGGAGTGTAAGTCTCATAGGAGTTTTTCTGATCATTGTCTTGGGTCTGCATCAGTGTCGCCAAGCTGAAGCTTCGGGGGGTTTCATCACGGCAAGGGGGTACCATTTTGTGTTGGATGGGAACCCATTCTTCGCCAATGGCTTCAATGCGTACTGGCTCATGAACGTGGCGTCAGATCCGTCTCAGAGGGCAAAGGTGTCGGAGGCCTTCAGAGAAGCCTCCGGAAACGGGCTCACCGTGGCCAGAACTTGGGCTTTCAGCGACGGTGGGAGCAATGCCTTGCAGTATTCTCCTGGATCCTACAATGAGCAGATGTTCAAGGTTATGATCCGTTTTCTCCTCTGATTTTTCTCTAATTTTTGGGAGTTTTTGCTCGTTTGCTGGATTGGGTTTTGTGTTGCTTTGGTTCAGGGTTTGGATTTCGTAATTTCTGAGGCCAGGAGGTATGGGATCAGGCTTATACTGAGCTTTGTGAACAACTATGAAAACTTTGGAGGAAAGCATCAGTATGTGCAGTGGGGTAGAAATCAGGGACAGAATATTGGATCTGATGATGGTTTCTTCACTAATGATGTTGTTAAAAGATACTATAAGAATCATGTCAAGGTATCTTCATCACTTTTATGAAATAATGGTTATGCATCTCTGTCTCCTGTCATCATCTTCTTTTCTTCGTCTCTACTGCCAAGTTACCCTCTTCTCCGACAACTTATTTTCTCTGTAATATGGTAATGCGTCTCAACTGGTGATGCTAAATAATGAGTTAGAGATGGTTTTGTGGTGAGAAAAGGAAGAGACTTAACATTACCTGAAAATCGGCCTAACTTAGTTGATAGGGACATACCTTCTTTCCAACTGACATTCTTAACGGAAGCAAAAGAAGCTATAAAATCAACTGCCTTATCAGCAGATCTGAGAATGTAATTCCTGAACGGAGAGAATGATTTTCACTGAACTTCAGTTATCTATTTCAGTATCCAGTTCTTTGTTCTTTGTTCCTTGTCTAGAATTGTTCTAATATGGAGATCTATTGTTTAAAATGATACTACATTTTGATACTGATCACCCTTTGATTTTGGATCATGAAGACGGTGCTCACTCGATACAACACCTTAACTGGCGTGGCATACAAGGATGACCCCACAATCTTTGCATGGGAGCTCATGAATGAACCCCGATGCCCTTCGGATATGTCTGGGAGAACCATACAGGTTGAAAACCCTCTCTGTTCCAGTTTTTGTGATACTCTGAAAGAACTCCTTGGTTAATCTTTGAGTTTTGCATCTTTAATTAATAGGACTGTAAAAACTTGGGATCAGATCTATCTTTGATTTCTGATTGCAGGCATGGGTAACAGAAATGGCTGCTCATGTCAAATCCATAGATAAAAATCACTTGCTTGAAGCTGGCCTAGAAGGATTTTATGGACCCTCATCGCCTTCCGAGATTCAAACAAATCCTGGCTTCGAAGTAGGAACTGACTTCATCTCCAACAATCAAATTCCTGGAATCGATTTCGCCACACTGCACTCATATCCAGATCAATGGTAACGTTGAGTTCTAATGGATCAATTAAAAAGTTTAGGCAATTCTCATAGAAGAAATGAACTGAGGGCACATGTGAATGAAATTTATGGACTTTTGTAGCACTTGCTATCAGTTATGCCATGAACTCATACTTTTCTCTGTGTTTACACACCCTGTTTTTAGGAATCATTCAAATTTGAGTGATTTATATTCTAGTAAGCTAGTTTACACGAAATTTTCTAATCTAGAAGCATCATAAACAGTATAATATGCAAATTTTTGTAGTTTAAAGCATCGTAGGTAATAAAACTTTGTTATAAGCCTGTGTTTGAACCCTGATGGATTTGTCAGGTTGCAAAGCTCCAGTGATCAATCCCAACTACAGTTCTTGAGCAACTGGATTGATGCCCATATCCGAGATGCCCGCAACGTTCTCCGAAAGCCGCTTCTCCTAACCGAGTTTGGCAAATCATGGAAGGATCCTGGGTACAGCAGCACCCAAAGAGACGCTCTATTCACCATGGTCTACTCAAAAATCTACCAGTCAGCAAGGACGGGAGGAGCAACCGCGGGCGGCCTCTTCTGGCAACTCCTGACTCAAGGCATGGACTCATGGAGAGACGGATATGAGATTGTGCTCAACGAGGCTCCAGCGACAATGAGGATTATAACCAACCAGTGCAGGAGGCTTCGCTACCTCGGAAAAATGTACACCAGGGCAAGGAACGTTGCGAGGATGAAGAAGGCGAAGGCCATGAGAGAGGCTGCTGATGGTGGAAAGCTGAGTGGCGATGGGAATTGAGGAGAGAAAGGATTGCATCTGAACTCCAAAATAATGCAACACTATGGTTTCCTGTTGCATCAGATTTTGATGTGGTCTTCTAAGCTGGTTTTATTGTTGTTCTCTTTGAGATGATTTTAGTTCATCCAGGAGTAGGTTAGTTTCTGAATGCTATTTTAGCTTCTACTATGGTTGTTAATGAATAGATGTGCTCTCAGCTTAGTTTTTTGTGCTTGTGTTTTCATCTATGCTGAAAAATGCAGAATAGATGTTCTATGTTACTTTAAATCAAAATATGTCTGAAATTTAATGTTTTTTATGTCATTATATAATTTTATTACAATTTTATTTGACATGAGAAACATAGAGGCGACAAAGAAATGGGAGCACACTGACACCTTGAGATAAAGAAGTGTACATGAACTATTTATTGGAATCTTAATTAGGATGGAGATATTGATCAAGATTATCCACAATTATTAATTTTGTTTGTAGTTAGGGGCGGCAATACATGACCTGACCCGTGAAGCTGACCTGAACTTGACCTACAAATTTTGAGTATGGATTATGAATTTTGACCTATTTATTAAATGAGTTAGATTCGGATTGGGCATAATCAGGTCAGGTAGGATTTGAGTTAGATATTTATAAAAAAAAATTCTATAAATGAGTTGGATTGATCTGTTAATTCAATCTATTTATTAATTGGGTTAAGTTTGGGTCATAAATTTTGACTTATTTAATAAATAGGTTAGATTCAGGTTGAGGCTATTTGGGTTAAGTTGGATTCGGGTTTGACTTGAACTCGATTCACTGACCCATTTTGACACCCCTATTATAGTATGGATTATTTATTGATGTTTTTTTTTTCTTTCAACAAATAATTTTATCACCCATACTCCTAATTTAGAGGAGTCAGCTCTTTTCGGGTCAGAATAATGGGTCCAACTCAAATATAATTCCTGGCTACCATCTTCATCCCTCACAGCTTAAAGCCATGCTCCGATGGACCTCGCACCGGCTTCCAGTGTCGAGGATCCTGACCGCCAAAGCCGTAACTTTCCGGCCATGTTTCACCGGAGATCTCCGGTCATCGTCACCATTCGAGAACAACACCCAGCTGAAAGATCTCGTCAAAGCAAACCGCATCGGCGATGCCCGCCGCCTGTTCGACGAAATGTCCCACCGGGACGAGATCTCCTGGACCACCATCGTCTCCGGCTACGTCGCCGCCTCCAACCCCATAGAAGCTCTTTCCCTCTTCTCCTCTTTCCTCGCCGAAGACTCCCTCTACCCCGACCCCTTCATCATCAGCCTCGCCATCAAAGCCTGCGGCTCCACCCCTTCCCTTCTCGCCCATGGCCGCGCCATCCATGCCCTCACCCTCAAATCCGGCGCCTTCCTCTCCGTCTTCGTCGGCTCCGCCCTCCTCGACATGTACTCCCGCTCCGCCCCTTCCGATACCTCCACCCCCCTCCAGGTGTTCGACGAAATGCCTGTCCGCAACGTCGTAACATGGACTTCGGCCGTCGCCGCCCTAGTCCGCGCCGGAAAATGCTGCCAAGCTCTTCTCTTCTTCGCCGACATGAGCTTGGCCGGGGTCCCCTTCGATTCCCACACCTACGCCATCGCCCTGAAGGCCTGCGCCGATGACGGGCTCTCCCTCTCTGGCCGCGAGATCCATGCCAGAGCCTTCAAGGAAGGCCAGGAGGGCATCTCCTTCGTCTCCAATGGACTGGTAACACTATACTCGAAATCCGGCGACCTTCGGTCTGCGCTGGCCGTCTTCGCACGAATGCGATCTCGGGACGTCGCCTCCTGGACTACCCTCATATCAACCTACTCCCAGACCGGCTGGCCGGCCGACGCCGTTGCCACCTTTATCCAGTTGCTCGCCCACCCAAACGATGGAGCTCCCAACGACTACACCTACGCCGCAGTCATCTCCGCCTGCGCAGCTCTTGCCGAAGCCAATCTCGGAGCACAGCTCCACGCGCAGGTCGCGCGTCGGGGCTTCGCGCCGGCGGCTTCCGTGTCCAACGCGCTTGTGTCGATGTACGCCCGCGCCGGCCTCCTCCCCTCTGCGGTGGCGGCTTTCCGGGAAACGCCGGCCAAGGACCTCGTCTCGTGGAGCGCAGTGATCTCAGCGCACGCGCAGGAGGGCCTGACGGCGGAATCTTTCGGACTTTTCGAGGAGATGCGGCGGCGGGCTGAGGCGGCGGCTCCGACGGAGTACACGTTGGCGAGCCTCCTCAGCGCGTGTGCATGCAACGCCTCGCTTGAAGCCGGCCAGCAAGCGCACGCGCGCGCCATAGCCGCCGGGCTCGAGGCTAAGCCCATGGTCACCAGCGCCCTTATCGCGATGTACGGCAAAAGCGGCAACGTAGACGCCGCCGCCGGCGTGTTCTCCGAGTCGCGACCGACAGACACCGTCTCCTGGACGGCGATGATCACGGGGTTCGCGGAGCACGGGCGGAACCGTGAGGCGATTCAACTGTTCGATGAAATGCGTGAGAGGAAGATAGAGATTGACCCGGTAACGCTGCTCGGAGTTCTCACGGCGTGCAGCCATGGAGGAATGGTGGACGAAGGGTTGAGGTATTTCGACGCGATGAGGGGAGAGGGGATGGAGCCGGAGAAGGAGCATTATGGGTGCGTGGTGGACATGCTTGGGAGGGCGGGGAGGGTGAAGGAGGCGGAGAGGATTGTGGAGAGGTTGCCGGAGGGGATGGCGGACGAGGTGGCGTGGACAGCGATACTGCGGTCGTGCGAGGGGTGGGGGGAGGTCGAAGTTGGGAGCAGAGCGGCGGGGAGGGCGGTGGAGGTGGAGCCGGGGGGAGCGGGGGTGAGGGTGGCCATGGCGAACTTGTATGCGAAGGAGAGGAGGTGGAGGGAGGCGGCGGCGGTGAGGAAGGAGATGAGGGAGAAGGGGGTGAGAAAGGAGGTTGGGTGGTCGTGGGTCGCCGGGAGTGGTGGGGAGGTAGAGGTGTTTGTGGCGGCGGGGAGGGAGCATCCGAGGGCGGAGGAGGTGTATCAGATGATTGAGTTGGTTGATTTTGGAGCGAGGGTTGCCGGAAGGGCAGTGGAGATGGATGCCGCAGAGCACGGCGATGTGGAGTTCGAGCACTCACTACTCAACTCTGCAAATTTTTAATTAGGAATTTGAGGTTACTTTCACATTTTTAAAATTTAATTATTTTACATATTTAATATTTACATTTTTAATATTATATTTAATCATAAAAATTATATAAAAATTATATATATATATATATAAACATTACAAAATGAGTTGTATATAAAGTATAATTTTCATATAATTTTATATTAATATATAATATTAAAATTTTAAGTATTAAATATATAAAATAATTAAATTTTAATAACGGTATATAATTATCTCAATTTTTATTAACTCATTTTCTTGCATTTATTTGTTATTATTTTTTGAAATCTTGCATTATTTCATGAAAGAAAAAGATAGGCTCTTTGATAAATGTTCAAAACATTATCTCAACAACTACAAAGTTTTTCTTTCACAAAGAAAAAAAAACAATTCTTAAGTTTTAAAACAAAAATTTACAAAATAATCCTGCAATGGTCATCCAAAACCCAAAGTCCAACTTTTTTTTTACCATTTTGTAAGCAAAATCTACAAACATAATGTACATTTGAGTGAAATTTTGTAAATATGATTATTTTAAATCTTAAAAATTGTAATTAGAGATTATAATTTGAGTCCTGTATGTAATCTCTCCCCCAAAATAATTAGGATAAATAATATGTCCACAAAGTTGATTTCCTTCTTATTAGACATCTATTCACAAGAGTCCACAAATATGAATTGAAATATATAATATTTTTCACGCTGATCACTCTATTAACAACTAACTGAAATTTTAGCGAAATTCGCGGTTCGTGTAAAATAAAAGTCCAACCTTAGAGATTCACGTGAAAACATTGCATAACTCGTGAGAAAGAAATAATTCATAAACTCTGAAATAGGAGTTTTGATCAAGGTTTTCAGAACCGAACCGAAGATCGAACCGGTCAATTGACCGGTTCATGGTTTTATCGGTTCAACCGGATGACTTAATAATTACATCATAATTAAATATAACTTTTCTAACTGTGAGATTAATTTTTAAAATATGATAAAAAAAATATTTTGAAAAAAATAGTACAATTAATTTAAAAAATTTACTACTACAAGAAATGTATAAAAAATTAAAAATTATAAAACAAAACGAATATAATTATTTTTCTTGTCAATTTGTCATTTAAAATACTTTGTCTCTTTTATAACAATTCAAAATAAATTCATGATAAAAAAATAATAAATTAGCTAAACATCTATTATATAAAATAATTATTATTCAAAATATAGCATTAATATTAAAATATTAATGCCCAGATATTAATGTATAAAAATAAAATAAGAAGCTCAAATAATAATTTCGGTTTGTCCGGTTTGGCCAACCCGGTTTTTACTTAATTTCGGGTCTAATATTGAGCCAGACCGGACCTTGGGCCGGTTCCCGGTTGAACCGGTCGAACCGGTCCGGTCCGGTTCTGAAAACCCTGGTTTTGATTAGAAGGACCCGGAATTCAAATTCATATACCTACGTGAAATTAAAGTTCAACTTTAGAGATCCGGATGATATTTACCCAAAAAATTAATACTAGTTAGTACTTATATAGTATGTGAAGGAAGAAGCTAATGAAAATGAGCCAGAGACAAGGAAGACAATTTTACATGGGATCATCTGCCTCTTCCCTGCTAATGTTCATCACTGCTCCATCTCTTGGTCTAGGGTGTGGTTGATATGCATAGCCAGCATTCGGATTCAAAAGCTTCCACCTGATTATAAAGAACACGTAATAATGAAAATAAGCATTTTTCTTATATTTCACCATGATCTTAGATAAATCCAAGTGATATCAAAGTTTTACCTATAGTTCAGGCATGCATGATGAAGGAAGATCATCAATTGTTGCCTTGCAAAGCTGCTCCCTGGGCAATATCTAGGCCCTGCCCCAAATACAGAGTAAGTTCCTTTTTTTGGTTTGAAATCCTGAAAATAATATCATCAATTCGAGTATTATTAGGAGAATATGAAGGCATCGTAGGAGGCGGGGAAGAAACAGCATCACGTACCGTCCATCTGTCAGGATTGAAAGCTAATGGATCGCTGTAGTACGTGGAGTCGATGTGGATGGAGCGAATCCATACTATAACCTTCCAGTTTTGGGGGAGCTTGTAACCTGTAAATTCAGGAAGAAACAGCAAATAATAGATCAGGACAGAACAACAGATTCACATCATCGAAACTATTCCTTAACACAATTTTTTTATGAAATAGGAGTGGCGAATAAAGCACCATGCTAACCATTAATAACTACATCGTCTTTTACGACCCTCCTGAATATGAACGGCGAAACATTAGCAAGGCGGATAAGCTCCTCTGCGACCTGAAGGCAAAGAGCATGGAAGTTGAACATAATATGAGTATCATATAACTTCATGTACTGAGGTGACCAAATTCCGCTGGCTAGTTTACTGTATACTTTGGGCTTAGATTTTCAACACTAACTTGTGTGTGTATATATATATATAATAAGTATTCTATTAGAAACTCATAAGGAGTTCCATCAAAACCAAAAAATATAGGGCTTCCTGACATCCACATTAGATAGTTTTTCGAAAAAACTGGCCAGTAGAGGAAGATCTCTTAGGAATAAGAGACGTAAGGCTGAAGAGAGCCAAAAAAGAATCTTTCATGTATAATCCTGCATAAACTCGAAAATTATTAATTGCAGTACGTAAACCAAATGATATAATATAAACAAAAGTTCCTAGATTCATGGAGATATAGAGCATATAAGTTATCATGCTTATATGTTCATCATTTGAGTCTCCAACAATCATTTCAATAATTATATATCCAGTTTAGCCGATGGACGAATATATAAGCATACATTTCATATTTGTTTGAGTAAAAGCAATGAAATTCCTCAATATCATGCTAAGAATAACTTAGATTTTCAAAACGAAATAACGTTCATTTGATGAGAAAGAAAAAGAAATATCGAAAATTCGTGTAGCTGAAGCTAAAGTAGCTACTTTCAAAATAACAGAGAAAAAAAGCAATGGGTAGAGAGGGAGAATCAGAGTCGAAAAGATTTCACTTCTTTCTCTCATTCAAAACCGTGCATGAGACTTTCATCTCGCACGGCTCCTAAGAGTTCTTCTTTCTTATTTGATTACCTTCCTCGCGTATGTATAAGACCGAATCCATTCGATTTCTAAAAAGGATTACTAATCCTTAACTTTTCGAGGAATGTTTCATCAGTGATATTGAATGATTGACTTTTCAATCCTTACCTCGTCCTTTTTTTTTTGAGAGAAATCCTTAACTCATCTTAGATGTACTGAAATTGCGTCTTTATGTGTCATTCTTCTTGGACTCTTGGGCCCTGTTTGGTTGGAGGCCATCTTGGCCAGGCCATGGCCAAAATGGCCTCCAATCATTTTATTAAAATTAATAATAATAAAAAATTAAGTATAATGTGTTAAAAATTGTATAGATATAATATAAAATAAATTTTTTTATATTAAAATTTATGTATTGAGGATGAAAAATGAAAAAATTATTTAATAAAATAGTTGGAGGCTATTTTGGCCATGGTCATGGCCAAGATGGCCTCCAACCAAACAGGGCCTTGAGGTTTTACAGATAAATTCTGAGTAATTGTTTATTTATTTCTTGAATTTGTTGCTGATCATGATTGTTTAATAACATAGTAGTTGAATTGAATAAACTTTTTTTTCTGATCAAGATCTGAATAACTTACCTTTGAGGTATACTTCATGCTTTTAATATCTTCACCATTAAGAAGCGTCCCTTTGGCCTTCTGCATTCTGATCAATTTAGCTTCTTCCTGTATGAACATCCATATATTCATCGTTGAAGCAGAATGGCAGAACAAATGAGGGGTGCTGTCATTCCATACCTTTATCTTTTCTAGTATAAGAGGGTGCTTCGCAAGATAGTACAAGCCCCACATCATGACATCAGAGGTGGATTCATAGCCTCCCAAAATTAAAGTATCTCACCCAATAAAATATCAGTCAATTGCTTCCTGCACTGCACATTTTCATACATTAGAAGAACTGTTGCAGACCATAACCAAGAAAATACATTGACATGTTAAAATATAAAGTCATTCCTCACTATAACTAGCTTAAGCTTTTAGAGCAGTTGGTTACCAAAGATGTTGATTTTGGGCCCGTTGTCCCTTAATTATTTCTAACATATGATTTAAAAAAAAAGAAACCTATGTTGCATTGAACATGTATCACAAAATCAAATGAGACTGAGTGATAACCTACAAAATATTAATGAGAAATAACCTACAAGCTTATGTGATGTGGGAGGGAATGCAAATAAAGATTAGCAATTTATTTCATGGCAATTCATCATAGGAGATAACAAGAGATAATTAGAAGATGTTATATGATAATCAAGAAATTGAAATCCCATGAAGAAGCAAATTAAAATTGCTGAAATTTAACTAGATTGAAGGTGAATTAAGATGACCTATTGGATTAGGGCTGCCCAATCTTTCAAGATGCCAAAATAAGGGAATAAACTTTAGGGTTCTCCCATTTTATTTTCAATATGAAATTACTCTCATAAGGAAATAGGGTTCCTTCTTTCAAAAAAATAAAGATACCTGGACAAACACGGAGGAATCCAGTCAAAAACAAAGAAAATTGGCTAGAAGTTTCAAATTGATAAATGGTACACCTAATTTAGAAGATCATGATGATGAGGAACGGAATCATCGATTGGAGAAATTATCTTCCCTGGGCCCTACAATAGAAGTCATGGAAGTGAGAAGGGGGAGGAGTCATGAGAGAGTTGGTTGCAGTTGGCAGTGCATATTTGTGATTTTGGGAAGTCCTAAAGAAGATGAAATAGAATTAGGGATTTAGGAACCTTCAAACTAAGCCTGGGATTTTTAAATAAATCAATTTGATCCAATGAACCAAAAATTCAATTCTATGAATCAGAATAAATAATTATATTTGAATCATGAGAATACAAAATATTTACAAACTCCAATTCTTATAAATATAAGTCCCCATCATTACTACACTAAACAGATAATGAAGGTGATAGAAAAATCTAATAATGAATAATAAATAAAATACCGAAACTAGTCTCATTGACATAAACCAAACGAAACAACTTGATCGAAAAGGCTCGATCACATAAAGATAGGAAGCACGGAACTTGTTCTAGCATGCCTTTGATAGATCAGATCATAACGGGCGGCTCAATAAGTATTTGCACTATTAAGCTTTTATGATTACAAGAAATTTAGCACAATACATAGCTAATTTCAATTTTAAGTTTATGTCTCCAGATAAAAACAAGGTTATAAAACCATTTCACAAAAGCTTACCTTGACAGCACGATAGAAAGCGGTTCCAGGAATGTTGATCGTCAATGACCGTAATCCTGCCATAAGTCCTCTATAAAGAGACTCCATTTTCCCTAAAAGCTCCTCAGATTGGAAGCTAACAAGGACTTCACACATGTTGCGGAACGTCATCTAGAACAGAAAATCAAATATAGATAACTTGCTTTAATATTTTTGAAATTGAACATGACCTCAATCTAAGCTCACTGGGAACAACAACATCAACAATGAAACCCATATTCATATTCTAAACCTGCTAGGTTAGCTACATAGAATTCTCTTCTTTATTCTTGTATATCAGTCCATGTAGAACAATGTTCTCCATAAATGCATCAAGGGACATTTTTTTATGATAATATCCTGAGTAATTTTTGGTTTACACATTTCCTTTTTAAATATTGTGCTTTGGATTCTCTCACATTTAAATATAAGTACCTCTATAAGTCGACAGGGTATGAACAAACTACCTTAAACATCCTTCCCGCAAGTTATCTTAAATAATACAATATACATATTATATATATATATATATATATACATATACATATACATAACAAGGAAATCTAAAAGATAATATGTTTCAAACAAGTACTTGCAGGAAATGAATGGAACAGGGTTGAGAGCTTACTGCTTTGGTTTCATTGTATGCAACTATCCTTTTCTTGAAGACCCACTGCTCAAGAGCAGAAACAATGGTAAGTTCAGCAATATTCAATTGCGCAATGAGGGCTTTTGGGCTTGTGAAGGCCTCCATCAAATGCTTTCTTAATCTCTTGTGCGGTACTCCATCAACTGCTGCAATTGAAGAACTCCCCAATAGCTCATTTGAGGGCCAGCCCGAACTTACACGCCCGTCCTCTGTCATGCTACCAAGTACTTGCTTGTTGAACTCAGGAGAGCATGTTATTATCACAGGGCTTCCAAATAGGTGGGACCTATAAATACCTGTGTCCCCATACCTGCATCATAAAGAAAGAAGAGAAATGAATTATTCAGAAAAAAATATGATATTAAAATAAACTATCATAACTTCTAAATATCAAAGGGAGCAAAAGAAAACTTTAGTATTAGTTTGTCTATTTAAGTATAACTCCGCTGGATAACTTTTGGGATTAACTTTGGCATAATAGATACTATCAATTGATAGACTCACTATACGAATAACCTATTGGCACAATACTTATCAGTCCATCAATAATTTAAGCAGGACCACCTGACAGAGTTAAGGCATAAATTCATGAGATCTATCTAAATAATTGTTTGAATTTAAAACTAATATCTGATGACTCTAACCAAAACAGGACTTGAAATTTTGAAAGAATCAAATAAAAAAGATACATTTACCAACAAGCCACAATTGTTTTTGGAAGTGCCACAAATTCAATAAATAAATGGCTTAATCTGTGAATTTCCTGAGATGAACATAAAAAATATTCACAGAAATAACACCATCTTCTCATAAAAGGAAATAAAAATGAGTAGATAACATTAAGCTTATATATCACTGATTCTATAACATTCCATGATCTAAATGTAGAACTATCATCCACTTGTACTTTAGCGAACTGCGTGACATGGGTACTTCCAAAGAGGTCACTCATCATAGTACTACTTCAGCTTAAGCACGCTTAAGTACGAAATTTTTCGTCATTAGTCATACAATTTTAAAGGTGTTTTCTATCATTTGAGATCATATTATTTACTTATACAGCTCAGAAACTCTCCTCCCTCTCTAATATGGTATGATTCATTTTTGTTCCCCTTTTACCACTCATCATCTGGCCTAGAAATCTATTAGGAGCAGGTTTATGCTCCAGTGATTCCCTTATCTTAGGACATTAAGGCGATCACTCCCCATGTCTTTGGCCAGGCCATCACAGATTTAGCCAGTCATACCCAAAAGAAAAAACATTCTCTCGAAGCGGCTTCTGGCTATCTAATTGACAACTAATCTTGACAGCCCCAACAACTCATTCTTCCTCTATGTTTCTCTTCTAGTCTTCCTCATGCACTAGCATTCTCTAGGGAACGTGAGACTAAAGAAGCATGCAAGTGGCAAATGTTTTAGCATAGTTGACAAAAAATAAAATACATGATACTAAACATGTTAGCAAGATTCAGTCATGATGGTGGCTTTGTTAATTTGTTGGATTTTAGCCTTTAGATTATCTAAGGAAATACAAAGAATAAGCTTTTACCCTAAATTTAAGAGATTTAGTTTAACTTCATTAAATTAACCTTGATAGGTTTCATGAAATATAAATCCTCATATGAAAAGTAACTATATTTCACATTCAAAAAGATCCATTATTAAAAAGGGGGCATTTGGTTCAATGTTATTGTGACATGATATTATGTTATTTGCAAAAATTAATTAATCAATTTAATCTAAATATTATAAAAAATTAAAAGATTGTCATTCTAAAATGACATTTAAATATCAATTAGAATAATGACATTGAACTAAATAAACAACAATTCAAAGATAGTATAAATATCTAAATAACAATGACTAGATATGTAACATCCTAAAAATTTAATTAGTATAAAATATATTGTAATATGTTAATAATCGTGTTTATATTAATTAAAGAAAACTTGTTTAAAATTCATATGATGATTCAATTATATGTAATCCTAATTTATGTATATTAAATTTGTTTAGATCTATTAGAAACATTTAAGATTAGGATAAATATGGACTTAATGGAAAGATTTATTAGAATTTTGGAAGTAAATTAAATTAAAAGGATTTAGAAATATATGTGAAAGCAGAGAAAATAGGGAGATTAAAATATAATTTTACCATCAATGGTTGCCAGCTCTATGCTAGGTCATTTGGCTGGTTAGTGTGGGTTGGCTTAGATTGGACAGTAAGTAACTAAGGATATATATATAAAATATATATACATATATTCATATTATATACCAGATTTATAGATAAATGGGATAGCCTTCATTCTCTACCAGTCGAAACAAAGAGAGGGAGACAGTAGCTAAGATCTTTGTTGCCGAGAAGAAGAAAAAGAGAAGGGATTTAGATTTTTCTGTGGCAAGGTTATACTGACTCGAATTTCAAATAGAAGAAACTAACTTTATATGATCTGTTTGTTGAATGTTAGAAATAGACTCTAATACTTGCTCATGATAATTTATTGTTGTTTTATCGTATATTGATCTATTATTATGCTGCTACTATTACTGGCTCATTATTACATTGAATTCATGATAGATTATTATATTGTTACCATCTTGATGATTTGTTGAATTGAAATGAGAAATAATTACTAAATATTGTAAAATAATAGTTGTGAAAATGAATTAATGTTCTATGATATGATGTGGTGCAAATAAGATTGTATACTTATGAGGGCAGAAAATAGACTGTAATGACTCGGTTCGATGAAGCTGGGGAGTGTTTGTCAGGTATTTTTCTAAGAGAAAGGAGTTACTAGTGCAAGAAGTAATTTCTGGCAAGCTTCTAAGATGAGAGAAAGTCAGGGACTTTTGGCAAGTTTTTAGATGAATGGGTATAAGAATGAGAGTTCCACATCAAAATATAAAAAAAAAATATTGATTAATAAATATAAAATTAAAGAATAAAAAATACAATGAGTTATCACGATAATTGATAATTATTATGTTCAACAGGTTATGCTAGTGCGTTATGATGTTCCTGTTATGCATGAGATAGATGTTATGATATGAACATGTACTTATTTTACTTTATGTATCAAACCACATATTGTGATATTGCTTCATTTCATATGAAATTGGTAAAAGCTGAGTTCGTAAAAACTCACCTCATATTTATTTTTTAGGCAAACTACAAATTGCACTTGAGATGTGTGTGAGAGTGGTTACATAATTTAGAGATGATTTTGATTATATTTCTTTTTAATTACTTCATATTTTATAAAGTGATGTAACAGAAGTAGTCAGTAAAGTATATATATAAATCATGCTCACAAAACAATTCCTCCTGATACAATCCGAAATAGGCCTTCCAACCTAAACAAATCAGCAAGAAGAGCAAGAGCAGGCACTATCTAACTAACGAGTAACTTGCAAACATTAGCAGGAATCCATACCTGGCCCTTCGCTTGGAAATGAACTCGTCGGGCTTATTGGTGAACTTAAAGTAGCGGAGGAAATCGAGCATCTCGCCTAAGAGCGGCCAGCCCATGGTTCCCGGAGGAACCGAGCCCTCGCCACCAACGAGATCTTTGGCGAACCGACGTTTCTGGGCCCACCGGAGCAGCCATAAAGCGAAAGGAATGAGAAGGGCCGCCGCCGCGGCGATGGCCAATCCCATTTCCAACTCCGGCATCTCTGCTCGTTCTGGCACCGAACAAAGCACACTGAGAATTAAGGTAGGACGGCCACTAAGATACCGACACCGGAGGTGTGGTTACCGTAGTGAGAGTGGAGCGTTGACGGCGTTCTCGAATGAGGATGAATCCGGTGTGTGGATTCGTCAAAGAACCTAGTCTCTTTATAAGATTTAATTTAATAATATTATAATTAAATTTAAATAGAGATATTTTTTATTAAAAATTATGAATAATGTGAAATAAAATTAATTATTATATTAAGATATGTAAATGATGTAATATAAAGTTAGTTATTATATTGCGATATATGAGGAATGTGATATAAATTAGTTATTATTTTTGTAATACGTGTAAGATGTGAAATAAAATTAATTTTTAATATCAAATTTTATGTATGATGTGATATATCAGTTTAAAATTAAATCAGACTAATTCTTAACTGCCAAATAAACAGAGCCTATGTGTTATAATAAGTTTTTATTTTTTTATTTTTTGAAAGGATAAGAAGTGATTTTCAGTTACCAAAAAAATGAATCTTTTTCACATTAAAAATAAATAAATAGCATTTAAGTTCTCTTAATTTAAATTTATGTGCATATAAATATTTCTAAATTTAAATTTAAATAAATTAATCCACCAATTTAACTAAAATTATAAAATGAGTTTTTAAATAACAAATATTATTATATTTTATTGATATTAGCAATTCTTTAACTGTGTTTCTCACCAAAATCTATTATTGTATAAGTAATTATTTTTATAATTTTTTACTAAAAAAAGGATGATTACTTAAAAAACTTAATTTGTATTTTTACTTAAATTATAGATTATTTTTTTAATTAAAAAAATTAGAGAGATCAATATGTATATAAAAGCAAATAAGAGAAATTCAAATATTTTTTACCTTAAAAAACTTATCTTTGTTAATGACATATTTAATGATTTCAAAACTTATTTAATTTGAAATTAAAATTTTCTCAAGAATATTAGTAAAATTAATATACAATTATAAATATGTGTTTAATTTATTTTCTATCTGTATTATTTCATTTTTTGCGAAATTATATCTACCTTATACCAACACTAAACATATATAATCAAATTTTACCGATTTATTTACTTTCTTCAAAATTTGTAGCCGTTGAATTGGATCCAGAAAGAAAAAATTCAATAATAATAATAATAATAATATATAAAATAAATAGTAATTTGATCACTCTAATTTGAGCTATGTACAGTAAATTTTCCTAATTTTTAATTAATTATATTAATTTTTTAATTTGAGATAATATAAAAATAAATGTTCTATCATAATAATTTTAAAAAAAAATTTTTTATATTCGCTTTATTGAGCTTGAGAGACAATTTTTTTAAATCCTTTTAGATTAATGGATATTATAAAAAGGTTTTTTTTGCATATTATCTCGCATTAGAAATTTAATCAAATTAATTTAAAAATTACAAAAATTTTAATTACATAGCCCCGTTTGTCTAGGAGTTTAAAATTAACCTGGTTTAATTTTAATCAAGCATATCACACCACACATAAAATTTAATATTAAAAATTAAATTTATTTCACATCCTACACATATTACTAAAATAATAACTAATTTATATCACATCCCTCACATATTCCAACATAATAACTAATTTTATATCACATCTCTCACATATCCCAACATAATAACTAACTTTATTTCATATTATTCACAACGTTAAATAAAAAAATATCTCTATCCAAATTTAATTTTAACCTTTTTAAATTTAACCTTACAAACAAACAGACTCATATACAGTCTAAAATTAAAATAATCCAATAACTATTAACCCTATTTTATATTTCATACTCAGTTAACTAATTAAGTGTTTAATCACATTAGTTTTTTATAGTAGTTAAAATTTAATCATATTAATTATTTTTAATAATAAAATTTAATCATCAAAATTTAACGAGGGCATCATTTCATGTGCCCGCCCGAAAAAAAATAAAAATAAATAAATAAAACTATGGCCATGAAGCTATAACCAAAAAAATTCTCTTATTAAAACAGTAATATAATTATATTATATTTCATCTGACATAAATTTTAATACTAAAAGACAAATTTTTTCATATTTTTTGTAATTTTTAATATATCAATTAATTTTATTTTATATTATTTATAATTTTAATATAAAAACTCTTATTTTACATTTAAACGCATCTAAAAAATTCCCAAATGCTTCCGTTTTTTCATGTTTGACTCTAAATAAATAAATGAATAAATGTTGTTGTCTCGAATTCATGAAGAGACCTTTTTTATGGAATAAATTTAGCCTTGGCGCGAGGACTAAATCAGGAACAAAATAATATTAATTTAAAAAATAATAAAAAATAAAAATTTTAATTATTCTTCACAAATTCTAATATAAAAAAATTAGTTTACTTCACATACTCAATAATTTTTAATAAAAAAATTAATTTTATTTAACATTTTAGATCAAAATACTCGATTCGAATATTTTGGACTAGGATGTGAAATAAAGTATATATTTTTATTAAAAATTATCGAGTATGTGGAGTAAAATAATATTTTTTTATATTAAAATTTGTGTAGAATGATTAAAATATTTATTTATTATTATTATTATTTTTTTTTAAATTAATATCACTTTAGTTCTGATTTGATCCTCACGCTAAACTAAGAGATTCGAATTCCTCTAATAAATGTGTTTATTCTTAACTTTTTAATATTTATATAAAAATTTTAATATTGATTTTAATTTTAGTTTTTAATACAAAAATCTTAATATCAATGAAATAATTTTATTTTATATTATATGCATAATTTAATTAAAAATTAAATTTATTTTATATGAATATTATAATATAATTATTTCATGTAATGCACAAATATTATTATATTAATACATTTTATCTTCTTGGATCTAAAACCAACCTTTAATCAAACAAGCTAGCTCGTTTGGTTTGGACTTTTTTTTCCAGCTCAATATAAATTTTTACTATAAAAATCAAATTTATTTCATATTCAACACAAATATAAACATCAAAATTTTATCGAACACAAATTTCAATTATAAAAATTAACTTTATTTCACATCCAACATAAATATGCTCAGATTAGAATAGAGGTGAAGAGATATATGTATGTATGCATGTATGTATAATTTTCTAGTGAAACAAGTGAACCATTCAAACATGGAATATTATTTTTAAATAAACAATTTTTTATAAGGATAATAAATAAATAAATAAATAAAATTTGGGCTATCTAAAATCTTTATATTTTTTTGGTGGCAGAACTAAAATCATTATTTGAGCCAGCATGAACCTGGTCTAACCTCAATGGGCTAACAAACTTTAATGGGCTAATAGTTCTAATAGGAGAGCCCAAAATTTAAAGAAGCCCATTAAGCCCATCAAGTCAATCCCCAATTCTCAATCCAGTCCAACCTCGTTTTTTATATTATTGTAGTGATGCAATAATACTGCTAAAAAAGAATTGAAATGAAAATAAAAAAATTGAAATGCAGGCATAAGTATATTATAAGTGTTTATAAGTTGAAAATACAAAAAACAAAGTGGAGAAAATGTTTTTTAATAGTTTTCATTTCAAAAACAAATGTATAATGCAAAATAAAATAAGTTGATTTTAGCTCAAATTGTATAATAGGTGAAATAAAGGTGATAAATATATAGAAAATTTTGTAGAATATAAAATATCTTTTTTGTAATTTTTGAGTACATATAGGACAGAATATTATAAAATTTTTATGTTTTTTTTTTTAAATAAAAGCAGCCGTGCCTGAAAAGGAAAATTATTAGATGTGGATAGCGCACCGTTCGGACGCCCAATCAGAGGGCGCTACGTATGCCCGGATCCGGCTGTATTGCACACATGGCGTCCTCTGATTGGATTCCGGACAGTGCATTATCCGAATAACTTCTCTGCCTGAAAGACCATTTTTGCTTAAAGCTAAATAGTTAACTTTTTTTAATAATGCCAAATAGTAAAGTTTGCTAAGAATCATGGGAGAAAAGATTTAAATAAATATTTTCATTAAGGGAATTTACATATAAAATCCCAAAAATATAGTTATTTAAGCATTAGTACTCAAATAAGGAGGCCCAATGTCGGCTATATTGGGCATGAATTTTTCTCAAGGGAAATAGAATAGCAAATCGCCGAACTAGTCTAAGCCTTGTATTTCAAACAAGTAAGCCTTACGCATTTCTATCTCCCCTCTTTCTACTCCTTTTTTGAAATTTCGTCCGAAGCCCATAATACTATAAAAAGGAAAACAAATACATCAAGTATAATACTGGCGATCCACAATAAGGATCATGCAAAAATAAGATAAAATCTTATTTTATCTTTTTATCAATTATGCAAACAAAAGAACTATAAAAGCAACTGTTTTGTTGGCAATTTGTATACATGTATAATTTTATGTGCCTTGAAGGCACTCAAAAAATCAAAATCTCAGGCTAATAGCTGCACTCAGTAAAAGCAGAAAGTCCCCTACGATAATATATATAATAGAATTTCCCTCTAAATAGAAGTTTTGTGCTCTATTTGCTCAAGTGATAAACACTTCTAGTGCCTCTAGATCCCCTTGAATCTCCTTCGACCTCTTTTCACAACATGCAAAGGAACCTCTTATGCATCATCACCATCGTACTTCAACTCTATATAATCCAGCCCAACACGAAAAAATTATATACTGTAATCTTTGTCATTTTGAAGCACTGTGATTTTTCTCAGATTCGTGCTCTTTCACAAAGAAATATTACGTATTTTTTTGTGATCTTGTTAAAGTTTCGTGACCTGAATTCTGTTTAGTCAGGATGAAGGATCCCACGGTGCAACAATTTTAATAAAAAAAATTAATGAAAAAAATTAAACTTTGGGATCAGGTTGTGAGAAGCGGAGATGCCCAATCCCGTACACATCCTAGAGCAATACTATTCTATTTTGACCCGATCTTAATTCCAGAGTTCCTACACATACATATATATAATTCTATTTTACTAGATCAGTGATATTTGAATAACTTGTAGCTATCACTCCTCCTTTTGTATGCATCCTGCTTTTTGATATCATAATATCATTTTTTGCTCGTGATTTTTCCTTAGTCTAGAGTTTTTCATGTAAATCTGTATATTCTTGTATTTATATTTCTCGTTATTTTATTATAGTAGATTCAAATTTTAGGACACGTCATCTAATTCATTTTCATGTCCAACAGATATTTTAACTTTTTTATTTTCTTTGTTGTAGTACTGTAAAGTGATGGAATTCCATCGATAGAGGAGAATCAGATGCCCCAAACAAACTCGACTTTCTTCAACCACTTGACCGAAAGATACGACCCAGAAGAATTGCGCTCACATTGTGTTAGACCAAGATTTTAAAATTCGATTTTAGGGGGCATTTTATTCAGTGTTATTTTGATGTTACGTTATGTTATCTAGAGAAATTAATTATTTAGTTCAATAACATCTACAAATAATCTTCCATTAGATTGTAGAATTAGTAGTTAAAAAATAATATCTAGATATCATGACATCTATATTATATAACATAACATCAGGATAATAACGAACTAAATACCCCTCTTAGTTTAGGTTTTAACATAAAAATATTAATCTTAGTATTTCAATAATTTTGATAATTTTAATACGATAATTTCATTTTTTTGTTATAAATTATTTAAATTTAAAATTAAATTTATTAATAATAATTATTAAATATTATTGTTGAAATGATTAAACATATGTAATATATTTAAAATATATAAATATCATAAGACATAAAAAAAAAATTTATTTAACTTTTTCGAGTGAAGTCCTAATACTTTGGGCCAAACTGGCTAAGGTTCTGTTTGGCATTGCTATACTATACGAAAAAGTGTTATACTGTATAGCTGTATAAAAAAATGCTGTTGAATAAAGTTGTTTTATATGTTTGACAAACTACTGTTAAAAGCTGCCATAAAGAACAGAACTGTTTAGTTAATCTGCTGTGCTGTCTAATTTTTTTTTACTTTTGACTAAATTAGGCATTTAATTTAAATACTTTTTATTACATATATTCTATAAAAATATAATAATTAATCTATTCTATTAAATAATTAAATTTATATGCCATTAATTTTATAATATATATATATTATTATTATAATTTATTTGCCTATTAGTTATAAAATTTTTAAATAAATAAAATTTAATTTATATATAATTAATATAATTTATTTGCATATTAGTTGTAATTTTTTTAAATAAATAAAATTTATTTTATATATTTTAATTATATTTACTATCAGTTAAATTTTATTTTATTATTTTTCCTTACAAAAAATTAAATCAACTATATAATATATGTAAAAAATATAAAAAATTGTATACACTAATAATTTTTTTTTTTAAATTTTTTTTGACAAGCTTTATTTTAGGATGATTTTGGATTTTATAGTTTAAAATTTAGGATTTAAAATAATATTAAAGGTATTTCTGTCCATAAATAATTAGAGCAAAATCAATATTTCAAAAAACTATTTTTTCAGCTTTTTATACAGTTATTTTTTAGCTTTTTAAAAACTAAAAATAATTTAAAAGATATTTTACCAAACACAATTTTTAACTTTAGTAATATAAAAAAACACATTTTTATACCAAAAAGCTTTACCAAACGCAGCCTAAAATTATTAAGTTTTAGCCAAAATCGAAACCTCGTGTTTTTTTCTGGATAAATTTTTATTGAAGCTAGAAAAACTCGAGTTTTAAAACCTTGATTTATAGATTACACAAAATTGACTGGTTCAAATTAATCCACTTAAAAATTCCAAAACAATGGGGATTTGGTTCAGAGTTATTATGATGTTATTTTATTTTTTTTTATCAAAAAAAGGTTTATGCTGTTATTTTATGGATAAATGATTATTAAGTTTGACTTAATTTGAAATAATATTTTAAGAAATTATAATATCATGTCAGTCTAAGTTTGATAAAATTGCGTAACATGAACTGTTTCATTTTAAGGAGCAATTACATATATATCATTAAAGTTAAGATATTTTATGAATTTAATATTTAATTTTTTAATATTAATAAAAAAAACTATATAAAATTTATAACTTTTACTACATACATACTAAAAAGTTATATTATAAATTATGCATGAGTTACAATTTTCATATGATTATTATAGCTGATATAAATATTAAAAAATTTATTTATTAAATATATAAAATAATTAGATTTTAGTAACACGTATGTAATTACATTTTATTTTAATCTTTTTTTTCTTGATTTGAGGTAGATTTTGATGTCATGGCTAGGCTCTTTTGGCTTTACACGAGTGTGACATTAATTTGTCCGTCATTAAATCTTCTCTAAAGTACTCTTTACTCGTGTTTTACTATCAATGTGTTTAGGGCTGTGACCGATTCGATTTCGAGCCGAGCCAATACTGGCTCAAAATTGGATTAATTATATTTCGATCGACTCGAAATCGATTCGAGCTCAATTGGATTCGACTTCAAGCCGACTCGAGTCGATTCCAATCGACTTTAAGCCGGCTCGAGTCGATTCCAATCGACTTCAAGCCGATTTCTATTCATTTTCGAGCCGGCTCGAAAATGAATCAAATCACAATTTTTTTGAGCAGATCTCAAGCCAGGAAAGCTCGACTCGATATCGGCTCGGTTTATAATATATATATATATATATTATATTTAATATATATTATATATACGTATTATAATATAAAATGTATTTTAATTCGAGCCGATTTCGAGGTGGATCGAGCCGAGCCTACTCCGGCTCAAAATTGGCTCCAAATTATTACCGAGCCGAACTTTTAGCTCATTAGTCGGCTCATTTAAATCGATTTAATTTTAATTCGATCTAAAATCGATTCAATTTTCGATTAATTTTCGATCCATATTAGCATCATTAAATATATTATTTATTAGATAGTCATCTTTTTTGGCTCCTTTTAAGTTGCTCTTTCTAGATAGCCTAAATTTAATCTTTAGATCACTTCCAATCAAGTACTCATAGTTCATTAAAGTCATTCAAATAGGTATTTAATTACTTTTATGTCCCGTACTCTAATTATGCCTTTTTTTAAATATAAATAATGTGTTCAATCATCTATTTTAATTATTTTATTACTTATATTTAAATATATGTTAGTCATTATTATGATATTTTAAGTGACTTTATGGGTACAATTAATTTAATTTTATTTCATAGCTGAGTCAATTTATTTAAAAAAATTTCAATTATTAGAGTGCCTGTGTTGGCTCGATTAAAGCTCGAGTCAACTTGAAGTTAAAACGAGCCAATCAGAACTCGAATTGAATTGCAACGAGTTAAATTTGAGCCATGCCTGACTCAAACTCAGATTGTTCTCACCCCTACTTATCATTATATCTAAATTATATTTTTACATTTTTCTAATTAAGTAAAATTTCTTCAAGAAACTTATAAGAAATATCAAAAATAAAGTAAAAAAATAGAATTTGTGAACTTGCTCATAATTTTTGTATTTATAATAAGGATGTATTTACTGAGCTTTTAGTCTTGAATTTATACTTTCTATAAATATAACAGTAATTAATAATTTACCAGAAAAATTATCAGATGTTCTAAATGAAAGATACGATCAATTCTATGATTCTTATTGAAAAAATTTAAAAATATGGATCAATTCTTGAAATTGTCGTTAAACTCGGGTAAAAATGTGAGGAATATTATTGGGGCTATCAACTCGCCTAAATGCTTAAATTAGTAGAAAAATTGCAACTAATTCACTTATTATATTACGCATCTATTACTGACGGGTCAAATTCAACCACTTTTTGATAGTAGCACACCATTAAAAGTTATGTCAAGCAGAGCAATAGTACTAAGCCAGTGACAACTATACACAACTCCACCTAAAGTTATGCCAGGTAAAGTAATAGTACTAAAAGTCGGTGATAATCACACTCAACATCACCCAAAGTTATATTACGCAGGACAATAATAGTAAGTCAATGATAGTCGTACTTAAGTCATTTAATCACTGCTTTTTCCAATAATTTCTCTTCCAGCGCATTGCCAAGAATTGAACTCGAATCTGCTTTGCAACCAATTATTAGAAAAGGAGCAACCAATTTACTTATTATATTGTGTATCCAGCGACTATAGGTCGAATTCAACCTCTTTTCCATAGTGACATATAGGGGTGGCAAAATGGGTCGGCGGGTCGCGTTCAGGTCGAACCCGAATCCTACCCGACCTGAATAGCCTCAACCTGAACCCGACCTATTTATTAAATGGATCAAAATCCATGACCCGAACCCGACTCGATTACTAAATGAGTCGGGTTGGCGAGTTTATAGAATATTTTTTGATAAATGTCCAACTCGAACCTTACCTGTTTAATAAATGGGTCAAAATTTATGACTCATACCCGAACTTTGCGGGTCGGGTTAACGAATCGGGTCATATATTGCTAGCCCTAGTGACATACCACCCAAAATTATATCAGACTAGATAATAGTACTAAATCATTGACAAACATACTCAGGCCATCCTATTATTATTTTTCTCAACAAAAAATTGATCAGTGTAATTAGTATAACCGTTAGCTCTGTACATTTTATATAATAGATATTAAATATTATATTTTTTAATTTTTTTTTACATAATAGTAAGTAATTACTAATTCTTACGTTTTTCTTTAGATTATTTACCTTAGGTTAATTAGGGGTGGCAAAATGGGTCGGCGGGTCGGGTTCGGGTCGAACCCGAATCCGACCCGATTAATAAATGGGTCGGGTTGGCGGGTCGACCCGACCCATTTATAGAGTATTTTTTGATAAATGCCAACCCGAACCCAACTCGACCCGATTATGCCCAACCCAAACCCGACCCGTTTAATAAATGGGTCAAAATTCATGACCCATACCCGAAATTTGCAGGCCAGATTCGGATCGGATTCACGAATCGGATCATATATTGCCACCCCTAAGGTTAATGTTGTTAGCTCCAGTGGACGTTAGCCTCATCTATTAAACAAATTAAAGTAGAAAAAGCTTTAAGTTTTGGTGGACTTCTTTGTTGCTCAAATTAATTTTTCTACACTACTTTTAATTATTTTATGTTTTCACTTTTTGAAAAATTCGTCATTTTTTTTCCCCTTAAATATCAACAAATATCTAATAAAATGGCAACAAAATCTTAATGATGAGATTGGGATTACGAATATATTTAAAGTGGGCCCGGAGGCTGTGCCTCAGTGCTGACTTGCCTGCCTTGCAAGTGGCACGCATGGCACTCCTAAGACCTAATTAGAGAGGATTTATATTATTTTCATTTTTTTATTTTTATTTTTTAACGTTTAGTCCGAGTTTGATTTGACATGAGAAAAAACTAATCGATTTCAAATTTATTCAGTAGCGAAAAAATGTTCGCTATATTTTTACAGGATAAACTTCACTTGAGTATCGAAAGTTAAATTTTAAGCTCACATACACAGAACTAAATATTAGAACTTTTATAAAAGAAAATTCGACCTGCTCTTAAAGTATATTAAAATATAGCGATAATTACCTACATGTCACATCATTTAGTTTTATTTATGCCTTACCCATCCATTCTTAATTAATTACGCTATGCACACTCAACACATTATAAAATCTTACATACACAAACTTGAGTTAGAACTTAATCAAAATCTATTTGAAAAAAAAAATCTGTTAGTAAATCATTAAAATTATATTTTTACTCTCAATGGTACATATTTTTCTCTTCCTCAATACCACACTGAAGCGCTGATTTGTCCCAAAATCAATTCACGTCGTGGATGTCTCATTCCTTTGCCGCCACCTAAACATTAAGGTTTTAGGATTTTCATTCAAAATATATTTAAATATCCTTAAAATAATATGATGAACGGCTCAGATTTTTTGTAATCTAATTATAGTTAAGTTATTGAAAAATTATGATTACTCATTATAATAGAAATAAATTAAAATATGTGTATGTAAGATTTTATAATGTTTTGAGTGTGCATAGCGTAATTAACTAACAATGGATGAGTAAGATATAAATAAAACTAAATAGTGTGGCATGTAGGTAATTATCTCTAAAATATATGTAAAATAATCATAATAACACTTTCTCTCTTTATGAGTTATTTTTGTTCAATGACGTCACGTATATGATAACGTGTATCCCATATCCCTTCCCCAAATTAACTCTCCCTCTCCCCTCTTCTTATAGTTTCCCGCTCGTTGAATCTCTCCCCTGCCCATGAAAATAATTAGTAGAACAAAATTGCATCCACGTCGTTAAAATGGAGATTAATATCTTTCCGCCACTCATCATCGTAGCAGATCCCAAGTCCAGCATGGTAGATGGATCGGCGCAACAATCCTCATCCTAGTGAAAATTGATTGCAGCTCTGTTGTTGATCCGGTGGGATCCCAGCACTATAAAAAAGACGTAGAGAAAGGGTGGTTTTCTCAGCTAATTAAAAGATTTCTTCTATTACTTTACTAGCAAAAAAATCTCAATTTTTTTCAATTTTATTGCTTGATCCTCACAAAATATATCATTTGTCAGATTCAAGGTCAATGAGAAAATTAGTATGCATGAGAGATCATATTGAGAAGCTTTTTAAATTCATGAATTTGCATGTAATTAATGTCTAGCCTATAAAACCCTACTTTAGGGGTGAATGTTTATGTACATATATGTGAACTTATATATCTTAATTTCAATATATTATCTCAAAAAATGCATACATACACTAAAATCTTATATATAAATATTTACAAGAGTGTAAAAACACATACCTAATATTCATTACTCAAGTTCTATTACTTAAATTTTGAGCGAGAAGAATTAAGTCGAGTGTGAATCTCAAAACAAAGTAAAATAATGGCCCACTCGCGCTACTGAGAGAAGGTTGAGCAATATTGTGCTAAGAGAATGATTATCCTTTTATTAATGTAATCATTTTTACTTAATAATTTAATTGTGCTCATAGCTTGACAATCAAACATAGTTGGTGAATTTTTTGTTAGAAATTCTAATAAGTAAGAGTTTTATTTTAAGATTGAAGTTAAAATTATATTAATCTCTCTAGCTTTCATTCATGTTTGGTGACTGATTAATAATGATTATAAGATAATACTGAGATTTTAAATTATATAATAATGAATTTTTTATTTTGAAATTATAATGAGTGAGAATGAAGATGAAAAGGTGGCGAAGAAGTTTTTGTGTGAATAATCTAAAGGGAAAAAAATAATAATGTCAAGTAATTGTGACTTGTAAATGCATGCACGATACTATTTTAGTGCAGAAATTAATTTGACACTTATTTAAGAACATACAAGTCTTTTTTTTGTGATAATATAAGATCATGAATGTTAAAAGAAAAGTACTAACGGCTAACATGAGCTTAGTACATAAGTAAATGCGTATTTATTACTTTAAAAGCTTAGATCAATGCTATTTATTAATACCGCAACTTATTATTCAACAATCAATGCGAGGACAATTGCTCATGCATGTACATTCTCAACATCTTCTACTTACACGAGAATCTTTCAACCTTCGTCTTTAATCATCTAACCGTCTTTTTTAATCTATGAAGTGAATATAAATCAAATATCTGCTCAATATATGATGACATAGCAAATATCTGCTCAAATATCTGCTCAATTTTAGAGAAAACGAAACTCATTATAAAGGAGATTTACATAAATATATACAAAGAGAGAAGAGGTCACAAATTTGGTTTCTATGAATCGATCATTTTCTTTGAAAACTCAATAGAAATTAACTTAAAATGAAAAAGATTTTAGAATGATTGTGCTAGAATATGTCTATTTAAGTTTGTGTTCAACCTCGGTTTACTGTTTATGTCCACAAATTGGTTGCCAACCCTACTTTGTGTTCCATTATACAATGAGTGGGTACGATGTATTTACGAACAAAAAATCATTTCTGCTATATAATTTTCAATTACTAATTAATAAATTTATCAATTGTAATATTTGATTTTAATTCATTGGGCCATTAAAGTCCAAAATAATAATTACTTAATTTTTTTATCAGTTATTGTGGCTCAATAAAACACCTCAAAATCAAGTTTTTTTTGAAATATTCTCAAAGCATGAACATAAGACACTCACTAGTTTGGTAGGAGTATGTTTTTTTTATGTTTTAAATTTTTTAAGATGAAAAGAGAAAAAAATTATTTTAATATTATAATTTAAAATAAAATTTTATAATTACTTAAAATTGTATTGGGAGTGAGGTAAAAAAATTTATTTATTCTGGATGTGAGGTAAATTTAATATTTTTTATTGATGGTATGTAAAGAATGTAAAATAAAGATATTTTTTGAAATTGAGGATTGTATAAACTAAAAAATAAATTTTATTTTTTATATTTAAATTTTGGAGAGATTTACATGTATATCTCTCAATACCTTTTTAACAACAAATTAAACTCATTATTTTTTTTATTTTACAATTTAATCCCATAAATCTTTCAAAAATAATACATTTAGGTTTTCAAAAATAACTCATTTACGGTTGTTTACCTTCTCACTACTAATGATATGTTATTTAAAATTTTATAAATATATTTGTGAATACATGTATTCTACTAATTTATATTTTTAAAAAATTTAGAGGGTTGAATTATAAAATAGAACATTTAATATGTAATTAATGAAGAATTAAGGAGTGCTTATGTAAATGCTCATTAAATTCTTTTTTTATAAAAAAAATAAAATAAAATATTGATATTTGTGTTTTGTGGAAAGAATTTTATTTATTTATTTATGTTTTAAAATGAAATGAGGCCGAGAGATAAGACACGTGGCCTAGCAGGAGAGAAACCCGTTCAGGCCAGTGGGCCATGGGGATGACGTGTCCTCTGGTGAGGCCACCACCACAGAGGCACAGACCTGATGTGGTCCCTCCTTCCAGCAACGGAGCTGACGTGGCAATGATTGACGCTCGGGACGACGCCGCCTGTGCGTGACAGTTCACACGTCATAGGTCCCATGCATGCAAATATAATAATGTTTTCCAAGCTATTATTTTAAAATATCCTTCAGTTTATAAAAAATAATTAGAAGGAAAATGTTTAAGGAAACGGTGAAATTATTTATGGATCCCTGAGATCTTAAAACGTTTTCAGATCTATTTTCAAAATTTTTACCTACTTCACCTTTTAGTCTTTTTCATCACATTTTAAATTTTATTCATTTTCATTCATTTTTAAAATAATCTGTCAAAGTACGAGACATTAATATCAAACTTTTAAACAATAACCTTTATATTTTAAGAATATTAAAATAACACTTATTTTTTTACTTTAGCTAATTAAAACTACAATAAATCAAAAATTATCAAATGACACTAAAAATTGATTATTGTTGTGTTAAAATTAGTATTTTGTTGCTTGAATCCTTCCGATGCCCACGAATTTGCCAAAAAACTTAAAAGTCATAATTAAATTCAGTCTATTTTCTCTCTTACTAAACGTACTGTAATTTAGATTTTGTTCTACTTTATATTATAATAGAACGCACTAAAAATAGAAAGGATATGCTTAAAATAATTTTTTGAGCCAAAGACTAATATCAAGTGTGGATTCACATTGATAATAATTTTTAATTAATTAATTATTAATTATATGTTATATTTTTTATTGCATTCTTGGTTTCAGTGGGCACCGTAAACACAAAGAAATTTTTTTATATCACTTTCATATAAGTAAAAAATTTATATGGCACCTTTTACTAAAAATGTTATTGTCAAATATATAATTAGAATTTTTGAGCCTCTTGTTATAATAAATTTTTTTATTTAAATAATTTATTTTTTGTAAATTTTTTAATCTTATGAGAAGTAAAAGACTCTTATTATAAATAATTTAATTGACTTCCATGGACAGATGTTTGGGCTTCGATATCGGGTAATATGAAATGATCTAGAACTAATATACAATAAATTATGAATCCCAGAACCAACATGTAATTTACCCAACGCAAATTCATGACGATGAAGTGACCGGGCCCGTGAACCCTAGGGCTCACCCGTACGCTCAGACATGTAGGCTAGCTAGCCTGTTCACTGCCCAGACTCCCATGCCAATTATTAATTAAATACAAAACCAACAGCTTGGAACATCATTTTATATAGATTTCAACAAAAAAAAGTAATAATTTTAGAGATTTTTACCCGTATGAACAAAAAATTTCAATATTACTTATTGAACACTCCTAAGTTAAATATTACATGACACACTTATTATTTATTTTTTAAGACAACACAACCTAGTTTAAAAATCTTTTACAGTTTTATTTTAAGTAACCATATTAAGTTATGTTTTAACTTAATAAAGGTTCATAGGAAATAAATCTAACTCTCGTGCAGACCTTAACTTAATATTACATGTTAAAAACTATTTAAAGTCTATTATTATGGTAGATATTTTTAAATCTAATCGTTAGATGCTCATCTTACCGATTAGATTTAATTTAAATACAAAAGCAGGTTTAGATTTCTATTCCTATGAACCCTTATTTAGTTAAAACTATTAAGTATGGGGCGTTTAACTTAAATTAAATGTAAGGATTTTTTAAACTAGGGTGTGTTGGTTTGTAAAGATTAAAAGAAATAAGTGTGTGTCATGTTAATATTTAACTTTAGAGTGTCTAATAAGTAAATATTGAAGTTTTTTGTGTCATACGGGTAAAAACCCCTAATTTTTATAAAGGGGAAGTAATATTTCGAGCACAAGAATGTAAAAAAAAAAAAAAACAAGGAAAAAAAAGAATAAAAAGGATAAATTATTGTTAGAACCTTTTTTAACACCCCTTACCGAATAGCTGCTCAACAGCAGCTCATTGCCGAACAGCTGCTCAACTGCAGCCCCTTGTCGAACAGCAGCTCAACTTCAGCCTCTTGTCGAACAGCAGCTCAACAGCAGCCCCTTATCGAACAGCAGCTCAAAGAGATATGACAAGAATATCGTACCCTCTATACTACTGTGTCAACTCAGCATTTAAGACAGCATGTGAGCCCATTCCCTAATCGTCTTTTGCAGGAGTAGGTGTCAGATATGACAGACTTAACCTATTATGTCCCCTCCTCTTTAAACTATAAATAAGGGGGGATTGCTCTATCTAAGGACATGACCCTTCCTTCCTCTCTCTCTCGGGCTGAGTTGCCCCTTTCTCTCTATCCCTCTTGTACTCATTCGATTTTCATTTAGAGATCAAGCTTTGTGAAAGAAGATTCGATTTGTGGATTCAAATCGCCAGGACGGCGTCGTGATTTTTTTCCCCGGACACTCGGGTTTCCACGTAAAAATTGTCGTCTCATTTCTCTGTGTGGAGGTGCATTTTTTGCATCAACAATTACACAGAGTTTTTGAGTTTAAAATATAATAAAACTCGTGTTTATATTTTCAACATTTTTATATTTGAGATATTTCTCAAATTTTTTATTATTAAAAATTTTTAAAAAATTAATTATACTCTCCCTTCTCTTTTTTTTCTTGTATAATTATAATTTCAAAATAATTTAATAATAATAATATATAAAAATAATTTAGAAATTAAAATTTTTAAAAACAGATATCCAAATATTAACATTTTAAAAACATAAATTTAAGTATTATTATTCCCTAAACTCATTGACCCAAGTGTAATTTAGCCTAAAAACTGTCATAATATTTATTATTTGTGGCAATGTTATGAAACTAATTGGTAATTCTCTGCTCTCTAGCCTTATATATATCTTATTTATATTAATCTATTATCTAATTAAACATGTTTAAATCTTTTTATAATATTTTTGAGTCGCAATAAAATTTACTTTCAGATTTGAATAAAAGGAAGGTTAAAATACATCCGGGTCCCTGAGGTTGATAAAATGCTACAAATTAGTTCTAATTTTTGAAAAATTTTAATTTTAATCTTTGAAGTTATGAAAGCGCTACAGTTTTGATCCATCTTTCAGAAACTCACCTTTTTTTTCCAACCTTTCTTAATATAAATTATAAAAATTGATTATTTCTTATTAGTTTAAATCATTTATGTATTTTAAAAACCTATTATATTATATTATTTTTATCTTTCTTTAAGAATTTAACAAAAATTTAAAACTTGATTTCTTCAAGTTCTCAAAACTGATTGAGAATTAATGATTGAGAATTATCTTACAAGATAATAGTAAAACATTACCAATTATATTTTTTTGCGACCAAAAAATATTGCTTTTATAACCCCAATGATCCCAATCTTAAAAATTGAGACTAATTTACAACGCCTTTTATCCCTTGGGTTCCCGGATGCAATTTATCCAAAAATAAAATTTTTTTTTGTCAAACTTAGGCTCTGTTTGACATTGCATTGCTGTATAAAAAAGTATTGTGTTGTATAAAAAAGTATTGTATTGTATTAAAAAGTGCTGTTGAATAGATATATTTTATATATTTGACAAACTGCTGTAAAAAACTGCTATTAAAAGAAGAACTGTTTGGTTAAACCGCTGTGCTGTCTAAAATATTTTTATTTTTAACTAAATTAGATATTTAATTTAAGTACTTTTTATTACATATATTCTATAAATGTATAATAATTAACCCATTCTATTAAATAATTAAATTTATGTATCATTAATTTTACAATATATATTATATTTTTTTATAGTTTATTTATATGTTAGTTGTAAATTTTTTAAATAAATAAAAATTATTTTTTATATTTTAATTATATATGCTATGAGTTAAATTTTGTTCTATTATTTCTCTTTACCAAAAATTAAATCAACTATATGGTGTATGTCAAAAATATAAAAAATCGTATACACTAATAATATTTTTTTTAAATTTTTTTTTGCCAAGCTTTACTTTAGTCCAGTTTTGGGTTTTATAGTTTAAAATTTAAGATTTAAAATAATATTAGGCATTTCTGTCCATAAATAATTATAGCAAAATTACTGTTTCAAAAAACTATTTTTTTAGCTTTTCTTTACGGCTATTTCCTTAGATCCATTTTAGTTAGAGTTAAAAAAATCAAAATAAATTTCTCTAATTTTTTTTTATCCTTATGCTTAAATTAAAATATTAAAAATCTTTTTTTCCGCATAGTAAAACTTCCAAAGATAGTAAAGTATTATATTTAAATATATAATTATTATGATATGCACCATCTCCATTAAATTAAAGACGATCTAGCACTTCATCTCCTTTAAATAGTAAGAGATCTCACTTTTCAAAAAAATAGTTAGAGATCTAAAGATCTAATGAAGCATTTTGTTCAATATTATCTTGATCTTATATTATATTATTTAAAAAAAATAATTATTTAATTTTATAATGCATGTAAATAATATTTTAAATTTGTGAAATTAGCATATAAAAGATCACAAACATCAAGATAACATTGAACCAAATACCCCTATGTACAATGCATCAATTTGAAAAGAAATAGTTCATAGTTATATACTAAAAATTTCATGTGACATATCGGCAAATATTTACCGATTAAACGAGTAAAAAATCCTCTTTTATGAGCCACTTGTGTAATCCAACCTTTTATATATATATATATATATTTGGCGAGAAATAAAAGAGATCAGAACAATCCTTCAACGTTAGACTCTATTTAGTTGAAGAAAAAATAAAAATAACCTAAAATTTTTTTTATGAAAATTCTTAAAAATTATATATAATTTGAAATAAAGTGAGTAATTAGTTATATCAAAACTTTGATTAGATGTGAAATAAAGTGATTTTTTAATATTAAAATTTACATAAAATAAGATGTAAAATATTATTTTACTTTTTAAAATAAAATAATAATTTTAGTTGGGGGAAATTTTTATCTTGACTAAAATTTTTTCCTACTCAATGGGGCCTAAATGTAAATTTTTATCAAAAAAAAAAAACTTTAAATATAAATTTTCCCATGCCTTCCTTGAAACTCAGTGATTTCTTGACTGCAAGGATATAGATCAGTCAAAACCTAGATCTGGTCCATCCATTAATGTTGCTTATTTTAAGTCCTACATTTAATGTTTGGTTGATTTCTTCAGAAATATACATTTATAGCTATAAAGTTTTTATGCATCTTTTTTGTTCATATGCGTTTATAGCATGATAATTGCCAATAGAACAAATTTTTTTTTATGATTTTAATGTGATTAATTATATGAATAATTACATATTTAACTTCTTATTTTTTATTATATAAATATCACTAATATTCCTAAGAATTATACGTAATCATCAGATCTTTAAAAGCTGACTTAGCTTGAACTCAAAAGTGTTATTTTTGAAGAAAAAAATGGATTACGTGCACTTAACTTGTTGCTAACCTAGATGTAGTCGTCATACTGATTATATTATGTTGATTGTGTTGTTTGAGATGTTAAAAATTAGAGTTTTGATAATCTCTGATATGGCAGAGTTAGATTTAATCGACCTCAATCTTGGAATTTTCAAGAGAGCTCGAGATAGAACCTCTTCCTCGAACCTTGAGAGGCCAAAATAGTTACTAAAATAATATAAGTACGATATACCTAAAAAAACCCTAAATTTAATCTTAAAAAAAACCTTAATTTTAATTATTGAGGAAAACCTAAATATCAGAGATAGAAAAACAACAAATTCGTTGCGATATATATAAAGAATTGTCACACATTGAATATTCAATATAAATTCTGGTGTTAATATAAAAATGATGGCCATCATCCATCGGCTTAAGGTTCGGGTTACTTGATGTTCGTCAATTGTATATTGAGACCGACTTAAACTCTCCCAAGGTAACTCCCACGACAAAACCATAAAAATCTGTGCAACGACTGTTTCATTTTTCTTCTTCAGCATACTCTTTCAATGTTATGATTATCTATATTTGTAAAACAGATATTTATATAGTAAATCATTTTATGCAGAACTTTTCTCATAGCAGAAGTTTTAGTTGCACGAATATTTCACCCAGCTAACTTGTTAGACTTTCACAACTAGACAACATCAATAGTGTGATCGATTTTCGCATGCTTCCCTAAAGATCAATCTGCATAGCAGCAGTCACGTCATTGTTTTCTGATCATCGTCAAATGAAAATCAAATCTTCATTGTTTCCCTCACTGCTGAAGTACAATCTTCTATCCAGATCTTCTTTCGACCCGTCTTCCAAGACACCTTCAAAAGAAATATCGTGGTCAGAGCCCGAAGAAAGATCCTCTTTCTCTTTGAATATTGAATATGCCACGCGATTCGAAACCGAGACCAAACCCGCTGACTATCCATCTTTATCAACCAACTCCCCTGTTTCCATCTTTCCTGGGCTCTGCTCGAGCGTAGTCAGCCAGCTTCGTTGACTTTGCTTAGTTTCCAGCGTTGCAAACCTTTCACTATCTAGGCGCCGCGGTTTTCTTGACCACATCTACGCAGACCAATCAATCTGTATCTTAAGTGTGTCGATTTTATCTCTTTCAAAAAAAGAAATTAGATTAGAAGGGGAAGAGAATTTCTCAATTCATTTCGATAAAACGAGAAAAGCCAAAGGTGTCTTCCTCCTGATTGTATCCAAAGGATGCCCCCCAAGAGGAGTTAGGGGACCTGACTCTTACGGACTTGGTATTCTTAGGGTACAATACCGGTTAAATACCTGTGATCACCGTTGTTTTCTGCAAATCATATTTTTTTGTTATTTGTAGAATCTTTGACCACTATTTGGACTTAGTGTGAGCATAACTCCTATCATGATCATGACAACCCTCTTTGAAGTTAACTCTTACTGTTTTCATCCACAGTCAATCATGACTAGTCTTCTTCAACTTCTACACTCTTTTTATTTATTTCTTTTTACAATTATTTTTGTCTTATTCTCCATTTTTATGGCTCTCAAAGTTTGGGAATAACTTGTTCTGGACCCCCTTTTCATGACTTGTGCAGTTGTGCTCATCTCCTCTACTCTTTAATTAAAAAAAGATGAAAGGTAAATTACATCCAGGTCCCTGAGTTTAAGCCTTAATAACGCACAGATCCATGTTATAACATCGGGGTCCTTGAGTTTTAATAAATTATGAAACGGGTCCTTTTTATTTTTTTATTATTACAAATTATTTAAAACTACCATTATACCCCTCCCCCCTCTTTCTCCTCTCGATCCCGACGCACGCGCGGCGTGTTCGACCCACCAGCGGCCGCGCAACCCGCCGGCGTGCGCGGGAATTGGGAGGAGAGAGAGAGAGGCGGCCTCTCTCTCCTCCTGATCCCCGCACACGCCTTGAGGCGGACCCGCGCCGGCAGCCGCGCGGTCTCGTGCATTCATGGGGATTGGGAGGAGAGAGAGAGAGAGAGAGAGAGAGAGAGAGGCCACCTCTCTCTCCTCCCGATCCCCGCACAAGCACGAGGTTGCGCGAATACCGGTGGGTCGCACACGCCGCGCAGTTGCTGGCGGGGTCCGGCGGCCTTGCGCGTGCGCGGGGATCGAGAGGAGAGAGAGAGGGGTAGGGGTACAATCGTAATTTTAAAAAATATTCAATAATAAAAAAATAAAAAAAGGACCAATCTAATGTTATAATTTTAAAAACGTGAATTTGTGCATTATTAAGCCTTAAATTCAGAAACCTGAACGTAATTTACCCAAAGATAAATTATAGGTCAGTCATCGTTTACCTATAATTACACTGTAGTTTATATTATCTAAAAATCTTTACTATAGTACCTAATTAAAATCGTAAAGACCTATCAGCTCTTTTAAATTTTAAAAATCTAAATAAAGAATTTTAAAAGATTTTTAAAATATAAAAATAAAATACAATTATGATTAAATTATAGGGACTTATTAGTAATTTATTCGTAAAAAAAATAATTCGATCAAATAACTCTTTAATAATTGCTTTTTAATAGAAAAATTTCTAAATTATTAATTTAATGTGCAAGATTGGGTAACTAACATACAGTTCACTTGGTCGCGTTTATGGCCAGGGCTGGCGGTTAACTGCACCATACACGAAACGTTGATTCTGAAGTCACGTTAAAATTATTTTGGGTGCGGGTCAGTCAGGTCGGTCCTTTTTGATTTGTCTCGTCATCGCACGAGCCCAACACCCCACGCTCCCACCTGCGCACGTGCGAGAGCCTTCAAAATTTCAAATCATCCTCCTCAAAGTTTTAATTTAAAAAAAAAAGACTTTTTGGGAATTTCCTTAAATTATTAAACTCCGACTTACCTGGAGTTAATTATCTAATGATTGTTATTTGACGAATATTAAGAAAAATTATTGCAGTACCTCCACGTCAGCACTTCTACAACCAATGCAAGGCCGCCAAGTGGCGCACGGCCCTGCAGTCAAAGCCACACCACAAAATATTGACAAAAACAACGAGGTCTTAGCCTCTTAGGTAATTACTCAAAAATAAATAAAATATTTTTTTAATAATATTTAAAATTTATTATAAATTTTAATAACTTTATTTCACATCCAACACAAATTCAATCTTAAAAATCAACTTTATTTCACATCCAATATAAATTTTAACTTTAAAATTAACTTTATTTCACATCCTACACATTTCTTAAAATTAAAATAAATTTCTTTCTCATCAACTATATAATTTTTTTTTTCTTACTCAAATTTATCCTCCAACCAAAAAGCTCTATTTTTTTTCTCATTTTTGGCACAATGTTTATTTTATATGAATTTTTTAAAATAAAAAAAACATTACTATAAAAAAATAAAAATATTTCCATAAAATAAAAAACATTCATACAAAATATAAACAAATCATAGAATATATAAAAAGTGATCATAGCAAATATAATATTTTGCATGATCATTATTTTTGCTTCAAAATTGTGTGCAAAAATGAAAAAAACATGCTCATATAAAATAAAGAATAAATTGCATCCGAGACCTTGAGGTTTGAAAAGCATTGCAAATTATTGCATTCTGGTTTTTGAAATTTGAAAAATATTGTAAATTGATCTCAATATTTTAAAAACTTTTATTTGAATTTTTGATGTTGTAAAAGTGTTGTTGTCTTTTGATATCAATTTAGACATAATTGTTAAAAAATAATAATAATATTAGTCTAAATTTTTAATTTTTGATTCTTAAAAATATAATTTTAAAATATTAATATTTATATTTTCTATTTTAAAATTTGCGAAATAGAAAGAATGAGACGTGAAAATAGAGGAGCATAATATTTTTTTAAAATATATAAATTTTTAGAATTAGTCAAAAAATAATAAAATTTCATATTTTTCATAAAAAAAAAGCTACCGAAAAGGCATGAATACGAGATTACAAAAAAATTGGGACAGATTTGCAATGGCCTGCTGAAGTTAAGTGCCGAGAAGCAATTTACTCTAAAATAAAAATAATGTAAAATGATGAGAAAAATATCATAAAATTAGTATTTTTGTCATTTTGCTCGCGACAAGGCTGGTGCCCGGTGCAGCCAGGGAGGCGCGATTACAATTAGGTACCGATCCACTAATGTGACGCGACGCTCGAATGCAATTATTTTGTCAAATTTTAAACTCTAACTTAATTGCAATATAATGCAGCTTAACACGTGAAATTAGAATATTTTATGGACCAAGATATGTAATTTACCCTTAAAAAATCGAAATTTCTATGCTGGTGGTTGAAATAATGAATATTTAGGCACCATAGGGTATTAGGGTATGGGGTTATTCATTGGCCTAACTTTGCTCCCGTAAGGTTAAGGTTTTTTTCAAAAAAAAAAAAAAAACAATATTCAATAATTTTTATTAATAAATTTAATTTAAATTTATAAAATTAATTTAAATAAAAAATGCCAAAATTATCGATACAAAAACTATCAAAATAGATATCGAATTTTAAAACCTTGGTACAGGCAAGCAAGTTCAACAGGAGTAGTAAAGAAGTAGGTCAATAAAAAAATTACATTTAAGGATATTAATTTGACTCGAAAATGAAACACGATAAATTGAGATCAATTCAATTTGAGCGAGCCGACTAATGAGTCATTTTATTGCTCAAAATTTTCATAAATCTAATCTTGAGTCAGGTGAGGCGGGATCAAGTCGGCTTGAAATTAGATTGATCAAAACAATTTTAAATATAATTTGCTTTAGTATTTTATAATTTTCACAAAAGTTCAACGGATGACTACAATTCTGTTGATTGTAAATTAATTTTTGGTTTCTATTTTTAATAATTATATCAAAATGAATAATATAATTAAATTTAATTGAATAAATAAATATATTTATATCTAAAATTTCAACTTAAAATAAAAACTAATTAAAAGTCAGATCGACTTTCGCTTAGAACGAGCTTGAATTCATAATTAAAGAGTCAATTCTAGCTAGGATTGACATCGAATTAAACTTTTTTTATTCTTATTTTGAATTAAACCGAGCTTAAATTAAAAATCTTCAATTTAATTTTGAGTCGAAGTTGAGTTAGGTTGAAATCGAATTATTAACAGGCCTATGTACATTAAAGATGAGTTATGATGAATTAATTTTAGTTTGGAGAAATTTATTTTAATATTATAAGATCTAAGTTTTGATCAACATCATCAAAATATTTTATTATGGTGGAAAAAATTGAAGCATGTAGAGCTAAACTATTAAAAAAAAAGGCTGCCAAGTTATGCACTCTTCAAAAATTATTATAATATATTTAAAAAAAAAAACAACACTTTGCGATACGATGGAATATTAAATCAAACATTTGTACTTAATAAAATAGGTTATATATTATAATATAATATTATCTCTAAAAAAACAATTTTATTAAAAAAAAATTATTGTAATCAAATTTCCCTTGTTCTTTACTATTTGGGTGAGAAATATAAAATTTATTAATATTTATATTTATAAATATAATATGAAATAATTTTTTTTAAAATATTAGGAGTTGTGTAATTATTGAAATAAAGTTTATCATCTTATTAGTGTTATATATATATATATATATAATATGTGCAATAAAATTAATTTTTAATATTAAAATTTACGTATGAGTAAAATAAAATTTATTTGTAATATTAGAATTTATGCATGAAGTGACATGAATATAAATAATTGATACGTTGTTTTCGAAATCATAACTTAAATAATAAAACAAAATTTTATTTTACAATATATATAATTTAAAAGAACATTAATCAACACACAGATGAGAACAAGCTAATTGACCCGATCAATTAAAACGGCGGGATAAGGATGAAATTATGAGCTCAAAACACACGGAAGGGAGCAATACGCGGGTATTACATAGTTAAGATCGAGCTTCCTCTCCTATGTCCATGAAGTTACGCCAAGGAACAATGATTCCACTAAGAAAAGAAATACGTAAGGAACATAAAAGAGAAAAAAAGATTCCGAACTTTTGCATGGTGAGGGAATGGTGCATCTAAGATTAAGATTTTTATTTTTAATAGAAAATATTAAGATGTTGTAAGAAAAAGCTTGGAGCTTTAGGGGGAGAATAATGGCCAAGAAAAGATTCTAATATTATATCGTGAGAAGCTTTATTTATAATTATAATGAATGATTACTAACTGTTGTTCTATTTTCTGCGATAAGAAGGCGTGTCGTGCATCCTCCCTGGTTAATGATTCGAGTTTTCTCATCTTGGGGGAACTGTACTATACTGAATAAGATAACAATTTGTTCGTTGGAGAGATGGTGGCTGTTATGTTCAGGTTGAGTAACGTCGGCTTATTGAACATTGAGTCGTTGGCCAGTGCTTGTGGTTTTTATTATTAGTGAATGCTTCCGAGCTACACTCTTGTTGGGCAAAGGGCTGCACTGTCATTGGCCGGTGCCCAGAGTTCTTATTGTGAGTGTGTGATTCTAAAGCTACACTTTTATTAGGCGAAGTGTTGCACTACGTTACTTAGGTGTTAACTTTAATAAAGTGAGGTCTCCATATATAAATATTATTTTTCACTTAATTTGCTTACTTTATTTTTCTACATCATCTAAAAAAAAAGTAAAAAAAAACCTCTTCCATAAATTTTTATGTTTTGTTGCAAGCAAAACCTAAAGCCCTATTTCGCGCGAAGAGCAAAACCAAAACCAAAATGATACTAATTTAATAATAATAATAATAATAATAATAATAATAATAATAAAGTTATTTAAATTATTCTACGTAAATTTTAATATAAAAAATATTATTTTACTTCACATACTCAATAATTTTTAATAAAAATATTAACTTTATTTCACATCTCAGATTAAAAAACTTTATTCAAATATTTTAGTCTAGGATGTGAAATAAAATTGATATTTTTATTGAAAATTATTGAGTATATGAAATAAAATAATATTTTTTTATATTAAAATTTATGTAAAATAATTAATTTTTTTTATTTATTATTATTATTATTATTTTAAATTAGTAATATTTTGATACTGATTTTGGAAATAGGGGGTAGAGTATAAAGGTAAGAGGTTTTAGTTGTGAATTAAACATAAATAACAAAAAATATATATTTATTCATAGTTAATTACGAAATTGCCCTGCAATGTTGTCATGTATCCCGAGACTCTGATAAGCACGGTCGAGAGAGAAATAAATAATAAGATACAGACCGCAGATAACAAAATTATTTTTTTATCAAAAATTTTCTAATTATCCATTATCCAATAGACAAAGCTACGGCCATCAACTCGTCCCTATAAAATGATATATTTACAAATCTGACCAAAAATGATTTTAAAAATTTACATAATAGTCCCTGCTTTTGTTAATAACATAACCTCTCATACTCGCTCCACGTGATCAGGACCATACAAATCTCGATACTCTGGATATATGGATGGTACTTCACGATCTCTCGCCGTCCGTTTCTTTGTCCTAAAGGCTCGATGGAAATACTAGTCGAAAAGCGAATAAGCATCACTCTCCCATATATTTAAGGTAAGCTCACCGCACTCGAACCCGGCTGTATTCCGGGCCACCGGAGGTGACCGTAACCCTTCAGTATTTATAATTTCGAATTTTGAGGCTCCGCTTAGCTATAAAAGGGGCACACCTGCTAACGCCGGAGAACTTCGTTCGCCGCTGATCGCCGGAGAGTTCTGCGAGCGTTTGCTGGATCTTCCATGGCTGATCGCCAGCCGATCTTCCATTGGCCGATGGAGGAGGGGAAGAGTACAGAGATCCGGCGGTTCCGCCGGCTTCAGCAGATCGGTCGTCTTCTTCGCTGCTTCGAGGCTGCCGGAGTCATCTTCCTCCTGTCCTACTCCTCATCGTACGTTCAGGCGGCGGCCAGATACTCCGGCGAGTTTCTCCGCCGAGCCGCTTCCGTCCTTGTTAGTCCCGCCTCTGTATTTCTCATCGGAAACACGATCGTCCTCGTTCTTTTCGCCAAATCGGGGAAGATTTCTTCAGCATCTTCGTCAATCTCCGAAACCGAATCTGAGGACGCCTCCGGCGGAGGCGAACCGGCCATTCTCTCCGGTGATGTCTGCTCTGATCTATCGTACCCGCCTCCGACGCATTTGGGGCCGGCGGAGGAGGTGGTGTTCGAAGACAAGGCGGTCTGCGTGGAGATTCGCGCTTGCTCGCGAAGCCAGTCGGAGAGATTTGATCGGATCCGGGAGGAACGGAAGCTCCGGCGAGCGGAGACGGATGTTGGCAGGCCGCTGACGGCGCACGATAAAGGCAGGGCTCTGGCGCAGGATAATGTGGAGGACGAGGACGACTCAGAGCAGTTCAGGCGCACGATAGAAGAGTTCATAGCGAAGCAGCAGCAGTTTCAGAGGGAGGAGTCGCTCGCCGTCATCTCTTACTCCGTCCGATTAGCTGAGCCTGTCGCTGTCTAATAACTAAAAAAAGTAATAATCCCCCACAAAAAAATTATTGAAATAAAAAAATATTTCTGTAAATTCTTTATTGGTAATTTTGCGATTTTCTGCTCCGATTTATGGTTGAAAATTGAAAATTACTTCTATGATAGTTTGAATTTTTACTTTCTCATAAAAATGCTTCCAGTTTAAAAAATAAAATACAATTATTTTTATCCAGTTTAAAATATTTTATATTACCATATTTTCAATCTTACATGCTTATTTTTTAAATATTATAATATAATAGTAAATTATTTAAACTATTTCATTTCAGGATTAATATTTAAAAATTTTAATACGAATATTATCATATTTAAAAAATAAAATATAAATAATATAAATATATTAAAAAGATATGTTTGTGTATATAAATATTTTTATTAACTTTTATTTTAATAGCATGGCAGCTTTTTGAGTTTAATTTTTGGAATTTGTTCCGTTACTTTTTACTTTATTGAAATAGTAAATATCACTCATTTATTGAAATACTTTTTAAATTTTATTTCAATTTGTTACAGTTAGAGTTTACTAAATTATAATTATATTGTTGTTCATTTTTTAAAACAATTATTTAATTTCTAATTAAAATTATAGCTTTCTATTTTTTTTATTTGTAGTTCCGTATTTCAAATTTTATGAATATAAATAATATTTTCTTAAAAATATTAAACATTTAAAAAATGAACTAAAGCGTAATTATAGCTAACCTATAAAGAATTATCAATAATTTATTCTGAAATCAACTATATCTATAAATGCACATTTTAATAATTTTATGCTATAAATGTGTATGTAAAGATTAAAAAGCATACCTTTGCATACATATTTATTGTAATATAATTGACTTATATTAGATTATATAAATAGGATTTCTATATTAATTTGAATAATATTAAATTAATGTAAGTTTAGTTTAAGAAATAATTTTGATAAATAAAATTACTTTAATTGAAAAATTGATGTGAATTTAAAAATATTGATTTTGAGTTCAGGCTGTCGTGCTTTAACCCAACTTGACAAAGATTGTAGATAATTTTGATCGTTATTTAGTTGAATAATTAAATTAAATTTTATTTCAATTTGTTATTTTAGATTTTTTTTTCAAGATAAGTTATTATAAGAATTTTTTTTATTGAAAATTATCCTGGTCTCAAATTTGACTGTGCTTTGATGTTTGGGCTAATGCAAGGCGCAGGCCTAACTAAATTCAATACAATATAGGCTTTGAAAATATATTCTCAATAAAAATAAAATATGCGGAATTGTACTTATTGGCACTTGAGTTTTAAAAGTTTTTCATATTTATATGTGCAAATTACTCTCAGATCTCTGAATTTAACGCTTAATAACATGTAAGTTTATGTTTTAAAATTATAACATCGGATCCTGCAGTCCTTACATTTTAATAAATTATCAAATGAATTCTTTTTTAAATTTTTTATTATTAAATTTTTTTAAAATTATCGTTTTACTCCTGCCCCGCTCTAGATATGAAAAAAAAAATATTTTTATAGTTGAAATTTATGTTGAGCAAAAAATAAATGCCTCGAACTAAATGAGGTCTAAATGTCTATATATTTAAAAGTCAGATTTTAAATAATAATTTTATAATTTTTAATAAACTTATCCATATATACTATTTAGCCAAAAAATAATTATTTATGATAATTACATACATATTATTGAAATTTAATTATTTTACATATTTAATACTTAGATCACAATTTTATAGCATAAGTTATGTAAAAATTATAACTTTTATATGATTTTTATAATCAATATGTAATAAAGAGCTATTTTATTGGTAACAAAGGTAAAAAAATACTCTTATGATGGAGCTTTCAACTTTATTGACATCATTAATGACACTTTAAGAAGATGTGGATATATTCTCGAAAATCAAAGAGCAAGATCTTAAAAAAATTCAAGAAGTTTTACCTGTTGGTGCGAAGAGAGACATAGGGGGTCTTATTACAATAAAATTTCGCATTTGCAGCCAACACTTGTGATCGACGAACAAAAGTTTGGTCACTAATTTGCAACGAATTTGCGACTAACTTGGATGGTTATCGAAAAATGTTCTAATGATGATGATTTTGCGACCATTTTGCGACCAACGAAAATATTGGTTGCAATTGATTTTGCGGGACATGCGCTTCGAGACTGTTTACGACTAACATGCATGTGTCAAAGAATGAAACGGTGAATTGTATTTTTCTCGAATAGAGAGATAATGAATTTAGTTATAGGTTGGGCAACTACAAAAAAGAAAATCATTAATCATAAAGGGCACATATGCTCGTCTTCATAGAAAATGAAGAACCACCTGAAGTTAATCATGCCCCACGAGCCGAAGAACATAACACTAAGGGGGCGTTTGGTTCAGTGTTATCTCAATGTTATGTTATTTTTAGAAAGAGATAATTACGTACATGCCACATTAAACATCTTTATTTACGCATTACCCATTCATTCTTGTTTAATTACGCTACACACACTCCAAACATTACAAAGCTTACAACCACACACTTTAACTTGCTTTACCATAAGAAACCATAGTTTTTAAGTAACTTAACTATAGTTAAGTTACTTAAAATTTGAGCCGTTCATAAAAATTATGTTTAACTATGGTAGCGACGGCCGATGGCTGCGACGGAAAAAAAACCGCGAGTGTTGAGAGGAAATCGGTGTCGATGGCTGCGACGGAAGAAAAAAACCGCGATCTGCGGTGATTTTAGGGCAAATCTCCATTAATATACCATGGTATTGAAGAAGAAAACTATTTACACAAGGGTAAAAATGTAATTTTTAAGATTTATTAACGGAATATTTCTTTTTTTCAACTGGATTCTAACTGAGTTTAACTCAAGTGTGTGGTTGTAAGCTTTGTAATGTTTGTAGTGTGTGTAGCGTAATTAAACAAGAATGAATGGGTAATGTGTAAATAAAGATGTTTAATGTGGCATGTACGTAATTATCCCTTTTAGAAATTAATTGTTTGGTTTAATGACATATTTAAATAACATTATAATTAATTACAAAAATGTCATTACATGATGACATCTAGATGTCACTCCAAATTGGGCGACATCTCAAAATAACACCATCAATTTGTCATTATAATGCCAATAACTTTCAACTAAACAAAAATAATTTAGATAGTATTGATATTTTCTAATATCATAACATTGAACCAAACAAATGTCTATTGATAAATAACAATGACATTTAGATAACATGACATCTAAATAACATTGATATTGAGATAACACTGAACCAAACGCCCCCTAAAACAATTAGAGGAGACAAACAAGCCTAATGAGAAGTTTTCAAAGATTCTCTCACATCACTGCTTAAAGTCAAAGAACCTAAAATATCTTTGAGAGTAAGGTGACCTTCAAAAGAAGTATCTGACTAATAAGTACACGAATCTAACTGATATATGTGAACAGAAGTGCGTTAAAGCTCTTGAAGATAAAAAAAGCTAACAAGTGGAGAAAGGCCATGGAAAAGAAAATGGATTCCTTAGACAAGAATAAGAAGTTTGAGTTAGCAAAGCTATCAAAAGGAATTAAAGGCTTAAAAAATAAATAAAGATATAAACTCAAAATATGAGGTAAAACTAGCTATAAAAGGCTTCAAACAAAAATAAGAAACCTACTCTTAAAAAATCTACCAAATATATAATTTTGTAGCATCACCATATATGTTACTCAAATTTCTTTAAATTACATATTAATTTCTTAAATGTCTATCAACACAATAATCCTATCCCGTCATGTTTTAACTATATACCAACATATTTGAAAATATTTCTTTTTTGATATTTTAATTTATAAATGTGCCGTCCAATATTTCGTCGAGCACAAAAAAAAAACACTATCAACCTAATTGATTCACTTGCTTATGAAACCACAAATGCATTTACTCATATTAAACAAATTGCATGAAATATTACAAACAAACATGTTAACTTTAAGTGTATTGATTAATCTATTTTTAATAAAAAAATGAGACATATATAAGATATAGATTATATATATATATTTTAATGACAAACTTAAAGAATAAAAGTTGAAGAGCTATGATACAAGTTTTACTAGAGTGAAAATTTTACTGGCAGTACAATGTGTGGTTAGAAATTTTTTTACTAATTTTATTTGCGTTTTAAAAATAATTTTTTTAAAGAAATTACTTTATTTATAATTAAAAATATCATATGTATAACCAGGATATTTTTATTACATATTTTTTATTTGTGTTAATTCTAAAAGAGTAATTAAACTTTTGTCTTTTGTTATAAAAAAATAAAAAAATTACCGCATCTGCTGCCTGTAAAAAAAAAAAATGCACCTTTTAGAAGCTTCTCCCGTCCCTAATTATGGCGGAAGAGAAAATTATTAAGCTAATAGAAAAGGGCCAAAATCGAAGAGCATCGGTCTAACCACTGCCCAACTTGGCGTCGCCGCTGCCGCCACCGTGGCTCCCGGCCTGCTGAGCGCCGCCGGCGCCGTTTCCACCAGCAATTATGGATGTAATGGCGGCGGCGAGCGCCGCCGTGAAATTGGGATCGGCCGTGATGGCCGCCGTGGCCGCGCTCACCGTGTCGGCTAGAGACTGCTGCTTCTGCTCCCCGCCGGTGCCCACCGGCAGCTGAAGACCGGAGAATCTCGACTGGCTGCAGAGCGACTGACCAAAGATCTGCGGCAGGCCCGCAGAGGGGACGCCGGCGCCGGCGGGAATCGGGATCTGGAACTGCGCCGGAGGCTTCTGGAATTGAAGGGGGTTGGGATTGTGGGTGAGATCTAGGGTTACGGTGGGGAATGGCGCGGAGGCGGAGATGGTGGCGAGGCTGGAGGTGCAGGGAAGAACCGCTCGAGCGAGGAAGTTAGGGTTGATGAGGCCGTCGGCGCTCGGCATTGAACCGGAGAGAAGCATCGATGCGGCGGCCGATGTGGTGGAGGCCATCGCCATGGCCGCCGGCGGCAACGGGTGGTTGTGCTTGCCCTCGTAGGTTGTGATTAGGATCGTGCGGTCGTCCGCACATCGCTGGACCTGCGGGATATTAATAAATCTATAATATAATTTATTTTTTTTAATATTTTTTATTTAAAATTTAAATATATGCCGCAAAATAACTGTAAATGCTACCTACGCATGATTTTGAAGAAAAATATGATATTGAAAAATTGTTATAATATGTACATAACTGCACCTAATTTTTTTAAAGAACAAGAAAAACAAAAATTATTAATTATTATTTCGTGCATATTTTAATTAATTCAGATATATATCTCAATTAGAGAAGGAATATTTTAATTAATATATAATTCATACTTTGTTATTATATCATTTAATTTGTTGTAATATTATTTTTTGTGTTAATTATTATCTGAAGGTGAGATGAATTTTATTTTGGGATTAAACAAATGATAAAAGTTAGTTTAGAATTAACATATTAGTTTTCAACGTTTTGCTAAAGTGTAATGGATATGTTGCGCGAATCTATCAATAATTTATCCTGACGATTTTAAATTTAATTAATTAGATAAAAAAGTTTTATTAGATACTAGTGGGAAGCTACACTATATAATTTTTAAGTAAGTCAAAAAAATTATTATCTTTAATATTAAATCTAAAAAAATCTAATTAAAAATGAGTAATACTATGTATCCCCCAATAGATGATGTCAAAAATTGAAGTCTCTATGAATAGTATATAACAATGACATGGGTAAAATTAATATTTTTTATTTATATGATATGACATCATTGAATATGTAAATTTTAATCTAATTCAATATTTAAAATCATTTAGAAGTACTACAAGTATTTCTCGCTAAGAACTTTTGAATTTTTTTAAGAAAAAAAAAGAATAAATGAGAATCACATCGTGATCATCTTTATCTTAAAGAGTAAATAGCTTTGGGTCTCTTTTGTTTGCTCTTATATGCATGTATGTTATTTTATTTTTTAAATTAAATAGATTGATTTTTCTTATTTGAGTAAAATATTTTTTTATGGCAGAAAAACTTTAAGAAAATAATTACCTTCACAGTATATATAGTCGGGTGAAAAATATTGTCAGACAACTGTCACCATAGAAAACTTGTGAAAATAATTCCCTTTCTACTTTCAAAGTAATATTTCTTACCAAAAAAGATCTATACACACCTTTATTTATTTAAGAGGCAGATTAATTTATTTAATTTAAAAAATTAAAAAAAAAAACAAAAAACAAAAATCTATACAAACCTTTATTTTAACGGGCAGATTAATTTAATTAATTTAAAAAGTAGAAAAATTTAAGAGGGCGTTTGGTTCAAGAATAATATTTAGATATTATAACATCTAGATTACATGACATAATATTAAAGGGGCGTTTGGTTCAATGTTATCTTGGTGTTATGTTATGTAATCTAGATCAGGGTTTTCAGAATCGGACCGGACTGGCCGGTTCGACCGGTTCAACCGGGAACCGGCCCAAGGTCCGGTCTGGTTCAATATTAGAACCAAAATCAAGAAAAAACCGGGTTGGACCGGTAAAAACCGGGTTGAACCGGTAAAAACCGGTCCAACCGCCAAACCGGACAAACCGGAATTATTATTTGAGCTTCTTATTTTATTTTTATACATTAATATTTGGGCATTAATATTTTAATATTGATGCTATATTTTGAATAATAATTATTTTATATAATGATTGTTTAGTTAATTTATTATTTTTTTATCATGAATTTATTTCGAATTGTTATAAAAGAGACAAAGTATTTTGAATGACAAATTGACAAGAAAAGTAATTACATTCATTTTGTTTTGTAATTTTTAATTTTTTATACAATTCTTGTAGTAGTAAATTTTTTAAATTAGTTGTACTATTTTTGTTCAAAATATTTTTTATCATATTTTAAAAATTAATCTCACATTTAGAAAATTTATATTTAATTATAATGTAATTATTAAGTCATCCAGTTGAACCACGGTTCAACCGGTTGAACCGATAAAACCATGAACCGGTCGATTGACCGGTTCGATCTTCGGTCCGGTTCTGAAAACCTTGATCTAGATGTCATGACATCTAGATGTCATTTTTTAATTAATAATTTTATAATCTAATAGAATATTTTTTATTGATGTCATTAAATCAAATAATTATCTTCTCTAAATAACATAACATAACAATAAAATAACATTAAACCAAACACTCCTTAAAATAACAATGAACCAAACGCTCCCTAAATGCTATTTATCATTACCCTAAGCATCTGAAATTGACATTATGAATTCCTTCTCGTTGTTTAATCATATATATAATGCATCCTTTCATTTCAGCTCCGAGATATTTAAGTTTTTTTTTTTTCTAAAATATCATTTTTCTAGTTCTAGTTCTAAAATATTTAAGTTATTATTACTATTATCAATAGAGAATTTTTTTTTGTTGATAATTTTATTGATAGAAGTTGAAGAATAAAGTAAGGAGGCAAGAATCGGGTACATTACTTGTTTGCGAACTGGGCAACCAGCGGCCATTGTGCATCGATAGTATGCGCGAGGGCAGGGGTTTCCCTTCGCCATCTTCTGCCCATACTTCCTCCATTGGCATCCATCAGTGATCTAAAATAATATCAACAATTACATGCATACCCAAACTATTACAACAATACCAAAAATTCTTAATCCCAAGTATTTGTGATTGAAAACTTCATTATTTATTATCATAATTATTATTATTATTAATCTGTTTCAGTTAATAAAATGCAATGCAAGTACATTCTTTGTGAGCATTGGTAGTTACATACATATATATAAAACAAGCTAAAATTAAAATAAATTATTTATTTGATTCTAAAAGTTTTTCTATTCTATATCCTTCGATCACTTGAGAATTTGGTTTAATATTATTTAGAAAATTTAGTTATTGATTTGATGATATATTTAAAAAATAGTTTAAAAAATTATGCTTTAAAATGATTTCTAGACATCAACTAAAAATTAATTGTAATGGAGAGATGTAAAAATTGTAATAATTTATTATTATTTTATTATAATAATATTAAATTAAATAAATAATAATTTAAAAATAATGTAGATATCTAAATAATTCTGATATAAAAATAACATAAATATTTATAGCTTTGAATCAAACACTACTTAACATTTTAAAACCATAATAATTTAGTAGTTAATTTGCATACCAAATGCCTTTCATAAAAGAGAAATATAAAAATCAAAGAAAATATAATAAAAAATTATAAAGAATAATTTTATATATTAAATAGGTAGTAATTATTTGATTGAGTGATTGATAAATTATTAATTAATTGATTATTGTTGTTGTTGATATTCTTAATCATTACTATTTTAGCAATGCATCAAAATTAAGATACAATTATTTGGATTAGATTTAATTGGATCATGGATTCATTATCTGAGATGTAATTAGTTATAGATAAATAAATTTATTTTTTTAAAAATATTATTTTAAAGAGATATTTACATACATAGCATTCTATATAACTATATTTACATATAATATACTTATTTTTAAATAGGGACATTTACATGATAGACATAGAAATTGAACTAATTTACAGATTTCATCATAAATCTCAAAATATTACAGTTATTACATCTAAAATAGCAATTTTTTTCATTTTTCACATCTTGCAATAAATTCTATTAGAAGATTTAACCATAATTAAATCTCAACAAAATCTCAACCATTGATCGTATGTGTAAAATGAAAAAATAGCTGTTTTAGATGTGATATCTGTAATATTTTGAGATTTATGGTAAAATCAGTAAATTAGCCTAATTTCTGTATTCACCATGTAAGTGTTTTTCTTTTAAATATTACACTCCACGCATCAAAATATTACGCTCCACATTCTTTTTTTAAAGCTGGAGTGAAATATTTTGAATATAAATATAATACACATAATTATGATAGTATGAAATATTATGTAAGTAATTATTCGTATTTTAAAATATATTGATAGTAATGAAGTGATGACTTTAATTTTATATTTATGACAAATAAAAAAATTATAAATTTCATTTTTTTTTTTTATTTACGTACGATGAATGCACGAAGGTATTTGAGCACTTACCATGGACGCCTCCGACCGTGCTCTGACGGAGACCCTCGCCTTCCTCATCGTCGCCTCCTGAGCGTGCTCCGGGCTCTTCGGGGGAGACGGCTTCGCTGCTCTGCTTGGGCTCCATCTTCCTTCCGGGCTCTCCTCTCTCGCCGTCAGTCCCCTGCCTCTCCCCTCACGCCTCTGATCCTGATGATCACACGCCACAATCTCCTTAGAACTGGAATCAACGGCAACATTAACAGTACTCCTCTTCATAACACGCTCTCCCGCTCGCTCGACGCTGCTCGCCGGCGGCGACATCGACCGCTTTCGGCTCCCCTCGTCGGCGGAGGAGTCCCCCTCCGTGTCAGCAGCCCTCGGGCCGAGTTCCATGAACTGCCTCGGCACGATTGCGTTCCTCTCATCCCGCTTCCCTCCCTCCGTTTTGTCTTTCGCTATTGCCTGCGTACGTTTAATTAAAGCGGGGTAGGTTACATACAAAAATAATATTATATATATTTTTCACATACAAATATTATTTTAAAAATAATAATAATAAATAAATTTTTTTTAATTTTTTCACATAAATTTTAATGTAAAAAAATTATTTTACTTCACATACTCTATAACTTTTAGTAAAAATTTAATTTTATTTCATATTCTATATCAAAATGCTAGAATTTAGTATTTTGATATAAAATGTGAAACAAAGTTGATATTTTTATTAAAAAATTATTAAATATGTAAAATAAAATAATATTTTTATAATAAAATTTATTATTATTATTTTAAAACAGCGATTCGTTAGCTTAGCTTTAGGAAATTAAAGTGCTGTTCAGACATTGAAACATATTAATTTGGCAATTTATTTCTCTTAATCAACATAAAACTTTCTTTAAAAACTTAATTTTAAAAACTTTTAACAATAAAAAATCTAACACATAAAATTATCATAATTACTGAATTATTAGACAATTAAAATATAAATATTACTAATTTAGAGATACGCTAAATATATTAATATTATTAGCTCTATACTGTATGGTTTTCATCTATCACCTGCTATCTGTCCCAATCAAACTATAATTAGATCAATTAACTGCTAATTATGATATTTTTTAAATAAATATTTTGCAAATAAGTAATAGATGTTAATTAGAAATATTAGTATGTGATGTTATTAATATTTTTTTAATTATTGATATTACTAAAATACATATGTAAAAATGCATGATTAAGTTAGATAACAGATGATGGATAGAGACCATATAATGTAAAGCGGATAATATTAATATGTTTAGGATTGAAGTTTTTAAAGTAATATTTATATTTTTGTTTTGTAATAAGTAAATATATAAATTTTATGTGTGATATATGTAAATTTTTTAAAATAAAATTTAAATATTATCTGAAGTTTATGTAAACCTCAGGTTCATTCCTTCTCTTGGTTGGCTGCATCATTGCCATGAGCTGCATTTGAAGGGAATGGTAGTTTCGATTCATCTGAGCCAGACTGCTTTTCAGTCTCTGGTTCTCTTCCTCCATCTGCTCAATCTTTGCTTTCATCACTGCTATCTGCATTTCGCCATTTAATTTCTCAGTCAAAATCATTATTATTTTTTTATAAAACATATATGTATAGTAATGCTGAGACATGAAATATAATTATTTTAATATGTTTATATTTGATGTAAAATAAAATTTATATAAAATGTAAAATAAATATGAAAAATTTACTGAAGTTATTTTAAGATGAGGGCTGGAGGTCCTTAAAAATAGAGTTAGTGTTTAAAAATGTAAATGGAGTTAAATCTGGAACACATTTGGCCCCGTTTATTTGGCCGTTGAAAATTGATCTGGTTTAATTTTAAACAGACATATCACATCACACAGTAAATTTAATATTAAAAATTAATATTATTTAATGTCATATACACATTAATAAAATAATAACTAACCTATATAACATCTCTCATATATTTCAATATAATAACTAATTTTATTTCACATCATTCACAATTTTTAATAAAAAAATATATTTATTCAAGTTTAATTTTAATTTTGTTAAATTTAACCTTACAAACAAACAATCCTGAAATATGCAGTTAATCAGGAGACGTGATATATCATGCAATGAACATCTATTTAGCCTTTTAATTAAGCTAAACATCTAAATTAAGTATGGAAAAAAGTAACCAAAAAAAAGGAAAACATATAATTTAAATGATCATATCATTTAATTCAAAAAATGTCACAAGATTTACAGTAGTTTTCACAGTATGATAATTTATTAGCAAATCCCGCAAAAGCACACCAAATTTTTAACCTTAAAAAAATCGTAATCAGCAGTTTCAAGATTTTTTTTTTTTTTGTGAATTTTCAAAATCTTTATGTTTATTTATTTTTCATATTTCCTATATCAGGAGTAATTAACTTTTGAATTTTATTTGATTTTATGTTATTATCATGTAATTACTATTGTCTATAAAAGACCTGTACCTCTTATTCTAATAATCAATCAATGAAATAATTTCAGTTTATCATCAAAATTTTGTTTTTTTTTTATTCTCCATTATATTTGTGTAATTCAATGCCTTGTCATATTCTCTCCATTTCGTAAAAACCTCTCTATTTTTGCACTTATGACATCAACTAATATTTTAATTATAGTAATTAAGAGGATTATCTGTCAATTAACACCATTGAACATAACTAGCACATAACTTGTGCAAAGAATGTCATTTAAAAAAAAAAATTATTCTTTAAAAATAAACTCGAAATTCATCTCCAATGGAACGAAAAGCTTCGATCAAATATGACTCAAAATTGTGGTGTTCTCCGAGCGGTGTGAAGAAAATCACGAGGTCATAAGGTAAAATTTTTAAAAACAAATCTCAAAATTTGAAACTTGTGATGTGAACTTGAGCATAGCTAATTGGAATATATACTTGTTCCCCTTTCTTCGAGTTCCTCACCTTTTCGTCATCATTCTCATGATCGGCCACTGATTGCCCGTCGTCAACAGTCGACTGGTCGGCGCCGGAGAGCAGGTTCAGGCCCGTCTACGTCACAAATGCAGTAGTATATAAAACGATGAGCAAATGAGGAAATAAATCGAAGAAATTAAGGTTGGAGCTGATGAGGGATGTGACAAAATCTCTTATCACTGACATTGATGGTGAGATCCTCCTTCTTGATGCCAAGGCTGCCGGCCGGAACGTGGGCTTCCGTCTGCCGGGTCTTCTCCTGGGAAAAGAAATCCATCTCATCGATCACCCTACGGCTCTCGTCGGCTGCCGGCGAGCTGAGGCGCATCGGCAGGTCAATTCCCATCGCGAACCTGCCGCTGACGCCCGCAGAGATATCCAACCGCAGCCCTGCTCTTCTTCCCCCACTGCCGTCCATTAAGCGAGCGAAGAAGAAGAAGAAGAAATGGATCGCTAATTAGAGATAAACTACTGAGGTCTCTATGGGCCGATGTGATATATAGAAGAAGAGGAAGAAAGACTTTGCACACACGGAGGAAGGAAGGCGGGGTTTGCGATCAGCGTCACGTGGCGGGAAGAAGAAGCCGGCATTCAGAGAGAGGAAGTCAAGTTGCGATCTGAGTCATCTAACAGCTTTAGAGATCGAGTCCACCGGGTTTCGCCGATCAAACCGGGTGAAAGAAACCGTTCATTTCTCTCTCTCTCTCTCTCTCTCTCTCTCTCTCTCTCTTGCATTAAAAAATGGCAAAAATATTATTTGGGTCCCTCTTAATTACTCTTATTGCATATTAGTTTCTTTAGTTTTTTTAATTAAACAGTTTGGTTTGTAATTTATGTAAAATTACATATGAGTACTTTTTAAAAAGGGAAAATTAATTACATACATACTATTTTGAAAATTTAAATTTATATATTAGCCATCCTTCAACCGCTCTGCAATTCTTAGACCTTGTTTGGTTGGAGTCAGATTTTTCGCCCAACACAAATTTCAACTATAAAAATTAATTTTATTTCACATCTAATGCAAATATGAATATTAGAATTTAAAGTATTTCATATTTTACACACTTTCTAATATTAAAATAAATTTCTCTTTCATTAACTTAAAAGATAATTTTTTTTTTCTTATAAAAAAAAGCTCGAACCAAACGAGGCTTTAATATTACAATAATGACACTCAATCAATATTATCATAATTAAACTATACTTAACCTAATTCAAACATCACCCACACTAGCGATGGGTGGTAGCAACCGGTAATGTTTAGTGGTTGGCAACGAGCAATGTAGCTATTGAAAGTGATCGACAGTGTGATGGTAGAACATGACTGACAACTTCGACTGATATCTGGTGGCTTATGATGGTCGGATTACAAACCTAATAGGGTTCTCATGAGTCAGCATTGGGCTGGTAATGACCTACATATAAAACATTTCATGCAAATTTTATTTATTATTAATGGAGATTAAGACATGTGGTGTTTATGTAAATAAATTTTGAATAATAGTAAATATGTAAATAAAATTTTACAAGTAATCTGTATGTAATTTTTCCAATACTTAGATGCTATTTATATGGGCAAAAAAGTAATAAATTTTATAGTTTTGAACCAATTATATTTCTTACCTAACTCTTCTATAATGTATTTATTTTCATACATTTATTTTGGCCGTAAAAGTAATGTTTGCTATAAAAGAGACTGATATGCACTTTTACAAAATTTGCTAGACTAATTTAATTAATTTAAAAATTAAAATGACATATATACATATAAGAGTACCAAAGAGAGATATAAATGCTATTTATCCTTAAAAAAAAATTAAAATTCAGATTGCATTTGGGGTATTGAGATCAAAAGAGTATTGCAAAATTAGTCTCAATTTTTTAAAAATATCAATTTGAGTATTTGAGATTGTAAAAGCATTGTCATTTGGTCCAAATTATTAATATATAATTATTAATTTTTTACTACCACATTGTAAGATAATTCGCAATTGCTAACTTTTTTAGAAAATAACTTGGAAAATATTTAAATTGTTTAGTTTTAAAATTTTAAAAAAGAGAAATGCGAGAAATTAAATTTATATTTTTTATTAAATTTTTAAAAAAATGATAATAATAGAAGGATATAATAGTCTATTAAAACATATAAATGATTCAAAATAGTTAAAATATTATCAAATTTCATATTTTTTTATTAGAAAAAACTAATAAAAAAATAAAACTCTGAAAAATGGACCAAAAATGTAGTTCTTTTATAATCTCATAGATCAAATCATAATTTTTTAAAAATTGAAACTAATTTGTAATGCTTTCCATGCCTGAGGGACCCTGGCACAATTTACCCAAAAAAACTCCAATGCTGCTAGCTCTCAAAAGGACCTAGAACCTTTGGGCTTGATCAATGCCTTTGTAATGTAAAAAATCTAAATACTTTTCTATTATAGAAAATAAAAATAATATTAAATTAATTTAATCACATTTTATATAATTTTTTAAATAAAAAATTTTATTTTATTTTACTTCTTACATTATTTTTAATACATTAATTACCTTTATTTCACATTCTATATAATTTTTATCATAGCTAATTAATTTTATTTCTTATTATATATATATATATATATATAGTTTTTAAGTTAAAGCTCACAAATTTTATTATAAAATTAAATTATTTTTTTGCCTAATAAACTCAAAAGGTATTATTAATTTTATTTATTAATTAATAGAATAATATATTATACCACTTTTTAACTATTAGTTAAAGCAAATATTTGAAGATCTTTTACCCTATTAAATGTGAAGACCAAAATAGTACTAGTATAAAAAACAGTAATAATAATAATAAATAAATTTTTTTAATCATTCTACACAAATTTTAATATAAAAAAATATCATTTTACTCTTCATGTTCAATAATTTTTAATAAAAGTATCAATATTATTTCACATTCTAAATCAAAATAATAGAATCAAAATTGTGAAATAAAATTATATTTTTATTATAAATTATTACAATAATATTTTTTTATTAAAATTTATGTAAAATAATTAAAAAAATTTATTTAGACCCTCTAAACTTTTTGGGGTTCGCTTCTGTTATGACCAGAAGAAAGAGAGAGAATTGCATCCACGGTGTGTCTCGAGACGTGGAACGCAGAGAAATGCGTTCAGCTATTCAGATTTCAGCGTATGTTTCAGTAGTTCCGTGATGGACTCAGGAGAAGACGTCAAACTGGAACAAATATCTGTGGAGAGAAAAAAAATACACACACACACAATATATATATATATAATAAGGTAAATTTTATTTGGGTCCCTGAAATCTAAAGAATATTATAAAGAGGTTTTTACATACAGAACATGAAATTTACACGAAATTACGCATTTCACCATCAATTCGTAATTATTACCACTATCACACCATATTTATTTAAATTTTACGCATTTCATATATTTCACATATTTTATATACTTTATAATATTATATGTAAATTAAAATACATAAATTCATTAATATTTAAATTCTAATATATATTTTATTTTTTTTACTGTAAACACATTAATTTTCTTACTTCAATTAAAAATTATAGTCATGTGGATTTAAATTCGGCACCCTAATTAGAAATTTTAAATAGGATAAATAAATTAAAATACATAAATTTAAAAATATTTAAATTGTTATTTATATAAATTAATTTATTTATAGTATTTAATTAATATATTAATAATATAATTAAGATTAAGGCTAATTTAGAAATGTGAAGTTCACCATCAAAGAATATGGTGTGAAATATGTAATTTTTATAAATTGATGGTGAAATGCGTAATTTCGTATAAATTTTATGTTCTGTATGTAAAACCCCTATTATAAATTAGTCTTAATTTTTTTAAGGGCAAATTTCACTTAGGTCCCTGAGTTTAAGGGTTATTATCACACAGGTCCACGTTTTTAAAATTTATTATCCGGGTCCCTAGGTTTTCAAAAATTATCATCTGGGTCCTTTTTTATTTTTTTTATTATTAAAAAATATACAAAATTACCATTATACCCTTACCCTCCCCCTCTCTCCACCAAATCCGGCAGCCGCGTCGCCCCGGGCCGCCTCCGGCAGCCTCGCACGACCGCACAACACCGCCGGCGGCCTTGCGCGGCCGCACGACACCGCCGGAGTATGTAAGATTTTATAATATTTTGAGTGTGCATAGAGTAATTAATTAAGAATGGATGAATGAGGCATAAATAAAATTAAATTGTATGGTATGTAGGTAATTATCCCTTTTTAAAAATAGTGGAGACAACGGAGAATAATGGTCATTTGTAATGTACAAACGATTCAAACTAGTTAAAATATTATTAAATTTCATATTTTTTAATATTAAATAAGGTGAGATTTTAAAAAAGAGACTAAAATTAAAATATTTTTATAATTTTAGTGACTAAAATTAAAAGATTTTAAAAATTAAAACCAATTTATAACAGGCTCTGGTTCTCAGGGACAGGGTGCACCCACTAAGAAATAATGTTTTGTGAAACATTAATTTCCCGTGAATTAATAATTATTTTATTTATTTAAAAAACCTATTCGTATCTTTTTGTTAGTTTAAATTATTAGCTATATTTTAAGGTTACATTCTCAGAGTGACAGCACACATAAAAAAATCAAGCAAAATAAGTATTAATTTCAATAATTTTAACAATTTCAGTTTTAATATTTTTAACATAATGTATGCTATAATATTTATATTTTTTACTCAAAATTTAAATTTTATTTTATTTAAAATAAATTATATGATAATTTATGAAAGAAATACCAAGGAAAAATAAATTTGTAAGACTTAAATTTGTAAATTATATGATCTATAAAATTGATCTTATTTTAATGTCATGTATAGAGATAAACATACAAATTATGATATATAATAAATAACAGAAAAAATTATATTGAATTAACATTAAAAATTATAAAATTCTAACTCTTAATTAGGCCTGTAAATGGGTCGGATCTTGATCCAATCCGATCCGTGATCCGAACCAATTATCTTATAAAACAGAATAAATTTTTGACCAGCACGATTATTCCGAAAAACCGACCCGCTATTTAAGTATTACCGGGTCAGATCCGGGTCGATGCTGATCTGACCCGAAAAAAAATCGATCCGGAATTTATAAGTATGAAATTATTTTACGTATTTATATATTTATTATTTAATTGCATATATTAATTATTATTTTATTTGATGAAGGTTTTGAAATGTGACTGAGAACTATAATTATTAAAAAGGCTATTGCAAGTTATTTTAAGTGCAATAACCAGAAAGTGCTTGCATTGTGAAGTGAGATTAAAAGTTACAAATATTTTTTACCGTTGAGATGAAATATTTAGTGCAAACTTTAATAGAATTGCACTTTATTTTTTGTGTAATATTTTTATTCACATTGTTGGTTCTATGTTTTATAATATTATAATTTAATGCTGATATCAGTGATATGATTTTTAAATGTTTATATATTATTCCTATATTTTCTACTATAATTAATTTATATTATAAATTTTAGTTATCAAAACTTTATTTAAAAATATAAGAATATATATACAACTAAATAGTTATAGTTATTGAAAAAATAGTGTTAAATTATTTAAAAAAAATTCCGGGTCGATCCGAAATCTGATCCGAAAATCCGAACCGTGGCGGGTCATGGAACGGATGTGGGTTGACCTCGATCCGATCCGATTTTTAATCCGATCCGGATATATTGAAATCAAATTCGGGTCGGGATCAATCCGATCCGAATTCGATCCATTGACAGACCTACTCTTAACCTCTATATTATTAATAATCTAAACACGATAATGATAAAATACAAATTACAGACAGCTAGAATATTACAAATACTATCACTATATAAATGAAAATAGTTTTTTATTTATGTGATATTATTACTACATAAAAATTTTAATTGAATTTAAAATTTAAAATTATTTATGAGAATTATAAAAAATTCTCTTGCAAGAAATAAGAAAATTTAGATCATTTATAAGAGATTTCAATACTGTTACATCATTTGAAGTACATAAAATTAATGAGAAAATAAGTGAAGTATATTTCTGAAATATATAATCAAATCCAAATAACAGTTCATACGAAAACATCACATGATATTATCCAATGTCAACTGAGCATATCATGCAGCTTGGGCGAACCCAACCCTAAGGTTGCCATAGTCGAACTCTGTGTGATACACTCTCATGAATACGTCTCCCAGAATCCTGGAGCCATGAGAAAGAACAGAGATTTAGTAGCTAATATAATCAATGTTGTAAAAACTAGATCGAATTAAGAATCAATTTACTGTCGAGTTCATGGTGTTAGACATTGAACTGATAAATCATTATTTTTAAAAAAAATTATAAAAATAATATTATCCAAAAAAGAATAGTATTTAATATTTATAAAAATAAACTTATTATTATATGATCTATTGTTATCACGAAATCTTAAATATTACAGAGAAAAACTTATTTATTATGACTTAATCAAGCTTGATATATAGTTTAGTTCTGATATTGAACTGAACCGGATGATACATTGATTCCCGATCAGATCAGGCGGACTAGAAGGTTCGGTTTATTTTTTTTTGACACTGAATCTAATTAGTGAGAAAGCAAAGCAGGAATATACCAAAGTGGCCCGCGTGGAGGTGGCACATCCAAGGCTGTGAATCCACTAATGCACTGTGCAGCATCTCCTTCTTCAACCTTCAGAATATACTGGAGGCAAAAAGACCGTAAAAGATAGCCAGCATCATATATAGACACAGATAACAAAACATATATAATATACAGTACCGAAGACTTATCTATCATAAATCACTAAAAGCATTATCAAAAAATACTATGGATCAACCTTATAACATATTTTGGCAATCTTTTGTTCTTTAACATAAATTTAAATACCTTCCAGTTCCATAAAAAAAACCATATAGTCAACTTTTTTCCTTCAGATTCTTTTCCACTCGACTTAGTGTACACAGTAAACCAAGGTGCTATCTACTAGTGTACAGATCTTATAGTTTTGGAAACAAAAGACACCGCAATAAGTTAATATGAGATGTTTACCTTCCTTTCAGAAATGTTCGATCTCTTAATGGTGTAGGTTATAACTCAAAAATAATTTTATATTCTTTTTTTTTAAAAGAAGAATAATTTTATATTCTAATATGTCAGGTCATGCGCAAGCTTACTTGCATTGCAGTATGTAGTTTAGTATGAGTAATTTTTTTTAAAGCCTCATACTAAAGATAAATGGGAGCACTAGAGTTCAAACTTGAGACCTTCTAACTCTAATGCCATGTTAGCTTTAGTTACTAATTGACTTAAAAGCTTAAATTTTTAGATTATAGCACTGAAATAGTTTTATATTCTAATAATATAATTAATTTCTATCTTATTTGCCATTCTAGAAGCATATCAAGAGTAGCAGCTTTAACGAGCTTTGACTTGCAATCACTCCTCGCCTCATGAACTCTATTGTTTACATGCAACTCAAATCTCTTTAATATAATGACTTCTCTAATTAGTTTAGTTTGCTACACATCCAACTTATTTTTCCCGTTTATGTAATTCTTTCTTTTCTCTTTTACTGAGTTTTTTGGTCTGATGCCTGCTCTTCTTGTAAGCAAAAATCTTTATTACTAATAAACATTCCAGTAGATTAAAAAAATACACAATACAACAATAATAACCAAGACTTTATCTCAATAGGTAAGTTCAGTTACATGAATTTTTAGATTCTATTTACTTTATCAAATAACAAATTCTCATTTAACTCTAATTATGTAAGATAATTTCTAATAATTTCTTTCACGCCATATTTGGTCTTCCTTATTTTAAACAAATTAACAATAGAAAAAGTCCAGTAGATATAAACAGTGCCAAAATATGGTATTATTACCTGCTCAGCCGTAAGGTCAAATGAGTTGGCGCCTATGGAGAAAGAAACAGTAGGCAAGGAAGAGATGTCATTACAATCAACAGAGGATTCTCCCATGGGACTGGGCAGTCGCTCGCACAGCTGCTTCACAGAGAAAATGTAAGAATAAATTTGCTATGCCAATAAGCACGACTTCAAATATGAAAATAATGTTCACCTGATTGACATAATTCAGAATAAACTCCTGCGTCTTGTTATGCGTCAGCTGATTTTGCATCCAAACGACAGCCACCTCACATGCAGAGCACATGGCGTCACGCCTGCCAAGGGAAGACTTATCCTGGGTATCCTTTACCACGCTCTCGATGCCCATTCTATCAAATAAGATCAAACAATGAGACCAGGAAAATAACATCAGAGAAAAACTCCACGTGAAAAATTTATGTTGATTCTTATAATAAATCTCTGGCAACTGATAAGAAAAAAAAGCATTTACATTATTGACCCAGACATAAGTTTATATTCTTACACATCACTTATGTTGCACATGGATTCAATGTAACATGTCTCCATTTTAGTCTGATGTTGTAAATAACTGAGGGACAACAAAGACTCAAACTCGAGACTTCTAGTTCTAATTAAATTTCTGATAACGAACTAATAACTTACATGCACAAACTTTCAGAGTACTTTCAGGGTATGACTAAAATAAAATGTTTTCTTACAAATTCCTCATCCTATTGAATGAGTTACATCAAAGATATAGAGGCCAATCTGGGACCAAATTTTTGTTGGTTATCACAGACATGATGTTTTCATAGACTCCTCACCCAATTGAATGAGTTCCATCAAAGGTACAGAGACCAATCTGGGAGCATATTTTTGTCGGCTGTGCCTGTGCAACAATCCAACAAGGCAGATATTAGCTTGTATATTTTGTGCATCGAAATGACAGATGACAAAAATACAATGTGACTATCATGTAAATCTACCTCTGCCACCAAAAGATCCAATATCTGTTGCCCGTATTGGGCGACTACAGCTTTGCACTCTTGGCTAACAACGCCAGCAGCTCCTATTTTCTGGTTGATCTCTGCAATAATGGACTTCATAGAAACAAAGTCAGCAACCAAAAGAAGCAATGATGTAGCCAGTTATAAACGAAATGAACCTATAAATGATGAACTGCAACTAACATCATCTTTTACATGGCCATACGTGCATATTTAAATAGACAAATGCCAGACATAAATGAATATGGTAGACATTGGTTGTTATTTCCACAAGAGGTCATACATGGATTAAATAAATATTGTTTCCGAAACAAACACAAAAAATGTGAAACGTGCATTAGAAGTTTAGAACCTACATGCATATGAGCTAGGGACATTATTTCCACATGACACCAAAGCTGCAAGCAGTCATGAAAACAACTATAGACATACAATATAAGTAGATGCTCACGAACAAACACATGATCCTTTTAGGAAATGTTTGCGGACAAGAAATAGACGAGAGAAATGGTAGCATGTGAAATGATACAAATCCCCCATCTTTTACCTACTCCATATACGTGCACATCCTTCTCCAAACTCCTTCCAGGGCTCCCTCTCACATAGTCTTATGCATAGAAATCTCAAGGTATAGGCATTTAATACTTACAGTTGGTCCGGCGATCAAAGAAGTCCCAGAATCAGCTATAGCTGCACAACTGCCAGAACAGTATCCTGGAAATTCGAATTTAATCTAAGTTAGATTAGGATGGAAGCATGGTAGTGGAAAAAATGCAGATTAAATGTAGCTTTAATAGTCTACCCGTTTTTTGACCACCAATAAGAACATCACCCATATCAAACTGCAAGATAAATTCACGAGCAAAACACTTATATAAAATATGATGTTCAACAAGGAAACAATAAAGTACATGTAAAGAAGAATTTTGTTTAAAGAACTGCTGCAAATCAATTAGGTAACTTAGCTCAAGATCACACCTGCCAGTAACCTTTCTGAGTCACAGGAACGTAGGTGTGTTTGCCCTTGTAATGGTTTGGATCAGAACCCCCGAATACTATTTCACCCCCATCGCCATCCTCTGCTTTTCCATTTAACCAGAAGGAGAAAACAGGTTCTTTAATGAGTCCCTGATCAATCATGTTATACCTGTATGAAAATGGCAAAAGGTGGGAAGGAAACCAATCATGACCCTTTTTTGTTCACTTCTCAAAATAATATAGTAAATCCTTAAATCGGTATTGTTTTGTAAATCTTGTGCAATACTTTTCGGAAAAAATGACTTGTTGAGAAATGTTTGAGGTAATAGAAGCCCAGTTGCATCTCAATAGAGGGCAGTATCATTTCCCTACGGAGTATTGACAGCAGGATTTCTGCTAAATTTTTGTATTACGTAAAAAAAAAATTGCTTCAATAAAACTGAAAATTCTTCATAAATGAACTAATGAACTAAAAAGAACAGAGTTGCTAATGGATGGAAAAAAAAATCTATTCGCAATATAATGAAGTAATATAATCAAGCATTCACAGTCAAGATGACAATCAACTGTTTGTCTGAATGATGCTCAAAGAGACACGAAACTATTATACAGAAAGTATAATAACAATCCTGATACCGTCTCAGAAAAAAAAATGAGAAGTTGCAAATGTTAAATAGCATAAGGTTCCCCATCAGTAGCAAACCAAATGCCAAAAGATTCAAAAGTAAAGTCAGTGGAGATCTCCAAGAATTAGTCAACGACCAACTCATATTACTCCTTACCCAATTGCAGTCAAATTCAGTTAAAACGTTACTCATGAAACACTTTACTAAACCTCAAAAGCAAAAGCAGGGCATTCAGAAACATATATAAATAGGCATACCACATCGGTACCACGTTGTCCACCGATATTTCTTTAAATCCAAGCCCAAGTATACCATCAAACTTTGCCACCAAGAACGTGACACCTGGCTCCCTGGTGGCTTCAATAAAAACCTGGGTACATCTTTCACATGAAAATCTCCATTGTGATATATGGAAAAAAAAAGACCTCCCTCAGCCAAAGGCTCCCGCTTTGCAAAAGTCGGGGTGAGAGTAGTTCATTGAATGCCGGCTTCATTAATTTTAATGAAAGGCTCACGAACCTGTGACAAGAAAGTCACAAAGGAGCAACCTTTACCGTTGCACCAAGGCTCACCCTCTCCTCTATGGTAAATGTAAATTAGAATAATCTACATAAGAGAAAAGCATTATTTTATAATAAACCTGATCTTTCACAACAAGGTCACCAACTGTGAGATAATCCTGGCTCAAGAAACCAGAAACTGCTCCAGTCCCATACGTAATGGCAGCAGATCTCCCTGGTCAAAAATTGAACAGAAAGTCACAAAATGCTCTAACCAAGCAGTTGATTCTTATATTTTAGCTCCAACCATAACTAATGCTTCTCGTTCTCTTGACTGTATCTAAATTTCTTGTCAACCATCCCTTGACAGAAATAAACACCTCACCCTCTCTAATAAATTTATCTATAAAAATATTCTCTTATGTTAACAACACTTTCAATATTCACACTTTTTTATGCTGGCTTGGCATGTAAACCATTGATATTTCGGCACTTTTTCCTTTTTTTTGATAAACGATACTTGATTTTGAGTATTCCAGATAGTTGAAGACCGGAATTTGTTCCTTGTTAACAAAAAGATCTAGCTGCCATTTCAACACGTAATTAAACATGAGTAACGTATAGAATAGTCATAATTACCACTAAAACAAGACCGAGGCACAACTAATCCCCTTCGCATTCACGGAAAGAATCATTTATATCATCAAATAAATTAGCATGCGTCAATTTCTCAGGAAAATTTAAAAACGAAAATAACAAAAAGAATAAAAGACAATTTTCCATTCAGAACAACATATCAAAAGTCAAACTATGCAAACATTAATAAAAATCAAAATCAGTAGTAAAATACTAAAATTAAAAAGAAAAAAATTAGCCATAAGGAATAGACAAACCATTTTTCATGTAAGTGCTTGATTTGCTTGACTTATACTTGGAATGAAAAAAGCAGGCAACCTGCATATGTAGAAGAATAGTAACAATAAATGTAACAGCAACAACAATTGAACAAGTTAATTACACTTGACAATCCACCAAACCAAAATTAAGAGCTGGTTTAGATGTCACTTAAATTAGAAACTAATGAAGCTATCAAAGAACAGAGTCTAGGACGCAGTTAAAATCAAGCAAGAGAAAGAAATCATACAAACAAAGAATCCAGAAAATCAAATTTTGATCTTAAAACTTGAAACGCATCTTCGAATGATAAATGACATACCGAGAAGTAGCACTTAGCCGATGGTATCCAAAGGTTGGAGCTTCCAGTGTCAAATATCACTGTGAACTTCTGTGGAGGCGTGCCGATGGCGATCTCTCCATAATATTGCGCATTCAAATAATTCTTCAAAGAAATAATGTCCTCATTCGACCCGTACTTCTCCCCCCCGAGGCCAGACCTCAGCGATTCGACGGACCCAGTCTCATGATCCACAAGTCTTGCCGCAATCCTGCTGTTCTCATCCAGCGGTCTTTTCTTCAACCCGATCCTGACAAATCCTTCGGCTGAGGCCGGAAGAACCAAAGGAAGGATCAAGAAAACAAGGAAAAGAGACATCCGGCGCACTCTTCCCATGGAAACCTAGGGATCATTGAATAATAAATTAAAAATCCTGAAGAGCACCGGAGTTGAAGTAAATTTCCAGAAAAAAAATTGAGAACATACCTCGATCGAAAGGAAAGATTCGAGGTCGGAGACTGTCGACGGGAAGAAGCCGAAGCAATGCCGCGAAGAGGACGACGAAGTACCAAACAACCGTTGGCGTTGAGGAAGTGGGCTCTCACCACCGACTTCACTACACTTTATAGCAGTCGGTTGATGGCTACCGGGGTAAACGGTGAACCTCGTGCGAACCGCCCGATAGCTTCCAAAATAATCTGAGCCGTTAAATTACAGTGCACCACAAGGTAAGCTCACCTTCGTCACGAGATATTTAAGGGCTTTATGTTGACGTGGTTTGGAGAAGCGGACACGAATATTTAAAAAAGAACGAGAAGATTAGAGCCACCCAAAAAGAGGACCAAAAAAGCAACTAATATATAAAAGTAGTGGGACCAACAAAACTTCTGATGGGGGACGTTGAGTGCACGGTTCAATTATTTCTAAATTATTAATGAGAATCAATATTATTTTATATATATACTAGTCTAGCAACTATAATTTTTCACACCAACATAGAAATTATAATAATTATGCAAGTTTTAACTTAAAAATTCTCTAATTTTTAGATAAATTACTTTCTTATTGAATTAGAAAAACACCGTACTAATATTATTATTATTTATATCTAAATTCAATATTACATCTTAGTCGTACATGTGACATCTAAAGATTTTTCAAATTCTATTTGTCAATCATATGTTTAAATCATAGACTTCGATATTTGCATAATTATGCTCATTTTTACTTTTGTAGAAATTCTCAATCATTAAAATCGATATATTTCACTATGCTAATATCGGTCACGATATTTGGTTATCTATATTAGTCGTAGTCACTTGATTGGATGGAGACTGCCATGTGAGCATCTTTTAGGCGCTATTTCTACTGTAAAGCTCTTCTCATTTTCAGCTCACAAGAAGTTGAAACTTTTCAGTTACAGGTAGCTGGACTATCTGGTACCCAAATGACCTAATAGATCAAACGTTCACATATCTTCTACTTAACACCAGCAGCAGTCGTCTTAAAATCTGCAGTTACAGTTTGTTTTAATTTAGAACTTACAGAACATCACCTTTGCTTATCTATAAATATCTCTTGGCAGAGCTTCAAAAAAATACATATCACAGAACGAGAGATCATCAAATCATCTTGGAGAGAATTAAGCTTCATATATTTTTGTCTTTCTTCTTATATTGGTCTCTTGATCAAATATTTTGAGTTCTAGTAGAGTTTTTTTTTGGCTTCTAGGTGGACATAGGAGAAATTATTTTTAAACCACCTTATATTTTTATGTATTTTTCTGGATGATTTTTGGCTACTTTGCGCTAATATTTTAGGTAAAAAACACTGCATATCTCTAATTTTCAAAACTCCATTCAACAATTATATTAAAATATTGTAATTAATTTAATTTAATTTTTATTATAAATAGAGTGATATTTATATTTTATTTAATTTTAAGAAATGTCCGGATGTCATTATAAAGTTAAATTATATAATCTTTTATAATTTTATTTATACATATTATCAAAATAAGTAAATAATTTTTTAAATAATATTTAATTTGATATTATCTTAATATTATTTATATTATATAGTAAAAATAATTATTTTATTTTATAATATATATAAATAAATTTATAAAATATTATATATAGATGTGGAATTCAAAAGATGATATTTAGATATCAGAATATATAAAATTGAGAGGGTGTTTGATTTATTGTTATTTTGATATTATATTATATTATTTAAAAAATAATTATTTAATTTAATAATATATATAAATAATATTTTAAAAAAAATATAAAATTTAATTTAAAAATAATATTTAAAATATTATAATATAATATTAAGATAAATATTGAATTAGCCTTCATAGAATTTTGTTTGCTTTTTGCAATATTCGCCTTCCCTCACACATGTATATTATTTTATTGTTTCATATGATTCCTTTACTTCTGGCTATGTTGGCTATATTAGAAAATTGAATAATTTAATTTGATAAAGTATTTATATAATATTAAAAAAATTATGAAATTATTGTTCTACTTTGACATACAAATATTACAAAACATTACGTGATATTAAATATGTTAATTGAGAGGTTTGACCGTTTGAGGTGAGATTTTAAAATTCAGCTGAAATCATTTAAATTTTGATAATTTTGGATCAATTTTAATAGATATTGATAAAAAAATTACCGAATTTTAATAATTTTGATCAATTTTTAGCTCAAATTATCGAAACTCACCGAGAGCTCAACCCACACTGTTTGAAAGTCTATTTCTTCAAAAAAAAATTCAATAATAACTATTAATAAATAATATTTTAAATTTATAAAAATTAAATAATTTATGAAAAATCAAAATTACTAATACCGACTTTATTAAAATTATTAAAATTAATACTTTTATTTTAGGATCAAAACTAAAGTCAAAACCAAATTTTAAAATCTTAGTTTGAAGTACAATTATTTTTTAAGGATAATAAAATTGGATCAATAGTTCATATTTTAATAAAATCATATTAAATAAAAAACCAGTAATATATCCATTTTATTATAACATTAATATTTAAGGTTTATTTAGTACAAAGTCAAAGAAAGTTATTTTCTTTTTAATCATGGCAAAACATTATTCCTTCAATAAAAATATATAAAAATATTTATATCTCACATTATATGTGGTCTACATAATAAAATATTATTTTATATTATATTTTACATAATTTATAATATATTAATTAATTTTATTTTATATTCTATATAATATTAAACATAGCTAATTTAATTTTATATTATACGAATAACTTAAAATAAAGTTAAAGAAGTCTTCGTTTAATGCCTTCATAATTTTGTACCAAATAGGCTCAATCCTATTTAGTATCGTATTATTTTGAGCAATTACATATATATTACTAAAATCTTGTTCTTTTATATATGTGACACTCGAATCTTTAATAATCTATATTGTTCATTAAAATTATATAAAAATATAATATTTATTATATATATGTTATAATTTTGTGACATGAATTATACATAAAGTATAATTTTTATATAATTTTAGTGTCTAATATTTTATATTAAAAATTTATATATTAAATATGTAAAATAATTAGATGTTAGTGGCATATTTTTAATTAGTTTTGAAAGTCATTTTTTTGAATTTAAAAATTAATAATATAAAATAATGTTAATTAATTTATATTAAAAGTAAATTATATAAAATATAAAAAAAATTAATTAATATTTTAATAATTATATTGGATCTAAGATAAAGTGATATTTTGTGTCAGTATGCGCAAAATATAACATAAAATGATTATATAGATATTTTATTAACATAATTACTTCATTTTAGGCTTTTAGCCAAACAAATGAGTACAGTGATTGCCAATATAAACACATTATTTGGATTATGCTTCAAAAGATTAATATAATTATTTATTAATATTTAAAATTTATTACATCCAAATTAAATTTTTAATAATCTTTATCTCGGGTTTGCCAATATTATCAAATAAATTTGAATATTATTTTAAAAATTTAATTAGTAAATAAATAAATTTGAACATATTAATGTACAGTTTTGTCAATATTTTTGATCTATTTGTGAGCATGCTCGTTTATAATATATAATGTTTTTTTAAAATTTAATTAATAGATCGCTTAAAGATTTTATTATATTTTATTTATTAATTAAAAAAATTCATGATATAAATTAGTTTGATGATAAGTCATTTCATGAGCACATAATTAGCGCCTTTTATGAGTTTGCATATAATTCTTATATTTGTGAACTCAAATGGACGTAAATTCGTTTGTAAATAAATTTATAAATCTATTCATAAACTAACTATGAACTAAGCCTAAATAAATTTTTATATTTGCAAATTAATTTGAAATAAGCTCAAAATAAGGCTTAGCTCGAGTTAAATTTTACTAAATAAATAGGGCAAATAATATTTAAATTTCTCTTGTTTTTTCTTACGTTTATATATGTCTTTTTAGTTTTTGAATTATGCAAATTAATTCATTAATTTAAATAAAAATATAGATAAATTATTTTTTGATCATGAATGTTACTTTTATAATAAAAAATTAATTATTTTTATAATTTGTTTTGGTAGTAATAATTGTTTAATAACGCTCCTCATCTAATGTTGTTGTAAGAGTAACTATTCTTAATATTTATTTTTAAAAGATCAATTTATAATTTTATTCAAATTAGTGGATTAATTTACTTATTTTTAAAGCATTTACGTACACGTGAGACCAATTGAATGTGAGCTTAAATAGACGGGTACTCGGCTCGGCTCGGCTCGGCTCGGCTCGGCTCGGCTCGGTTCATCTACAGCTGTCGTTTGGGCAGATGCGCAAATAATTACTTTGTAGGTAGTTATATGCCAAAAACCAAAACAATTAAATATCCCGTGTAGTTGCACACGCAGTAACGTGGCCGCCAAGCAGCCTCGTATTATCGTATATAATAAAATAATTTTTTATATATAACAAATAATAATGCATATTATATTTAAATTTATTTACATTAACAAATATAAAAATAAACATATTTTAAGTAAATTAATTTAATTACTAATTAATCAAATCGCTTTTAAATTAAGTAAAATAAGAGTGAGTAAAAGTGAATTTTAAGTTTAGAAGAAAATACCCGATTCTTACTTTAATAATTTAAATTTTTTTATTAAATTTGATACTAATAATTAAATTTTATAAATATTTTAAATAAGAATATAAATAAATAAATAACATTAAAAATCTTATATCATATAAATTTAAAAAAATAATTGTTGTATTTTTATTTTTTATTTTTATTTAAATATAATTTAAAAATTATAAAATTTTAATTCAAAAATTTAATTCTTGAAGTCAATTGCAACCCATTAATTATAAATTAAACTTTTCAAGTTATGAGATGAATTTAATTAATTCCAATTGATTAAAATTTTAAATATAATTATATCCAAATATAATAAAAAACAAAATATAATAATTAATAATATACCGATTAAATTTTGTCGAATCATTATTTATGATGATTGATCGTATATTTCAAATATATATTAATAATACAAATATAATTATTTTATCCAAAAATAATATTTACAAGTAACAATAATATTTAAAATTATTATAAATATTATTTTAAATATAGATATAATTATATTAATTATAAATAAAATAATATACATATAATAAAGTATGTTGTTAATAAATAATTATTTTTTAAATTATCTTATAGATATTAAATTTGATCAATAATATTATCTAATTTTGCAGTACTGTAATTTTTATTAAACAATGATGCTTTTAACGGTAGTTTATTAAATAAAAAATAGCTTATAAATTATCCGCTGCTCGTATAACTATGAAATATATTATATTTTAAAAAACTAAATAATGCCAAAAAAGCTTAAATTTAAACCTTTGGGATTTTTTTAGGAGGGCTGATGAGTGGCTATCTACATATTATGTACTCATCTCAATGCTCATCTGGCCAAATTTAGAGAAATACATAGTATAATAAATGTACATTTAAATTTCTATAATTTTTATAATTTCTAAAAGGTGGTATTATATAATTAGAATAAATTTTAATAATCATATTTATATTTAAAAAATAAATTTTTAATTATGTAATACTGATTGTATAAATTTAATTTCTCTAATTTAAACCTATATACGTATAATTTCTTTAATTTCCAATTTAATCAAGTAGGTTATTTAATATAAAGTAATATACAAGTAGGTTTTTTAATATTACTTAAAAGACTTTACGGAAAGTATTTTATCTAATTAATAGATTAATTTGATTAATTTAAATGCAAAATTAATATTTTAAAAAGAGATAAAATCTAAACTAATTATTAATTAAAGAAAATATTATTTATTAAATATTTTAATTAATATTAAAGAATTTATTTGCTTTTTATTTTAAATTAAAAAATATATTTAATTAATTTAAAAATTATAGAGATTTAATTACATATGAGTTCAAACAAATTTATAGAATTCAAAGCTCCCCTATATAACATATCCGACCGGACCTGAACCGTTCGGCTCAATCTGAAGTCTGAACTGAGCTGGTTTCCGCCCCCGATATAAATGCGCGCTCGGAGCGCCAGTGTTTGAAGCTCGGAGTTTTCTTTGGAAATGATTTACTCCTCTTGCAGCCGGCCATTTCCCCTATCCTCAGCGAGAACGGAAGCGAAAATCCCTAGCCGGCGCCGTCGGTTTGTGGCAGTCTTTGCAAACTCCAGTCAACGTGTGGACGCCAATCATAGAGGCTCCTCGTCGGAGTTCCTCCATAAGATTCTGCTCCGCGCCATTGCCGGCGCCCTCTCCGTCGCTCTCGTCTATTCCGATTGTACTCCACCTCTTGTAGCGGGGCCTGTGGCTCCTCCGGGAGAGGTTTGTCGGGAAGCAGATGCGCCGGAGGAGGCGATGCCATCAGCGTCGGTGAAGAACGAGGATCTCGTGGAGGAGGCTTGGGAGGTCGTTAACGACAGCTTCCTTGGCGAAGCTGGAAACCGTGACTGGTCGCCTGAGAAGTGGCTGGTATCCTTCTCTTTTGTCAAGTTCTTTTTCCTTTATCTTTCCAATTCGTGCGTAATTAGTATTATTATCTTCTTGGCTTTCACAACTTGTTTTGTTTCGATCACAAACCGATCAGTTTTATTTCAAATGTCACGTCTAGATCTTTGTAATCTTCGATTGTGCATAAATATATTTGTTGACGAAGGATTTTGCTAACAAATTTAATGATTAAGAAAATTTAGATCAGACAAAATGATGCGTACGATCTGCTGCGTCACTTGCGTTAACAAATGGGTTGCCAATTGGAGTTACAGAACCCTGTAATTAGAGAAGAAAAAGGAAGAAACAGAAGGAGAAGGACAAGAAGCAGAGGAAGAAGACAAGCAGGAACGGAATAGTAGAGAAGATTGATTTCCATACCATATCTTCTGTTGCACAGGAGAGCGTATTAAATACCACTCTTGCTACACAATTCGCTACATTCTTAGCTACATTATTTATACAGATCCGCCTCTGCCTCCCGTAGCCTCCTGTAGCTTGATTAGCGGTCATAACCGTCTCCTTATTCTGTTAGGGATCTCTCTGTATATTTTTTGCAGCACAAAACAGCACACAAAGGGTAACAATAACATGTTTTTCCATTGGAGCCTATGAATAGAAAAAGCCAGGACACATGAGGAAGGCAGTTTTAAATTTTCACTAGCATTGAGTTCTTTTTAGTACAAAGTACAGCAACAACGAGATACAAGATAAATAAGGTGGGCAGAGTCTTATCCATCAGTTATGCAGTGAATTTATTCAGCAGATACATGGATATTTATTCGTCAGTTTAGTTGAAGTTGCTCTCACTGATGTAGGATGATCATGGAGGCATGGTTGTGAAGGAATTGTTCTTCTTCATCCCCCTCCTGAAAGACTGAATCCATACCTTTTATAGGTGTTGAATGTAATTTCAGAAGAGGGCAATGAGTAAGCAGGCGCACAATCCAACTGGCTGGACTTGTCCCTTTCTCCGAATATTGTCAAAGTAGGTTTATCTGAGGTAGTTGGCAGAGTCGAGTTAGTAGGCTTTTATTTGACAAGTCATAATGAACATTTATGCGAAAGCTCTACTTGCTTATTTGACGCTTTTTTCTGTATGCTTCCACATGTTCTTTGCTTGTATGCTACCAGTTATTCAACAGGCATTTATACACCAACTGTTAGCGGTGAAATCATCAACTATTATGGCCATGAGTCGGACAGGTGGCTTTAAGGTACAAAGGCTCTGAGATGTTGTCAATCCTTGTATTAAACGGAAGTTGATAGTGGATTTTGAAGCTGCCTAAGCATAAGCACTGTAGTTTTTCCCGATGAGGGGTTTACATGTAAAAACTCATCTTGGTCTTATTCTCTTACTGTTCTTCCGATTGCACCTGGTTCATTCCTGCTGTGGGTGACAGTCTCTGTTAAGTGAGATTTTGTCTGTCCATCCATGTTAAGCAACCATGGAAGAACTTGTTTTCTTCCATTACGTTCCTGTATTGTAATTGAATTATGTTTCACTCATCTGTTCTTGGGTCTTGTTTGATGTTGTAATTATGTTTCTGCTATAACATAAAGACTATCATTTGCTCCTTGGGTCTTGTTTGATGTTGTATCTATGTTTCTATTGTAACAGAAAGAGAAAGAGTACATCTTCCAAAACAGCATCCAAACTAGATCTAGAGCTCATAATGTGATCCGCAAGATGCTAGCTAGCCTTGGAGACCCATACACACGGTTCCTTTCTCCTGCTGAAGTAATGCTTAAGATTATTTAGACTTCTGACCTCATTGCCTAATTTCATGTTAGTAGCAGTTTGATTTTCTCTTCCTTGATTTCTTTTTTGTTTTATGGTACTTACAGCATTGGTTTTATTTAGATATCTGTAAATGGATACTGTAGGAATTTGAATCCTTATTACTGTTTGCTTCAGCATTGCTGTTTATATATTTTGATTTATTGATATAAGTACTTCATCTTTGATGGAAGTTTTCCAAGATGGCGAGGTATGATATGTCTGGCATTGGAATCAACCTTAGAGAAGTTCCAGATCATGATGGTGCTGTAAAGATCAAAGTTTTGGGAGTTATATTAGACGGTCCAGCACATTCTGCTGGTGTAAGACAGGTATTTATAGATTAAGGCTTTGTAGTTTTCATAGTTGTTCTATACTTGCTTATTCTTTAGAGAAGAACTACTTATATCGGCTTCTTTTGGAAGATAGTTTCAGACTTGTAATTCCTTTGTTGTTGTTCTATGCTGCTTATCATATGGAGAAGAACTACTTTCCTTATATTGACTTCTTTTGGAAGAAAGTTACCTCTTGTAATTCCATTACTTTTATTGTGTTGACAATTACTATGTCATGTGGTTTCTTTCTATTTTACCTGAACCTTTTTACTACAACCCAGGAGCAAGCATTAGGTTAGCAGGCATGTCTTGTTAATGCAAAAGAGTTAATTTTTGTTACGGAAGAAAATCAATCCACCTAGTTAGCCTCCTCTGCCCTTTCATATTTATTATTAGAATTTATATACATAATTGCATCAATATTCTTAACCTAGTGTTCTTAATACTCCCCCTCAAGCTAGACTATATATATATATCATATAAGCTTGATACAAATATAGTTTATTGTAGGTTTTCTCAACGATTTTGTCAATTAACTAACTGATTATTGGAGCCAACATATGTAGTGCAATCATTTTGGATTGCATTTTTTTCTATAACAAAGCGATAATTAATCTCAATATGCTTTGTTCTTTCATGAAATATTGGATTGGAAGTGATATACCTGATTGATTGATTATTAAAATACAGCTACATAGGCTGACTAAGTGAAACCTAACACCATCATCAACTGCTTAAGCCACACTGGCTCACAAGTGGCTAATGTCATTGCTCTATACTCCGCTACAACGTTGGTTCGGATGATTATATTTTGTTTCTTGCTTTTCTAGGAAATTAAGTTGTTGCCAAGTAGTACACAGTAACCAAAAATAAAGTATCTTATCAAAAGGAGATTTTGCCCATTCAACATTTGTGTAATCTATCACCTAAAGATGATCATGATCATGATATAAAAGTTCTTTTCCTAGGGTTGTCTTAAGATATCTAAAAACCTGTAGGCCTCCTTTGGTTTGAGAATTTTTTGGACAAGAAAAAGTATTTTATTTTTAGTTTAATAAGAAAAAATTATTTTAAATATTGAAAAGTGTAAGATGTGAAATAAAGTTAATTCTAATATTTATATTTGTGTTGAATGTGAAATAAAGTTGACTTTTATAGTTGAAATTTATGTTAGGCCAAAAATACAACTAATATCACATCTCTGACACAATCCAATATAATAATTTATTTTATTTCACATCCTCTATAATTTTTAATAAAAAATATTTTCATCCAAGTTTAACTTTAATTTTGATAAAATTAACCTATGCAAATAATGACTTTTAATAATTAAAAGTCAACTTTATTTCACATCCAACACAAATTTTAACTTTAAAAATCAAATTTATTTTATATTGTACACATGTTTTGATAATAAAATTAATTTTGTTTTACATCTATGATCCATCACATATCTTAATATTAAAATAATATTATTTCATATCATAATATTAAAATAATTTTATTTCTCTTTCTATCCTTAAAAAAACTAAAACTTTCTTTAAAAAATCCTCTTACCAAATAGGGCTTAAAATAATTTTTGAGGTGGTAAGTGCAATAGTAAAGAATGGAGAAGACTAAAAAAAAATCACATTGGATGATGCAAAGGTCTGATGAAAATAAGGAGACTAACAATCCTTGCTGGAGATGAGAGTATCCTAGAAAACATTTGACTAATCAAGATGGTAGATGATCCTTACCAAGGAGCAGAATGTGGACAAAATAAGTGTAACCAAATACATGTAAATTGCATTTTTAGCAAAAAATGGAGATGAGATCTGATCATATACGACAGAAGAGGACATGCAGTTGACATGGTAGCATGCCGTGAGCACTGCATCATCCCAAGATTGTAAGGGAAGCTCCATATGAAGTAGTATGTTATATGTGGTCTCAATCAAATGCCCATTCGTTAGTTTAGTAGCACCATTTTGTTGAGGTGTATGTGAACAGGAGATTGGTGAAGTATCCTTTGGCTTGACATATAAGACTGAAAGATATTTGAGAAATACTCATTTGCATTATCACTACATAAGATACATATAGGAGCATCAAATTATGTTTTAATTTTTGCACAAAAGATGAGAATTTAGAAATTACTCAGAACAATCCTTCATTAAGAACAATAATGTTATTTTTGGATAATCATCGATGATGATAACAATATTTAAAGCCTAGTTTAGAATTGACATGACTGGGAGCCCAAACGTCTGAATGAACTAAATCAAATGATGTTGAATCATGATTATTGGCTCAATTAAGGATAGTATATCTACAATGGTCTTTGAGTGGATAAGGCTGATACTTTAAACTTTTAAGGCTAGTAAGACTGGGAACCATCTTTTGTAGATTCTGCAAACTAGGGTTCCCAAGGCGACTTTGAATTTGCAATGAAGATACAAGAATCTTAGTTAGATGGTATAACCCCTGAGACTCATTTTTTATGCTAATTACCTATTCAGCTCGAAAATCCTGAATACAAACAAAAATAGAAGTAAATGTTATAGAGTAATTTAAAGACTTTGTAAGTTTATTGATAGATAATAAGTTCGAAAGAAACTGATGCAAATGAAAGGCAGAAAATAGTAGTAACAAGCGAGTAGGAACAACACTTTTCTTTTACTGATGATTTAGAACCATCAATAAGAGTGATTAATATTATGTGGAGGGTGAACGAAAGATGAGATGTTATCAAACATGTGGTCATAGGCATTCAAATTAAAAATCTAGGAATTGGAACTAGCAGTACGAGACATGCATGTCTTGGATGTGCTCCCTTTGACCAACGTGGTTATAAATTGAGGGGTATCTCTTTGAGAAGCTTGCACTTGAAAAAATCTATGGTACTTTTGAATAGGAATATAAATAGCAAGCCTGACATTAGAAAGCTGGTTGCTAAGAAATCCGTCTTGTGTTGACAGTCTAAACTGTGAAACCCATATATGCTGTACATGTTTATGACAATGACGACGAGGTTGCACAGCTGGAGCATGAACAACGTCACGAAGATTTAAACTCAAGGCTAGGGGGATTGAAGCTAGTGTTAAAAATGTTGGAAATTGCAGAGGAGTGCGCAAGTGATCACGTAGAAGTCGTGCAGGAAGAGTGGTGCAAAAGAGTTTCGCGGGCAACAACATGGGGTGTTGTTGGAGATCTATAAGGTTGTGAAGTTGTGGGTTTGTTCTTGGTGCATGCGAGATCGATGAAGTGTTGGTCTCCCAGGAGAACTGCTAGGTACGACTTGTGCTGGGAGCTGCACATCTGTGAGAGGAACAGAGAGTTGGGGATGAATTGTTGGGCACAATCGCTGAACAATCCAGGAGAGCGTTGCTGCCTACAAGAGAGAAGATCTGAAAAATGAGGAGAGAAGATTTGTGATACTCGATGGCTGAATGTCGATGTAGGAGCTGGCAAGTGGAGAGGAGAGTTGCCTCGTAGGAGGTGGAGAGAACTTACAAAAACGATTGAGATGATCTAGAGTGCGCAGTAGCGGAGAGAGATCTGGAGTTGCATAAGAGAAGTGAGTCGAACGTGGCGCATTGGCGGAGCGGACTAGTGAAGAGCTTTAGGGCTTTGATGCCATGTCATGGAAGAAAATCAATCCACTTGGGTAGCCTCCTCTGTCCTTTTATATTTATTATTAGGGTTTATATACATAATCGCATCAATACCTTTAAACTTGTATATAATTACAATAGGACCCTCAACAAATCACTGCAGTAGCTTTTGGGAGATGCAATATATTAAGGAATAAAGTTTACAGGTCTTTGTAAACCTATTATTAGCCACTTTGGTTTTTTTTTTTTTAAATTTTTTTTTAGTTCTGTGTTGCTTAAATATTTAACATTGCAGGGAGATGAGCTCTTGTCTGTCAATGGGCTCACTGTGCGGGGTAAATCAGCATTTGAAGTATCCTCAATGCTGCAAGGTCCAAAGGAAACATTTGTGACTATTGAGGTTTGTTCCTAAATAGGTGGAAAATGACGACACACATTGGATGCAAATTTTCTTTTGGTTCAGTGATATTTAAACTTTTATCTTTGTGTTTGCATGCAGGTCAGGCATGGAGATTGTGGTCAGAGCCATTTGATTAAAGTCCAAAGGCATAGTGTAGCTCGAACTCCAGTATTTTATCACCTCGAGAAAATGGAGAAGGGAGATATCTCAGTTGGATATATACACATAAAGGAGTTCAATGCATTGGCAAGAAAGGATCTGATAATTGGTAAAACCTAAAACATTGCTGTTCAACTGTCCAAGTTCTTCCTTTAAACCAGTTAGATATTTTATTTCTAGTTTAGAATCTTATGCTAACTTATTGAGAGGATATTTCTACCTGATCTTGGTGATCTGTTCCTCTTCAATTCTAGAGAATTATGCTACTATGCTGATTTATTTTTTTATATCATTTCTGATTCTTTATGCATACAAAAACTGTGTGAATCAGCATACAACTTAGGCAAATTTGTTCCTGTAATAATGCATGTAAAATATATTCTGCTTGTATAACAGTTTTATTTTACTCTATTTTGTTAAATTGACAGTATAAATGGTATTTGAATTTTAATAATCATGATGAATCTTTAAATAGCTTTTCTACATGTGCTATTACTTTGTCATTTAGAGAAGCAGTGGATTGTAACTTAGGAACGGTGGAGAATTTTGGTCTTAGTTACCATCCTGTATAATGTTTGATGTTAGCATCATATATCTTATCAACTACGTACCTTTTTTGTTCACAACTTTCCTTATTAGCATGTAATGTCACGATTAAAGTAAATGCAGATGCAGTCCTGTTTGAGTCTCATGTAGAAATCTGTGCAAAAATGATAATTATCATTTTTGTTCTGAATTTTCCAGAAATGTGTACTTCGACCTTGAATCTTCCTACTATACATCTTAATAAAATATATTCTCGTAACTTACAAGTCTTTGCTTGTTCTCCTATGTTGTTTTCTACTTTTCCTTCAGATTGAAAATTAAGCTTCATTATTGGCATTTTGACAAGGTAAAATGTTACCTCAGGTCATACTTTAAAGAAAAGTATAGACAAGTTACTCTCTTTGCAATGATTCAGAAAAGGTTTCTTTATGCTGTCTTACAGTGAAGGGAACATGCTTTTTCATCAAACTTGTTAGTGCCTGATTTTATGGTTTTGTTGGTTTTTTAAATGATCCTTAAACTTTTGTTACAGAGGAGTTTGGAAAGCCTATTGTGAGATATTCCATAAAAGCAAGGAGTGTAATATGAAGGTGAGTTTCTATGGTGCAGGCCATTTTGTAGATGATATAGTTGCAATAGATTAGTTTGAGTTAATTGAAAGTTAGAGCCTTGGAGGAGCATTTTAGAAGTAAACAGATTCAAATTGAATAGAAATAAGGCTAGATTTATACTTTTTGGTGGTCTTGAAGAAGGAAGTGATAATGTTGTGAGCATATATGGGAAAATAGTCTGATCTTGTGGGAAATTTAGATATCTTGGATCTATTATCCACACTACAATTAACTACATAATAGAAAGGTAATGTGACGCTCCAAAAATTTGTATTTCTTACAGTATTAAGTTATCAACGCAAAGGTAGGATAAATGGATGATGTCTAAAATCATTAATAAGGTCTTTCAAATGCCAGGCATAAATGTCATTATTCATAAACGGCAAAAACTAGCTGAATAAATATAGATTTGCTCTTGAAATTTATCTATGATAAATTTGGTCTTCAACATTGTGCATATTTTTCAACGTTGAAATACCAGTTCAAATTGAATTTATAATTGATGGAAAAAATATTTTATTTAAATTTTTTTAAAAAATGCCGCATGCTTAGTTATAAATAGTCACTGAATTCCTTTTCAATGTCTTTCTCGGTGATGTATAGTTTTTTATTAGCTATTTCTCTTAATAATACAGCTATTATGTCTGCTCATGCAGCATTAAAAAATCTTCTTAATTCTGGTGCCTCCTACTTGGTCTTGGATCTTAGGGATAATCCTGGTGGACTTGTGCAGGTTTGTGAGTTTGTTTATCTTATATTTTATATTCTCTTCAACAATTCATTGTTCTTGCATTTCCTGAATTACCAATATTATGCTTTTACTACTATCGTGTATTCCCATGCATTGTTTATGACGTGTAATTTCTTTTCTAAATATGCTCCTAAGAGTGTACTTTGCTTGCCTTATTCTTAAAAGCAAGAAACACGTAGAAGACTTTTGATTCTAAATATTCCATGTACATGATAAATTTCATATTGTTTTAGATTAATATAGTTTTTTTTATGTGCATTATTTTTTAGTATGGCTAAAACTACTCTTTAGCCTTTTAATTGATCTGTAATTCACTTTTTACTTATGATTATGCTTCTTGAATTGGATAATTAAATTTTCCTGTAGGCTGGGATTGAGGTTGCTAAGCTCTTCTTGGACAAAGGAGAAACGGTATGTAACACTTGTAAACTTATTATAAATTTAAATAACTCCTGGGGGTGTTTTGTAGAGGGATCAAAACAGCTTCAAACTATGCAGGAACCGTTGGTTGGTGTGCACCAGGACTGGTCTGAACTGAATTTGGATTGGATCGATTCTTACTAGATCGGTTCCAAATTGGGTCTGAGTTGACCCAATCCAATGAACAATGCCACCCTACCAATAATCATGTGGACAAGATTATGTAATAATCAATGAAGGCATTGCACATAGGATTGATTTTACCCTAATATGTGCTTAAAATGATAATATGATACTATTATAAACATAGGGCTGGTGTAGCAGGTACAAGAGTAGGTCAAAAGTCAAATGTACTTTCCATCTTAGGTAGGGAACAAGATGGCAAGAAAATTTTACCCAAAAAATAATACATAAAATGAGCAAAAATGGCTGCCAATGGCTTGTACGAGGGAGGAAGGGAAATGATAAAAAGGTCTTCCAAAAATCAACAAACACAAAGCATTCCATCGGCCATGCCAAGGGCATGGCTGCTTGAATATTTAACTTTAAACACCATCCTAATCATTTAATATAAGCAGTTGTTTGAGTAAATTAATTTTAACTACACCTAAATTACTTAATATTAATGATTGATTGTGTTTTTAACTTTAATTCCATCAAAGCTGCTCAAAAGAAAATAACTATGAATAATTCTAGAAAATGAAGTTTTCTAATCAAGAAAACCGAAGCAGAAAAATACTAGTAAATATTTAGCAAATGTGCACACACTCACGTAAATATCTTAGAAAAAGAAAATACGATAAACTAGAGAAGTTTATTTCTCTTGAACTTGTATATCTTTGTCCTTGAATGTGATAATCAACTTGTGACCATAATTAAGATAAAGATTAGTAATATAAAATAAAAATAATTAAAATAATCAAGATTAATGGGGTTTAACATTACTTGTATCCCTTCCAACGATCTTTACCCTTCTTCTTCCCACCTACAAGGAAATAGATAGGAAGTTAGTATCCAAAATGTTTTGGATCCACATTGGTTAGCGAGCATGCATTTGGATGCCCAAGCTTTGATTACCCTTTCAACTTTACAAGATTGGTTTCTTTTTTTCTTTTTATATTGAAGATTGATTTCTTTTTAATAAAGAAGCGAAAGTAAATTGCTTATAAGAGGATGTAAAATATCGACTAATTTTATTTTAATATGCACATTGTTGCTCTAACATTAGGTCTAAATATTTGGTGCCTAGAGTGAAATGTGCTAGATCATTTTTTAATGCCAAGATAGTGCTTTTAAGTTCATTGTTTCCTTTATTTAGTTCTTCAATGCATGATGAATCATGAAAAAGCATAGAAGTAGGTGCAAAAGAATTTGTAAAATTTTTGTTTGATCTTTTAATAGAGAAAGTTCTTTTTTAAGGCTTTTATTTTTACTTTAAGAATTATAACACTATCCACTACTTCATTAATAATTTCGACTAAATCATCATTAGCAGCCTAATCATAATGACTGTTAATTATAAAGCGTTTGTAGCCTTCTATTGCCACTTTTATATAGGCATCGGCTACTATATTACATTAATTGATTAGGAGATAAATTAATTACAATGATCTACTAATATTCGAGCTCCTAGCTAATCTAATATTTATCCAGATAAGAATTAACAAACTGATTCAAAGACAACTTCAAGCCCTTTTATCAGCCAAACATTAGTTTAATTTGAAACTACTTAATTTCTGAAGCCACTTTAACATATGAACTTAGATTGTACTTATTTTAAAGTCGTAGTCATTATGAAATGTTCTTGAGTTTGAGCCTGGGCATATCCCAATTAGCTCTACCTAGCACGTGGTTAAAAGAGAGAGATCTATGCTGCATTGGATTCATGTTGTATAGTCAAATGAGCATGCGCATAAGGAGCGAGCTTGTTATAGTATTAAAATATCCCCAGGCCATAAACTACGTGTGTAACTTTTTGTTCAGTTTATTACCAGAGATTTGACTATTGTGTTTGCTTGCTTCAAATATCATTTTGTACATTTTATGTTATTATGAATTACGCAACTGTAATTTGCATAATCTTTCTATAGCAACAGATGTATGGTAAAAGCAGGTTCATAATGCTGATCGCAGTATCCAACTGAGCTTGGTTCCACCTTCAAAGAGACTACTAAATGGGTAGCTGGAAACTAAACAATAGATAAATATTAGAGTCGTGTACTTTAAGGGCCCTTTTGGCATTTGTCCCATGGCCAAAATGGGCATACAATTTAAATACATATACATATTAAAAAATAATTTTTATCTCATCCTATATAAATCCAATATGTAAACATTCACTTTTATCACATCCTCTACAATTCTCAAAACAGCTATCAACTTTTTTTTTGCATACTACATAATTTTTAATGTAATTGATTTTATTACCCATCATACACATTTTAGAAAAAGTCAAAATGCTTTCAATAAGTTTTTTATTTTCCCAAATACCAAATAGGTCAATGCACACTATATGGAAAATTTTCTTCCAAACCCTCTAAAATGAGAGGGAATATGATTTCGCAGCTTATAATCTCAAGTTCTAATTCTTGCAGTAAAAAGCTATCTTCTTGATCTTGTGGTTTCTATTTATTCTTGCATGCTATGTATGGCCTGCCACATATTCTTTTTTCTGGTGTTGTTTCAGGTGATCTACACTGTTGGCAGGGACCCTGAAGTGCAGGACGACATAATTGCTGAAGGAACACCTTTTGTTACAAATCCTGTCATAGTACGTAATTCTGCCCTTTTTCTATGAAAATCACGGTATCTTAATTTAAGTAGCTAATTAGTTCTGTGAAAGAAGACCTTTCTACTTCTAGTACATTGTGCATTCTAGACTACAGATATTCTTTCAAATTCGAACCTAGTTGCAAATACCAATATGCATGCATGATAGTTGTTGCCTTTTACAATTGTTCCATGCATCGGCACACTCATAAGAGCTGACCAGTTTATTATGTTTCTTTCATGCAGAAGTAGCCTGCTTTATATTCTAGCATTTATCTTCCTAGTAAATTTTTGAGATTTTTACCCGTATGACACAAAAAACTTCAATATTTACTTATTAGACACCCTAAAGTTAAATATTACATGACACACACTTATTTATTTTAATTTTACAACCAACACACCCTAGTTAAAAAATCCTTACATTTTATTTAAGTAAACCATACTTAAGTTATGTTTTAACTTAAATAAAGTTCATAGGAATAAAATCTAACTCTCGGTGCACCTTAACTTAAATCTTACATGTTAAAAACTATTTAAATCTATTATTTATGTAGAATATTTTAAATCTAATCGTTAGATGCTCATCTTAACGATTAGATTTAATTTAAGATACAAAATGGGTTAGATTTTATTCCTATGAACCTTATTTAAGTTAAAACATAACTTAAGTATGGTTTACTTAAATAAAATGTAAGGATTTTTTAACTAGGGTGTGTTGGTTGTAAAATTTAAAATAAAATAAGTGTGTGTCATGTAATATTTAACTTTAGGGTGTCTAATAAGTAAATATTGAAGTTTTTTTTGTCATACGGGTAAAAACCCCTAAATTTTTATATAGGATTCACCTTGAAGGTAACCGTTACTTCTTATTCTACAGGTTCTTGTGAACAACCGAACAGCAAGTGCAAGTGAAATAGTGAGCACCTTCCCCACTTATCCTACTGCTTCATTCATAAACTACTTGCACAAGAAGCATTTTAATGCCTTTATTTTTTTGGATATACATCACATTGCAATCTCCTATGTTTATATGTACAATGTCTTAATCTACATATTTGCTCTCAGTTCATTTGTTTTCAATGATTTAGTTTTCATAGGATCATTACTTACTGCAAGAACATGTAATGTTAAGTGTTATATCTAAGGCACTTAAAAGATTTGGGTGCCATGTTCATAAATATGAAATTTAAAGTGTTCAATATGCAAATGTTATCATTTACTTGTTTAACATCAAGCCTTCATACTTGTGTACTGGACATCGACCAACCAAGAACATCTCTGTACATCTCAATGCGTCAATGTTTTCTACATGCTTCTATAATATTGAGCAAAAGTTACGGTAAAATTACACCATCACACGTATTCATGTGTTCTCGTGTCTTATAATTTGGAAAGTTTTTGTATTAGTATGTCGTATCCATGCTTTCTAGTTATCCACATAATACCTATTTTACAGGTATATTTATTCGTTTTCAACCGTTCTCTTTTAGGTTGCTTCAGCTCTTCGTGATAATTGCAAAGCGGTCCTTGTTGGAGAAAAGACTTATGGCAAGGTCTCGATGACGGCTTCAAACTTACATTTAATCGTCCCCTTGTTCGCATATTCTCTCTTCAATGCCATCAAATATCTTTGACAGGGACTGATACAATCAGTGTATGAACTCCATGATGGATCTGGTGTGGTAGTCACAATTGGCAAGTATGTAACCCCAAATCATGTTGACATCAATCGAAATGGAATACAACCAGATTTTTCTCGCTTTCCAGGTATTCTATTTTTTTTTTCTTTTAATCAAATTTGTACTATTCTTGTTAACATATCGTTGACAGCGTTAATTGAAGTTGCGCACCATCTTTCCCGTTGCCACCTGCAAAGATTGCGATAGGTGCAGGCTTTGTATCACTCAGGTAATCTGGTTCTCTTCATTTATTTCGTTAATTCTTCTTCCTTCGCACCCAATTCCCTAACTTGGACTTAATTTTATAGTTTAAGTAACAGATTAGTTGACATAGTTCTTAATTTTCAAATCTATTTAAATTATTTCGAAAATAAATTTCAATCAAATAAATCTGCACTCTTTGCTAAGATGTAAATTGTTAAAAACATAGTGGAGTTTTTCTTAAGGTAGTGGAGAAGAAGATTGTTTGAAATTATGGGATCTTAAGTTTGAATAAAAAAAATTGTCAAGATAAAATAAACATTCTAAATTTTAAGACTTCTTTTTAAGGATGTACTTTGCATTTTACTCAATAAAATTTATATTATTTATAAAATAAATTGTAACATAAACTGATGTATGTAAAAATAAAAGCTTAATTCGAATTCCCATTGCTATGATGGCAAGTGTCTAATTAGAGATTTTTGTTTTTTGATAGTCCGATTAGAGATTTTATAAAAGAAATAAACTTGGATGGCAAGATTTAATGATTTATGAATTCTAACAAGTATTTTGTATTTTAATACAAGATATTTTGAAAATAGGGCTGAGTATTATATTTAAAACTTAAAAATAAGTCAAAATTTATTCATATTTTACTTAATTTTTGTACAATTTAAAATTAATTAGCTTGAAATATAATCGATTTAATTCGTAAGTGATTCAGTATTTATATAATGATAATTTTTTGATAATATATTTATATACGTATAAATATAAATAAGTGTAATAAAAAATTACATTTAACATACATTATATATAATTGAAAAATAAGGTAAAAATTGGATTAGCTGACTTAAATTAAATTTGATTTAAATTGAAATACTTAAGAGTTTAAATTAAAGCAAATTTGCTCGAATTTGATTTATTATCAAGCATGAGGCATCGTGAACTAAACGATTTTTGATATTAAGTTAAATTAAAAATTTGTTTATCCCCCTAAGCACATTAAATCAAGCAGGTTGTAAATGTTTCCTTAAGTTAGGTTTCAGTTTTTGTTCCTTAGTCGAAAAAGTTTGCTCATAAATGCCTAGACAACAGTTAGAATAGATTTTGAGAGTGTTTTTTTTTTTTTTTTTTTTTTTTTGAACTTAATAGTTTTGTTTTAATTTTGTTTAGATCTAATGTGACTTTTTTGCCCTAAAATAGTAATAACTAGAAAAGGTTAAAAAATCATGACTATTTTGATTTAAATTTAAGTAAAGGTTCATTGAGGTATTCATGCTTTGTTTGCTTGGCCCCAACGCACTCTCAACTTATTGGATTCGAAAGCCTGGCTACTGTAAATGTCTATTCTCTAATCACTGCTCGTTGCATGCATTTGGTGGGCTCAACACATCATGATGATAAAATGATAATTTCGTGTTGAATTGTCGGGTCGCGCTAGCGACGTGGTTGGACCGTTTGATGACCATAGGACGGATGGTCTGATCAAGCCGCTGGCATATTATTAAAATAATTTTATCTTATTTTATTTATATCTGAAATAATTATTTGTTTTCAAAATTCATTACTAAACATTCCCATCAAGTAGTTTGCATTCAAACACGGAGATTATTTAGTAAAGGAAATGGTTATGTGTATTTAATTTATTGTTATTTTAATATTATGTATATGTAATGATGTTTAGATGTTATTTTTTAATTATTAATTATATAATTTTATAAAAAATTATTTATAAATATTATTAATTAAATTAAATAATTATTATTATTATATAATATAGTATAATATTAAAATGATATTAAACTAAATGTTCTCTAAATAAATTTATTCATAAAAATTATCATTAAATATAATTAAAAAATTATTTTATTTTATTTTCTTTCTTCCACTCTATTAGCGTTATTTTAGCAATTAACTCTCAATTTTTGGTCAAATGTTAACGGATGTTTGATGAAAATAATTTAAAAAGAATCGTGTAAAATGTTAAAGTTAAGTTTAGGTACCGATTTCAATATTTTAATAAATCTCAAGATCTGAATCATATTTATTAAAAATTATAAATCTACTTAATATTATTAATACTGTAAGTGACCGTTATGATATTTACCCTACAATTTATTATTTTTGTAGATGAAATGGAAATACTGGAAAGTCGATATTCTTTCTCTCAAAATATAATTTTGACATAATTTTAAATAGAGATATTTACCTACATACCATACTATTTAGTTTTATTGATATATTATCTATCCATTTTTTGTTAATTATATTACGCACACTCAAAATATTACAAAATTTTATATACACACGCTTTAATTTATTTTTATTATAATGAGTAATCATAATTTCATTATAAAAAATTTGAGCCGTTCATCATATTATTTCAAGGATATTTAAATATATTTTGAGCGAAAATTCTAAAATCTTGATGTTTAGGTGGTGACAAGGGAAAGAGACATTAGCGATGTGAATTAATTTTAGGACAGATCAGCGCTTTAGTGTGGCATTGAGGAAGAAAAAATATGTAATATTAAGAATAAAAATATAATTTTAATGATTTATTAATAAAATATTTTTTAAAATAAATTTTAATTGATAACTTAAGTGCATGTATGTAAATTCTATAATATTTTGAATATGTATAATATAATTTATTAAAAATAAATAGTTAATATATAAATAAAATTAAATAATTTGACATATAATTAAATATTCCTTTTAAATATCAATCCTGATGAAGAAGAACAGAAACTCGGTGACGAAGGAGCAGAATCTTGCCACTCTCGCACAAAAAGATTATTTCGGACGACCAGAAGCTCGCCTTGATGGACTCTAATAAAATTAATTATAACTAATATAATGTAAATTAAATATTTATTGAGATTGAGAAATTAATTAATTTAATTTAATTTGACTTTTAATTAAAATTTTATTTCATATTTAGAACTCAGTGCAAAAAAATTAAAGTAAAATTTAAATATTTAGATTCCAAATTTAATTTTAAATTTTAAAATTTTAGTAAAAATAAAAAAAGTTTTAAAAATTAATAAAATAAAACTAATAATTCTTGAAGATCTTATTATATATTAAATAATAATAATAATTAAATTTAAAATTAAATATTTGTTAATTAAATTTATTATTTGTATGTGAAACTTTTAATTGAACAATAGTGATGCTTTATTTATTTATCATTTTATTTATATTTGAATATATGTATAATATATATTATCTAATAAATAATTAGTAAACATGAATATAGTTAGTTTAATTAAAAATTAAAATTGTTTTTAAATTTAAAAAATTAATTATTTAAATCAATTTAATTCTCCTCACAGTTGACAAATTTGATTTATAGTTAATCGGTGAAAATTGATTTCTTAATTAAATTTCATAAATTTTAAATTATATTTGAAAAAAAAATTTAAAAATTATATAATATAGAATTTAAATATTATTTTATTATTAATATCGGTAATTAAAACATTGATAAAATTTAATTATTAGTATTAAATTTAATAAAATTTTTAAAAATTTATCAAGGAGCTATATATTATCATTTATACTTATAATTCACTTTCAATTTACTCATATTTTATTTAATTGAAAGTTTATATAATTTTTATTTAATTTAAAATTAATGTACTTATAATTAAATTAATTCAATTAAAATACATATTTATTTTTATATTTATGAATGTAAATAATTAAAATACATTATTTATATTTTTAATATTTTGCAAGGAAAAGAGGTATTTGAGAGGAAAGAGGAGAGCTTGTATTCAGCCTAATTTATTGATAATATTAGACTTTTGCATTGAAGTCAAATATTTTTTTAATTTTAGCATAATTTAAAATAATCTCATATTATTATAATATTTATCTTTCTTTATTGAGGAAGATTATAAAATGATAAGACGCCAAGATTTTTGAAATAAACTGAAAGAATGATTTTAAGAAAAATAAAATTAAATAAAATTTAATTTTTGATAGTAATTTTATTATGAATTCAAATTTTATTACAAAAATATTTCAAAGTATTTATACATAAATTATATTATTAATTTTTAAAATAATTTGTGAGAATAATTATTTTTATTATATACTATATATCTTGATAAATAATTTTTAAGTAAAATTATAATAACCTTAAGTAAATATTTTAATAACTATATTATATATGATATTTTGAATAAAAATATTAAATTTATAATTATAATTTATAAGTAAATACATTATTATAAATATAACAAGTAAATATTTTTTTTAAATAAATTTTAATTTATAATTTAAGTGTATGTATGTAAATTTTATAATATTTTGAATGTGTATAATATAATTTATTAAAAATAAATAGGTAATATATAAATAAAATTAAATAATTTGTCATATAATTAAATATTTTTTTTAAATATCAATCCTGATGAAGAACAGAAACTCGGTGACGAAGGAGCAGAATCTTGTCACCCTGGCACATTATTTCGGACGACGAGCTTCTATTTCCAGATCACCTCATATATGGCTCAGCTTCCTCGCCTTGTTCTCCGTTCTTCACGGCGCAGCTGGAGAACCAGCAAGACGAGGGATTTCCGCCGAACGAGCAAGAGGAATGATACTTCGGCTAGGAGCTCATCTTTTCTGTTTCCTTCTATTTTTATTTCTTGATTCGTTGGTTCGTATCATAACTATTGATTTTGCCATTCCTGAGTTCTTCTCCGTGATTGCTTCTGCTGTATGTCCATGTTCAAAATCTTTAGGGCCGAACCCTAATGGATTTATTTCTCTTCTCGTCCGTTCTCATCTGAATGGCATTTTCACACATTCTTATTTGTATTCTTGGTAGTGATCTGGTTGGAATTTGTATGATTAGTATTATTATTTTTAATTAGAGATTAGGAGTGAGGAGAGTTTCGATTTTTTTTTTTGAGACCTAGGCCATGCTAAGATAAGGATAGATCTTCGGTGACAAATTTCAACTTTTATGAGATGCTTTTATCTTATTAAATGATTTTTGGAGAAGCTGTCTGTTAATTGAATTTGTGTTTCATGATGGGTGTTGGTAGCAGAAATAGTCTATCAATTGCGCAACTAGTAATAGAATTTTGTTTTCCTTCCTGCTTATGATTAGTTAATATCCTATCTATTACTAATTTTATTTTTACAAGTTTCTTTATAGATGTCTATGATCTTTCTTATATTCTTAGTTATGTTTATTGCTTGTATCAATATAACTCCATTTCCCTCTTTTTTGGTGGCTACTGAAACTTTTCAATTGAATATGTCCTTTGCTTTTAAGCAGTTGCTATTGTGTTTTTTAGTTTTCAGTTTTTATTGATCTACAACCATTCGAAGGATTAAGGTTAGCTAATTGTGCTTTTTTCTGGTCATTAGGATTCCAGAAAACAGCTAGCTGATTTATCTTAAAGCAGTCATCTGTCCGATGAAAATTTTGGGATAGCGTCACTGATACAAAATGAGTAGCAGAGAGGATCATCAAAACTGTTCAAGAAATAAGTTCAACAAGCAGGATGCCCCGAAATTCCATTCCAGCAGAGATGGTGCACTGTTTAGCGATCTTTGGACTGATGGGCTTATTTGCGCTTTTGAATTTATTCGAGGAAACAGGTGGAAAGCTGTAGAAAAACATAGTGCCAAGGCTTTATTTTCTTGTCAAAAAGATAGTCCAAGGAGACAAGCAGCAAGAAATGTTGAGAGTAATGTTCCAGGTCAAATTTTGAATGATGATACACTGTTGGAGTCCCGATCTCTCACAGAGCTTGATAACAAATCTCCTGGAATGGCTTTTGACGTTCCTCATTTTGATGGCCATAAAGAAAATGACAGGAACAGCAGTCAAGTGGTTGATAGCCATTGGGTTCCTATTGGATGGGCAAGGATTTCAGAATTAGTCCAGATGATCCAAGTTGATGCTAAATGGTCTTCGCAGCTGATAGAATTGAGCGAGGATGAAAATGATTTCACCGTTGCTGGAGTTGTTGCTCCTTACTGGGAGCGTCCAGAAGGGCCTACTTGGTGGTGCCATGTATCTGCTGGTCATCCTTTCGTTGGCTCATGGCTAGGAAATGCCCATTGGCTACACCCTGCCATTTGTGTTGCCTTGCGAGATGAAAGCAGGCTTATAAGCGAACGTATGAAGTACCTTCTGTATGAGGTGAGTTGGAATGGTACCTTCTAGGTGATACTCCATACAAAGTGTCTAAACTGTTGGCTGGATTACTTTATCTTTTTCATTCTGATTTCTTCTTTGATTGTTATCTTGCAGTGCAAAAAAAAAAGGAACCATTTTTCAATTTTATTTTATCAAGCATTTCATTATTTCAGATCTTAACCTTGCTCAATGAATCCTGGGCCCTAGAAGAAGAATAGGTAGGGATGACAAAATTTAAACCTGTGGCACTTTCAAAGGTTGTAATCATGCTTTTTATTTATAGCTCACATACTCCTTTCAAAAGCTGGAATCAAGTGTTTTCTTTATAGTTAATTCCAACTAGTTTGGGATTGAGGCTTTGTTGTGGTTGCTATTTCGGACACTGTGTCCTTAGCTCATAGATAAGAAAGAGCAAAAGGGAGAGAGTTGAAAAATATAGGGAGAATTAGTGGATATATGTTTGTTTAGAAGGGATATTTACCAAGTCCAATTACTGAGATGTGTGCATTACCCAATCCAAGCCTTGGACCATGTGTGGCTGAGTAGATGTTTTGGGGGCCCAGGGGTAGTAGTAGCGGTCTCACTGCCTGTCATCAAGTGGGGCTGTGATCATAACAAACAGGGTATTCTGGGAATTTTATCTATTTGAAGTTTGCATATATACTCTGGTTGGATTAGGACTAGAGAATGATTTCTCTAAATTTAAAGTAGTCGGCTCATTTCTCGTCTCTCTGCAATTCTGAATTGTTCCTTATAGTAAATTTTTCATTTCACTGTTGCCCAGGATATAGCCGTAAGTTTTGGTGAATTTTGTTATATCTGTGTGTTTTGTTCGCTTGTCTTGATCTCATTTTACGTCGATTTCTTAAAATAATCAACTATGATGTAGCCTTAACAAATAGTTGTCCTATCAGATCAGTGACAGTCTTTATGAACTTAAAGCACTTTTTGCACAATGTGCCTTAATTTTGGTTGGCATGTTTGAATTTGCTCATAATGGTTTGCATTTAAGGTTCCCGTCAGAGTGGCTGGAGGGCTATTATTTGAGCTTTTGGGCCAATCAGTTGGGGATCCATTTTGTGATGAAGATGATATTCCGATAGTACTTCGTTCTTGGCAAGCTCAGCACTTTTTAGTAACTGCAATGCATGTCAAAGGAACTGCATCCAGTGTCAATGTCATTGGGATCACCGAAGTGCAGGTAAGCCATATTGAAGGAAAGCCATTTAATTTGGTGTTCCTTATAAATGTTACAGCATTTTTTATTATTAACTACTATCATTTAGTTCTCGCTCTTTTTTTTATATAATTTTTTTGTTTGTGTTAAATCTTGTGCAGGAACTACTTCTTGCTGGTGGCAGTACAGCTCCAAAATCAGTTCATGAAATCATAGCACATTTAGCTTGTCGCCTTTCTCGATGGGATGATAGGTAATAAAAGTTATTATCCTTTCTTTTTGCTATTTAATAGCCACCAGTAGGCTGTCAGAGCAGAATTCAAGTGAACTAAGCACATCTCAAGTTCTGCTTGATTTGGCTTCACAGGAAATTTGAATAACTTAGAACTTATCTTTAGTTCTCCAGTTGATATAGGAATCATGTGCTTGGATAGACAGAGAGAAAAACACAACTTAAGGCCAAGTAGCTTCGCAAATTGCCAAAGTCAAGCTGTGGTATCACATTGGCATTAAGCTTTCATGGAAATTCTCTGGAGTCGCTTTAATTGATGCAATATGAGGCATAATCACTCTGCGCGATGTTAAAAAGATTGTCCAGCTAGAAGTTGGACTAGAAGTTTGCTTTGTTTTTATCACGAAGAATATAATATATCAAGTTAAATTGGTTGGTAGCTAAAGCTTTTAAGTACTTTCACCTTCTGGTATTCTAAACTGCTAGGGAAATTTTTTATTTTGCTTCAATCACTCGTTTAATGTTTAGATAGTATGTGGTAGGACCATGAGTATAGTTTTGTAATAGCATGAGTTCTTTCTATGAACAAATTTTCTCTAGCTAACTTATATCTGGAAATTATTTATTCAATTAATTGAATCTCTTTTCCAACTATAGATGAGTCCATCTCTAGAGAAGACATCACGTCAATTTGCAGCCTTATCTAGACAGCAAAATAAACTGTTTTTTTCTCCAATTTTTGCATCCATATTAGCTGCCATTATTCTGACTGCTTATTGCTCCTACATGCAATTTCTGAAATTTTTTAGGCTATTTCGCAAGTTTGTTTTTGGGGCTGCTGATGAAATAGAGTTGAAGTTTGTGAATAGGTACATTCATCATCCTCTTTCTTTGCCAACGTGATTTAAAAAATACATTGTGGTAATATGTGAGAAATGTGTGTTCTTTTTGCTGGGTACTGATGCTATGGTTTCCTTTCATATACAGGAGAAGTCATGAAGATTTAAATCTGCTTAGTATAATATTAAACCAAGAAATTAGGAGGTTGGCGACACAGGTACTTTGGAACTTTTATTACATTTCAATCCTAACATAACTCTAATTATATTACATGATTAAATAATATCAGCAAATTCTTTTTGTTGAGATATTCTTATTTGCATTTTAAATATCCAATTATCAGTATTTGCATCTTGCACTCGGTTAAATATAAGCATTTGCTTAATTTTCTCCTTATAGGTGCCGGACAGTATGCAAGATGATGAAAGAATTTGTTAATTAATTTAGTGCTTCATGTCACATTGCTTTCATTCCAAATAGATAGAGAGTAGAAACATTCACAAGTGCATGTGAGAAGAACTTCCTTTTAATATGGTAAAGTTATTGGATTGCCGACAGGTTAAGAAACTCCAGATATATTAAGAGAACATGTCCAATCTAGATCTGCGATCCAACTACTTGGTATAACAACTAAAACTTGTAGAATTGGTATGGGTCTAGAGGAGATGAATAGACTCTAATTAAAATTTTAATTAATTTAATCTATTTAACTATACAAGAAGAGTGCAATGATAATAATAATAGAATAATTATATAAAGAGTAGAAGCCAAAAGTAATTGAAGAGTTAGAAGAACATCAAAATTTAACATGGTTCAGCTCATAGCTCACCCTCAAGCCTAATCCACCCCAACCTATCTATCTATTCATATGAATTACTCCTCTAATCTAATGTGGAGAAGTTTGTACAAAAATTTTGATCTACAACTTAAAAAGGCTTAGCTAAGTCAAGAGTGAGAATAAGCCTTAACACCCAAGAATAGCTTAGGGATTCTTTCCTCTCTAAAAGAATACAAAATGAAACTAAGGTGGAGAAGAACCTTAACAAAAGATTTTAACTAAGTGGCACAATGAGACAACTCTTTTCCCGTCAAAGATTGAGCTTGCATGCAAAAAGAAGGAAGGATGAGCACTAGAGCACAAATTGCCTTAATCACTTACTTAATCTCCTTTTAATTGTTGTTTGATCGCAAGAGAGTTAGGAGGAGTGTGTGTGGTAGTTTGGAGCAATTTATTATCCAAAGTGTAAAGAATAGGCCCCCACAACCAGCCAAAACCCTTAAATAGGGTTGACTCCAACAGCTAGTGCAACTAGGCCTGTAAATGGGTCGGATCTTGATCCGATCCGATCCGTGATCCGAACCGATTATCTTATGAAATGGAATAAATTTTTGACTCGCACGATTATTCCGAAAAACCGACCCGCTTCATTTAAGTATTGTCGGGTCGGATCCGGGTCGATGCTGATCCGACCTGAAAAAAATCTGATCCGGAATTTATAAGTATGAAATTATTTTACGTATTTATATATTTATTATTTAATTGTATATGTTAATTGTTGTTTTATTTTATGAAGGTTTTGAAGTGTGACTTAAACTTATAATTATTAAAGAGGCTATTGCAAATTATTTTAAGTGCAGTAACCAGAAAGTGCTTGCATTGTGAAATGAGATAAATAACTACAAATATTTTTTACCGTTTAGATAAAATGTTTAGTGTTAGCTTTAACAGAACTGCGCTTTATTTTTTGTGTAATATTTTCATTCAACTGTTGGTTCTATGTTTTGTAATATTGTAATATAATGCTGATGTCAGTGATATGATCTTTAAATGTTTATATATTATCCTTATATTTTCTACTATAATAGATTTATATTGTAAATTTTTGTGATCAAAATTTTATTTAAAAATATAAGAATATATATACAACTAATAGTTGTAGTCATTGAAAAAATAGTGTTAAATTATGTAAAAAAAGTTCCAGGTCGACCCGAAATCCGATCCGAAAATCCGAACCGTGGCGGGTCATGAAACGGATCTTGGTTGACCTCGATCCGATCCGATTTTTAATCCGATCCGGATAATTGGAATCGGATCCGGGTCGGGGTCAACCCGATTCGGATCCGATCCGTTGACAGGCCTAAGTGCAACTATTGACCAACGACCTTTGATCGATTAAGTGATCGATCAAGGCGCTAGTCGTTGGAATCTAATGGATATTTTCTAGAGGTGTTTCGATCAAATAGCTCTAATCAATCAGAGCTTATATTAGCACCACCTAGTCACTTTGTCAGATTGATCAAGAAATCAATCCAGCCAAAACCCTCCTTGTCTTTGATCGACCAAAGGGGCTTTGGTTGATCACTTGATTGATCACATTTCATCCACTGCTTGAAGCCATGCCTTTTTCTTTTGATTGATCGAACAATTCCAACGCCCCTTTGGTCGATCACTTGATTGATCACATTTGCTTCACTGCTTGAAGCCATGCCTTTTTCTTTTGATCGATCGAACAATTCCAACTCACCATCTTTGATCGATCAAAATACAGTCAAAGGCAGTGAACCCAAATAAGTTAATTAGGTGCTCAACTAATCATCCATCCAACTCAACCAACATAAAAGTTAATCATTGAAAGAATTACAAAGGATTACAACATGTGAACATTAATTGAATGTAAAATGATGTCTTTAAGCTTCAAATTCTTTAGTATATCTCAATCAGATCTAAGCTTGAAAGTAATAAATACTCCAATTCAATCACAAAGGATAATAATTTACTATTCTTGCGATAAACATACTTAAACAAACTAGTTAGTAATAAATTAATTTAAATTAGTTACTAGATATCAAAACACCACAATAAGGAAGAAACTAACAAAACTTATCACTAGCAATCGGAAGCACACAAAATATAAGCAAAATTTAATGGGATAACTGTGACACATGTTGCTACAACATACACAAAGAATATGATCAGCAAGGATGTCAGGGTGGAGTTATTGGAGACCATGAGGATGAGTGAAATATGGACATGTCAATTTAGTCTTTCACTCGTAAAGAGTTGAGCCATGAATTAGATATGGAGTTGGACTATAAAGTGTTAGTGGGAAGGATTCTAGACCACTTAAGTAAGCTGGAAGTATCTGTAAAGTGTGACTTATATTATCTCTTATAGCGCTATATGGATTTTATGGTGAAACATAAGGGATGCCAATCAAGTCACCGATGGTCTTTCAGTGAGATTATATTTCTACCATATCAAACAATCATTCAGATGACTCTAAATAAAAGTTATTTGATGACTTTATCTACTTTCCTTTTCTATATCTTTTGGAGTATAGAGGGTGATCCTTGTGTCTTTGGTGTGAATGGAGCTTCTCTGTAAATTGTTTTGTATTCCTAGTTCAAACCGTCTGATCTCTGTATTATATTTATTCGATTGTGCTTTATAGATTCTAATTCAATGGGGCATTCCTTGAATCGATTGTATGAACAAATATTTTTGTCGGTGGTACTAATCGTCTGATGCTTTTTGGGTTAGTTTTTTGATAGGGTTTTGTTGGTACAGATTATCCATCTTGAACTGAGTATCTGTTGGCCTTCCTAGACTAGCCAGATGACCTCTGTAGTTTTTGTTGTTATGGGACATTTTCTGAATTAAATGTCCATGCAGAAACAAACCATCTGGTGGATGCAACCAGCTTGGCAGGTGACTTTGAAAACCTTTTTGGGCCTTTTCGCCTTTTGGAGCATTAGAGCATTAGAGCATTAGAGCTAGTTTCAGAAAAAGCTAGTTTTTTCTGAATTTTGAACTACTACTTATGCTTCTTTGATGTAGTAGTGCATGCCCATTTTCCATTCTGACAGTGCTGGAATGTTGTCAAGCATATTTTCTTTTTTGGCTGTTCTTTGAAGTAGTAGGGATTGCCCTCTAGTTGGAAATGAGGTTTGGCCTCTCAGAACTCATAATTGTGTACTTTGTTTTTAGTATCTGGATAAACATTTTCTCTATATTTTCCAAAAAATAGGGTGAAAATAGTATGAATTTTCAAAATAAAAACTGTGAATTTGATGTTTAATATGTAAATACAATCTTATGTCATGTGTTTATCCTTTTGTAGATTATTAAAACAATGAGCAGCCAATGCTGTAGAAACTAATACTTGAAGTCTTGGTTTGTCCTCTCTTGTTTTGCTTCAAGACACCGAGAAATGGATGTATTTTTTTAATATCCTTACTATGGCACGTTGATCTTACACTTGCTGGCTCTAAGGACATAGTTAATCAATATTTTGATGAGGGACCGTCTGCATGGAATGTGAAGTTGTTTTTTTCCTGATTATAGGTTGTTAGTTCCTAAAACCTAGATTCGTAGGTTTATGATTTTTTAAGGGTTGTTTTAAAATAATCTTTGATATATTCCATTTGTCTTCATCTTTTGTTATAAATGGCTCTGAACAATGTTATTGAAGATCATGATCATCTAAACCTCCTTCATTTTTTGTGATACATTTCTGATATTTGATTGAACATTACAACCTTAGTCTTTAACGCATCTGGAATGAACAGTGAAGTGATTGATGAATTGATAATGTTTAAGCATATCAAAACTGACATTCAACTTGCTATATAAAAAAAAAAACTGACATTCAACTATGTATTGGCAGAAAGTGTTGATGTTGCCGGGGTGTCTTGGAACGATAATTTTGTCTTCTCTGTTATTTGATAATTTTGTCTTCACCTTTGTTTCTCTGTCCTTATAATTTTCTAGGGAAGACTTGAGCTCTCTCTAGGTTTGCTTTCAGAGTCATGAGTAACTGGACATTGGCTAGGTCGGTCCTAGTAGTATGCCATTAAAAATTTGGCCATTTGGTTGTAGCTAGGTTTCTTACATTGCCTATTCAGCTTCTGCATTTTCTTCCAAAAAGTCTTTTTTTACAATTTTCTGTCCCAAGTTCCTAGTGCATTAGATGGACATTCACAAGTGCAAGGAACATGAGTATGAAGGGTGTTTGTTGGGCCTGTTATTAGATATTGTTAGCCATATCACAATCGTAGATTTCTTTTATTTCTATTTTTTCATCTGTCAATCTTGTTGAGTTCCTCTTTGCCTGTTAATTTCATTTTATACAAACTTTTTCATGAAATTTTTATACAAGTTTTTAAGTTATCTTAATTCTTAACATGTATGTATTCCATGTCAATGTCTTCCCCTGGTGTCGGTTTATTTTCAGCCCACTGAAACTTTAAGTTCATTGCAGGTTATCAGAGTTAAATGGTCTCTTCATGCAAGGGAAGAGATTGTTTTTGAACTTCTCCAGCACTTAAGAGGAACCATAACAAGAAGTTTACTGGAAGGAATTCGAAAGGGCACGCGGGAAATGCTGGAGGAGCAAGAGGCTGTTCGTGGCCGGCTCTTTACCATCCAAGATGTTCTTCAAAGCACCGTTCGAGCATGGTTGCAGGTTTGTGTTCAAATTACATCTTTTAGTCCATGCCATAATGTTCTTGTAGCTGATATCCCTTTAGAGCTCACTGGCTCTACTTTTAAAAGGGTTGTTTACAAAAAGACATTTTTTTTTGCTAAATCAAATATATTCTTTAAACAAAATGCAAATACAACAAAAATTCCACCCACATTACCCTTCCAGAGGATACTGCTGTACACCCTAATTTATTTGAGATATTAACCAAGGAACATTTTATTTTATTATGACGTTATTAGCAGGATTCAAGCAGGATGGGTAAAATGGAGAAATGCTTCTGGTGTGCTGCGCGATAGAAAAATCTCATCCAGAATTAAGGGTAAATTTTATAAAACTGTAGTAAGACCAGCGATGATGTATGATGCTGAATGCTGGCCTGCAAAGAGGAAACATACAAATAAAATAAATGTTGCAAAAATGAGGATGTTAAGTTGGATGTGTATATTCGAAAGAAAATTGGTGTTGCACTAATTGAGGATAAACTTAGAGAAAGTCGGCTTAGATAGTTTGGACATCTAAATTGTAGGCCGATTGAAGCTCCAGTTAGAAAAATTGAGTTACTGGATTTTGCCCATGTACAAAGAGGAAGAGAGAGATCAAAGAAGACATGTCAAGAAACTATAAGGAGTGATCTTAGTTACTTAAACTTAGATAAGAATTTGGTAATTGATAGAGAGTGCAATGGAAACAAAGGATTCATGTAGCCGACCTCACCTAGTGGGATTAAGGCTTGGTTGTTGTTGTTGTTGTTTATGGAATGTCTTTAGCTTTTGCGTAAATGGTAATATCGCTGTTGAACGGTTAACAGAGTTATCCTATAGGACATCTGTTGCAGTTATCTCAAAGGAGGATGTTTGATAGTAAGTTGATCGAAGAAAAGTTGTTCAACTGAAGCTGAAAAAGATTCTCAGACAAGTCAACCTAGAAGGAGTATTCGAAAAATTGATCCACATGAAGTTGAAGATAAAAATGCTTGAGAATAGTTTTTGGATGAGGCTAAAAATTTGAGCAAAAAAGCAATATTTGTCAAGAAAGAAAAGCTGAAGAAGTGCATTCTTTGATAAGGACTCTTGCTGCTGCAATTTATTAGGAAGTATCAACCTTGGAAACAGGGACAAGCTTGGGAGCTTGTCACGTCATGACAAATCGGTCCATCCATATCGGTATGAAGCCAATCTAGCGCTTTACAAATACCGAAGAGGTTGAAGAGAAGATATAGTGTTGCTCCTGCTATGAAACATGATCCGTAGAAAGCATAAATGAAAAGGCCCATCAGTGTTAATTGTGACCACTCGTGAACGCTAGTGAATCAGGGGAAGTTTTAGCCATGTTAAGCCATAAGAAGTAAAAATTTCTGAAAACCTAAACCCGCTCAATGTTTATTTCTACGTGAGCAATATCTATGGAGTCCATCGAATCAACACTTCTAAGGAATAGCAAGGTTGATGATCGGTACAAGACCATGTGTTGTTTATGGTGTTGGTGTTATCACCAAGTGTCCCTCCACTTCAGGGAAAGAAGATTGGTTGCAATTCAGTGGATCCTTTGATAGCTTTGAGGCACGAGCAAGTAGTTGTGTTTCAAATGGTGAAGCTGAAGATGGTTGACTTTGCTAATGCACGTATAGCTGGAGATGTAGACTCACATAAGTTTGCTTCCAAATATTTGATCAATGTTGCTGGAGAAGTAATAGATTGGTTATCAAAGCTGCAAAATTGTGTGACATTATAAACCGCCAAAGCATACTATATAGCAACAACAAAAGGATGTAACACATTGTAGGTGAAAAGCTACTCAAAGAGATTTTTTTTTTCTGGATTGTATACTCAAAGAGTTAGGGCACAAGCAAGAGGAGTATCTTTTGCATTGTAATAGCCAAAGCACAATTAACCTATCCGATAGTATGGAACAATGATATCAATGCAATCCTACCAAGAGAATAGTTGATTAAGTAGCAAGTGATCACAAAATTAATAGTATAATTTGATATCAACCACAAAATGATCAAGAAACTTCAAGCTCACAAACAAGTCAATTTTAAATATGCAGATATTTAAGCTTGATTAATAATTAGAGAACCCTACGTAGGCTAGGACAAAGTTATTTCAACGAGTCATAGCTAAGTTATGCGGAAAGGGGATTCTCACAAGTATTTATCTCAACAGTCAATATAACACTCAATAATACTTAATGTCACACATTTGAGCAAATAGAATATCCTCGATATCCATTGCTGACCGAAAACAAATCAAAAAGAAGCAACTGTTGTGATAAAGGCTTACCATATCAATGAATCCATAGAGAAGGTAGAGTGATGTCGCAGAGAGATGATGGGTGGAGGTGAAGGTAGCATTGAGTGAAGAAGAGTGACGGCGCTAAACACAAGGGGTTGAATAGCTGGGAAGTGGCAGTCAAATGTCAGAACAAATGGGTTTCGTGTAGGAAGATCACACGCCTAGGAGAGTGGACTGCGTGCAAGCAAAAAAGCGAGCTACGCAAAAACGAATGAGGGTGGGATTGGTGGGTGATGGTGTCAGGGTCATTATTGAGGAGGGCGAGGGCTTCGTGTGGGTTAGCGTGATTGTGGAAGGGTGAGGTGGGGGGAACCTGAGGCCGCTGACGACTGGCGAGATCGCCACAGTAGCAGCTAGTGATGACCATGTTAAGGAGAAAAAGTTAACATTGAGTTTTCCATGTGAAATCCTGTATTTCTTGTTCTGCATGTTAGCTTCATTTTGTCTTCTTAAATCACTGCTTTAGCTCTTCTTGAAGGCTGTACACCTTTAGTCGAAAATATTTTGTTCTGCTTGGAATTGAGCCATCAAAGAAAGTGTTTCGCCAAGCTTTAGATCCTGTGGTCATCAGCATTACCCCAACAGAAAGTAACCATGGAGCCATTTTTGTTGCATTCAGATGCTTTTACAAGTGCCTTTCCCAAAAAAAAAAAAAAAATCAAAAAACTTAAATAAGTGATTTATAGACGTATTTGTCCTAATCAACTTTTATATTCTCGTGTAAATATTCATATCTTATTTGTGCATAATCTATGACTAACCATGCACTCATTTCAAAGGATCAAAGTTTGAGAATCACTCACAATCTGGCCATCTTCGGCGGCTGCGGCCTTGTTCTCTCCATAATAACTGGTCTTTTTGGTATCAACGTGGATGGAATTCCTGGAGCTCATAACACTCCTTACGCATTCGGATTGTTTGCTGCCATTCTCTTCTTTGCTGGAATCATACTAATCGGGCTGGGAATGCTCTATCTCGGGCTGAAGAAGCCGATCACCGAGGAGCAGGTTCATGTCAGGAAGCGAGAGCTCCAGCAGCTCGTCTCAATGTTTCAGCACGATGCCGAGACCCATGCTAAGGTTAGAGATGACCTCTCCAGGCGCCATAATTTGCCTCCAACTGCTGCAGATTTGTTGAGCAATGCTGATTACCTTCTTATTACCTGAGAAACACTACTCAGGAGCTCAATCCTCTCGAGAAATACTCACCGTTAATGAAGTTGGGTTGCAGCTGAGGTCCAACTTTAAATTCTATTTAAACTTAAATCTCTAATTTATCATACAAAAAACTTGAAATCATTTAAAATTATAGCATGACTAAACATCAAAGTTGGACCTTCGTTGAGCCTCAACCTGAGTTCATTGGATTTGTATCATTGTATGCATTTAAATCATCAAATTGTGTTTTTCTATGTAGATTTGAATATAATATTTTATGTTGATTTTGTATCTGTTCTACAAATTAATGAACAGCCATGATTGATCATTCTTTTTTTCTATGAAAATACGCTTTAGTTACGTGGGGATCAGATTTGATCACATTCTCCGGGGGTGTTGAATCAGCCCTACATCAAATTGAAATAAACTCACATTTTTTTTTTCAGATCAATCTAAGTCAATGTGCCAACTTATGTATATACAAATTTGATTTAGGTTTTCAGAAAAAAAAAAATCTATTTAGGTTGAGGTAAATATTGAACGTTAAAGTCTCGTTTTTTTGAAAATTAAAAATTAATTTAATTTAATTTTAATTTGATATATTATATCATATATAAATTTTAATATTAAGAATTAATTTTATTTTATATTATATATAATTTTTAATAAAAATATTTTTATTTAAGTTTAATTATAATTTTATTAAATTAAATTTTATAAATAAATAGGCGTAACTTATTTGTCAGGTTCATTCCAAGAGCAGACGATTACATAATATTAAAAAAAAAACTGTTCATCAAGCTTTAAAAATCTTAGAAATAGATACATAATGGGAAGTTGGAGTTTATTTGAGCTAATTTTAAAAATAAAATAAAGTAAAATATAAATTTATTTTTCATTTTTAATGTACAAATTTTAATATAAAAAATTATTTTATATTATATCGGATGTAATTTTTAATATATCAATTAATATTTTTCATTATATTTGTATTTAAAAAAATTATATTTTTTTATCGTTATTAATTTTTTATTATAATGTTTTTTTAAAAAAAAAATGGAAGCCAACCAGTCAGTCAGTTAGAGCATGAAAGAAATAGAGGCCCAAAGCTACCCTATTTAGTTCATGATTTAGGCATGGTCTTTTTTTCAATTTTTTTATAAAAAAGTACAATTTTTTTTTGAAATATATATATATATGATAAAAAATAAAGTTAATTAAATATGAAAATATTAAATAAAATTAGTTAATATATTAAGAATTGTATAAATTATCATTTAAAAAAAAATAATTTTGCCCAATTTGAGTATGAATTAAACATGGAGCTTTGTTTTTTACTATATATATAATGAAAATCAAATTAAATAATTAATCTCAAAATATACCCTCTGCCACAAAGCTATGAGTAGAGTAAAATTAAAATCAAAATCGAATGTTAATTAACATCAATTTTTATTTAAGCCAACCAAACCCAAAACTAAATTCAAGTTAGCTTGAAATGCACCTAAAATTTTAAATTTTGTGAATTTTAAAATATGAAATTAATATTAAAATGTCATTAATATCACAATAATTATTCATAATTTTCATTAATTACTTGTAACAAATTAATCTACTTTTAAATTCATTGAGTGGATGACATCTTTTAAATGAAACTTTGAAAGAACTCACTCACCACCTACTACACAAGTCCAATTGGATTTGACTGGCTAAAAATCAACTTGATCGTTAAATTAGATGAACCAATCGACTTAATTAAAGCTCGTTAAAATATAAAATAAGCTTAGCAAGCACTTGTAAATATTTTATATTCTTCTAATTCAATCTATTTGATTATGTATTAATTAATAATTAAATTAGATTTATATTTGTACTATTTAATAGCCTATTAACTAATGGTTGAAAAATTAATTTTTTTTTTCTAAATTTTTTTATTCATCATTTCATTCTAGATAAATTTTGATTTCTTAAAAATTATTCGTGAAAGTAATGCATTATAATTGGATATAAGGCAAAGCAAAGTACTGACGTGTCGGTTGACCTTCAACTAAATTATGTTGAGGGACAATTGGTTCTAATGATAGAACTGTAATAATATGTCCAATGTGTCATCTTTTAATTTTTTTTTGAGATTGACGTTTAGGATCTCTTGAAGTAAACCAGAATAAATATTAGACACGAACATCGGATGCAATATTTGTAATATCATTGATGACAGTATTCATAATAAATTTAAGAAATTTTAACTGCAATGTATACGATTGTAATATGACGTTGAATTTACATGTAAATATTTATAAAATTAAAATATTTGTAATATAATTATAAAATTATTAGGTTATACTAACAGTTCAATAAGTTAAAATCAATTAGACTGTAAACTGACTATTTTATCGATTTGATCTTCAATTCGACGACGAAAACATAGCTATTAAGCCCTATGAGAGAAATGAAAAAAAAAAAAAAAGTAAATTTTTTTTTTTTGTTCAGCTGGTCAGCCGTGCCGACGGTAATCACGTGACCGTGGGCCTCGGCGAAGCCAGCGCGGTAACAGCTGGCGGCCTTCAAAAACCCAAAAAGCGATGATCACGTGGCGCACGTGATCACGCAGCTCTCCCTGGACGACCTACACCGGCTGTGGCCTCATAGTTAAAACGCTGTTTAGCCAAATCCTATGCGGGAATGCGTACGCCACATTCTATGCGCCTACACGGCCTTCGCTCCTTTTGGGGGCAGGGCCTTGCGGGTGCACTAATGAGTAATGCTCGCTAAAATAAAAAAAATTCATATTAACGGAATTTAATTTTTAATATTTATTAATCATTCGTCAAACCACAGCTTTTCTTTTATTACATTTTGGTCCTGAGTTTTGGGCCAACTTTCATGTATAGTCAAAGTGACTTTTAAAGGAGCAATTACATATAAGTTATATATATTTAACATTTGAATCACTAATATTATATATTGAACATAAAATTATCTAAAAATTATAACATTTTTCAACTTTAAGCATGAGTTATAATACAAGTAATTTTACTTTTTAAAATAATTTTCATTAATATTTAAATAATTTATATTTTGTGAGAACGTCTTTATTCTATTTTTTATTTTATTATTACGTCGCTCTCAAAGTCTCAATTTCCTTTCATTTCCTTTCAATCTTTGTCCCTTATCTCCTCTTTATATATATTTTTAGTAGGATTGGAGGGAAAAAAGTGATTTGAAAAATTTTTATTACTTTTTTAAAAAAGCTTCCATGGTGAGAGATAAAGTGAATTTTTTTTAGCGAAAAAATAAGCTAGTTATTTTAAAATTTATATTTAATATAAAAAAATTAATTAATTTATTAAAAACTATGAATATACGAAATAAAGCAGTTATATAGTATTAAAGTTTGTATAAAATGAATAAAATATAAATTAATTTTTAATAATTTTTTTAAATAAAATAAAATTTTAGTCATATACTATTTTTAATCATTCACCAAATACAACCTAATTAGTGATAGATTAAGAAAAAATACTTTAAACAAGAAATGAAACGAATGAAGTAGGAAGCTAGGGAGGGAGAAAAAGAGATTAAAAATTTGAAAAAAAAATTGAAAGTAATAATAAATTAAAAGCAATATAAGTAATTCGAATATTAAAAGTATGAAACGATTAAGCAACCTTCAAGACTCATATGAAATAATTTGAAAGTTATGAATTTATGTGAAAGTAGAGTTCATCCATAGAAATCTAAATGTAATTATCCTTTATGCAATTATCAGCCCTATAAGAAAAAGCTAAAATTTGACCGACATATATAATCACCTATGGCGAGCAATCCATGACCCTTTTTTACTTTTAAAACTAATATTTATTTATTTATTTATTTATTTATTTTATATGTTTAGTTATGATGTGGATTTAACTTAAAATCACTACCATTTGATATAATAAATATTTTTTTATATTAAATATTTTTTTTAATAATTAATTATGTAGCTATTTATTTCTGTGCATTAAACTCGGTTCCTATAAGTAAGGTAAAATTCATCTTTCTAATTTTACCTTTATAAGTTCCAATTTTAATATATAGTAAAAAATTATACAATGTTAACAATAATAATTAAATTTTTATTTCACTAAATAAAGCTAATTATATAAATTTTTATTTTCATTTCACTCAATTAAATAATAAATTTCATTTAATTTTAGATATATAACATCATTCTTTATAGTTTTATATTATATATTTTAAAAAAAAATTTATATGCACAAAATTTAATAATTTTAATTTTTTTCGTTAGAATTTCTATTAATTTATAATTAATATGCTTAAATTATTTAAGTTGGCTTTCTAAACTCACCTTTAATTGAGAGTGCTCAATCTTTTCATATAAATATCAGTATATATTATATGTATTGTTTGGTATTTTTACTTAATTTTTATTATTTATTTCATATGTCAATTTTATTATTATTATTATTTTATTACTCTAATAATTTAATTTATTATATCACATAATGGTGAAAATTAGTACTTTATAACTGAAATTTAACATCTTCTAAATACATAATAATAAGTAATAATATATAGTAATAAAAATATATTATTAATATATAATACATATTAACAAAAAATATAATAATTTTTTTTTCAATTTTTGTACAAATTTTTAATATATAATTATACATAATTCAAGTATATATATATATATATATACACAAATATTTATATATATTTATTAATATTTTAAATTTGGTGTATAGTTTCATGTGGTAAGCTGCTTGAATACGTGCAAGTTTGATATAATTTTCTATCATATCAAAATGATTGTGAATAAAAAAACCTCTCAAAATGAAATTATTTGATGAAAAAAATAGTGCTAAATAATAAAATTATAAAGGAGCATTTACATACATACCCCTTAAATCATCTTGAATTACATATTAAACCCCTCATTTTTTAATTTTACAACTTAACCCCCTAAATCATCCAAAAATAAAAACTAGTAGAATACATGTATTTGTAAATATGTTTATAATATTTGTATATACATATTATTGATAATAAGCATTCAAATAATTATAAATAAACAAAAAATATCCTTTAAAAATCTTTAGAAAAACCTAAATATGTTATTTTTGGATGATTTAGGGGGTTAAGTTGTAAAATTAAAACTTTTGGGGTTTAATATGTAATTCAAGATGATTTAAGGGGTATGTATGTAATTCACTCAATTATAAAATGATATTTATCTTTAAAGAAAAATTAAATGTGATGGTAGGTTTTTTTTTCTCTCCTTTATTCTTTCTCGTATTTTTTTTATATATGTACGCTCATCTATTTTAATATTTTTATATTTATAATATTTATTTTATTTATATATTTATTTTATAAATTAGCACTCAATACTATATAATATTATTAGTTATATTACTATCTTATAAATTTTACTTTTAAGTATAAGTAAAATTTTCTTATTACTCAATTCATCAGATGCAATTCTTCAGTTAATTTATTATATTTAGATTCTACTAATAATATTATTATTTATTTTTTTATTATTTTTTATGATTGATCTTACAAAATTTATCATCATTTTGTATGGTGATAAAATTTATCTTATTTCGAAGCACATATAATATCTTAATCCTTCAATTTTTAAAAAATTTTAATTTAATCATTTTTATGTTATCTTCTAAAATTTTATACTGATTGATCATTCAAAGAATTCTAATTAATTTTTTAAATAATTTTGTGTATCTTAAAATTTTATTAAAATATTTAAGCAATCAATCATTGGAAACTATTGATTTCAGGTGAAAAGGCCTAAATTTTAATAATATTTGAATTAAAAAGTTATAGTTTTTTTTGTCATTTCAAATTTTTATTTAAACATATAAATAATTTCAGATTTTTAAAAATATAAAAAAAATATTTCACCTCTTACAATGTGCATATAATCAATTGTATTCCACGTTTTACACAATTTTTATATAACTAATTAATTTTTATCATTATCTAAATAAAATAACATTAATTCGACGGACTGTAAAGTATTATATATTATAAATAATAATAATAATAATAATAATAATAATAATAATAAATATTAATGTCGTAAAAATATGCTAAAGCGCTACAAAAGAGTTTGCATCTCCGTTTCTCCGCTACTTCGCCTCCGTTCGTGACTGTCTTCTTGCTTTCGAAGTTCTCTTTCGCACTCGTGTTTCCCTCGGTTCCGCCGTTCTCTCTCTCTCTCTCCTCTTCTGGCGACGGGAGCGACCGCTGTATGGCGACTGCGAAGCCCGATTGGCCGGATTTTCGGGTGAGTTCAACGTCAATCCCCGGCGATCTGCCTTCTCTGCTAACTCCTCCAGAGTCTACTGGATCGGATTAGATCCCCATTGTTCTCATATGTGCGCACTTTTAGTCGGTTATTGGAATGTTTGGAATTTTCCCAGTCCTGCTTAGTTTTGATTCAGGATCTAATTCGCCTCATTGGAATTTTTTCAAATTGAGTTCAGGTTGGAGTTGAGGGCTTTAGGATTTTGTTTTTATAAAGAGAGCCTTGTGATTTCCTTTTAAGTTTCTAGTGTTATTAGAGGATTTGACTTCCTCCGGCGAATTTTGGCGATTATTGGTGGTTATAAGAGATTTATTGCGTTTGCAGTTGAAGTTGTTGAAGTCCCTTTTAGGTAGCTAAATGACATTTTATGGTGTTTTGGCTACGCCGAGCGATTCAGTTAAGCGGCTGAAATCTATCAAGAACGTGATAGATGTTGTTGGTGTAGGTAAGATCTCAATGACATTTTATGGTGTTTGATCTACGCCGAGAGACTGAGTTAAGCTGTCTGAATTCTATCAAGAACGTGAAAGACGTTCTATCAAGAACGTGATAGTTGTTGGTGTAGGTAAGATCTCAATGGCATTTTATGGTGTTTGCTCTACGCTGAGAGACTGCGTTAAGCGGTCTGAATTCTATCAAGAATTGTTGGTGTTGATCATATTACTACTACTTTTTTTATTCATTAATAATAATGATAATAATAATGGTAATAACATTACTACTACTTTTTTTTGATGCGATTACTACTACTACTACTACTACTACTACTATTATTCTTAATATTAGTATTATTATTGTTGTTGTTGCTGCTATTATGTAACTTATGTTGGTGCCAGCAAAGAAGTCTGGTTTCTCATAACTGATTTGTTCCTTATTGAAGTTTGGAAATATGTTCTCTTTCGATTAAGTAAGCGTGATGCATCCACGTACAAAATGAAAAGACCAAGCTGTAATAAGCCAACGATTACGCAATTAGTTCAAGTTACATTTTAAAGTCAACGAATAAGTTCATATTCTGCTAGATTGGTTAATATCCAAATCCATATTTATCATATGCATTAGGTGAAATTTATTATTCCATAATATGTGGGTCATATACCTTTGTTAGTCTTTATTCATCATGAGAGCAGTTGAAAAGTTTAGTGTGAATGTTCTCCTTTCATTTTAGCTATTTGAATGAACTTGGCCAAGAAAAATGCCAACCAGTAAGCTTCAAAACATCTGTCTTCAGTAGGTATAAGTTATTCCTTGAAAGGGATCATCATACCTTGTCCATATCATGCAATTCAAAAACAAATTTCATCTTAATGCGAAAAACAAAAAATCACATGTAATTAGCAAAGAGGTTAAATTTGGTTTTCATTGATTTTATTCTCTGCTTTTACTATTTCGATGAAGTGTCAGAAAATGGTACTTCTGCCTGTTGAATTTCCTTTTTATCCATTTCAGCATCATGTATTTGTTTCATCTAGTTCTAGTTTCACATATTATAGAGTTCTACATATTTTATACTGATTTGCCTTAAATTTTTTTTGGTTATATTGATAATATTTAATTTTATGCTACACTTTATCTTCTACTATCCTTTGATTTAAATTACCTTTGTTGATGCTGCAAATTCATTATAAGAAAAAAATTCATTTTCATATTGTTGCACTCTTATAGGTCTTCTCCTTAAAGAATAGTAGATGATCATTTGTGTGAAATGTTAAGCAAGATGCTTTATGGACCTGAGCAATTTGAAGATGGAGGAAACACCAAGTGATTCAGGGAACCCTGGGTCGGGTTCTTCCTATTGTAATTGGTGGCCATCAGATTTTGTTGAAAAGTTTCAATCAGTTTCATTGGTCCAACGAGAAGAAAATTTTAATAACAGTGGTTCTGCATGCAGTAACGAAAAAGTTGAACACTTGTCACAAAATGCTTCTCAGACATTGTGGTCGTCCGGAACTTTGTCTTGTCCAATCCCTAATGGATTTTATTCCGTTAGTCCGGTGAGCAGAATGTTTTTAACTATACTAGTTGGCATCTTGTTAGTTTTTCCTTTTTCTTTTTATTTAGCACATCAGCATCGGGACTTAGTAGGACATAACTGTTGGTATGGTTGGTTGGTATGTGAATCTTTTTTATTTCCATGTAATTGGATATGGAAAAAATGTGTGAAATTTTGTTATATGTTAGTTTATTTCACTTGACTTGCTTTTCTGGTGTAACCCAATGATATAGTTTACTGCCATGCTATTTATTGTTTTAATTTTTTAGTTCTCCCTTCTTTCAAACACCCATGTCTGGAAACTGTGACAACAGGACTGCTTGCAATCATGCACATCATAACCTCGTTTTCTTTTTGAAGATCATATTCTCTTTCTCTGTAGAAGCTATGGCTCCATGAGGCCTTTTTATACAAATATGTAATAATTTATTTATTTTTCGTAAATTGTTAAACAAAAAGTCATTGAGATTTTATTATGTATGCTTCTTATATGTTGTCGGCTTGATGATCTTTGGACCTAATGTCACTGGTTGATCCTTGCTAATGATCTTCTAGAATTTTAATAAATTTGGTGATTCTGTTCTCAACAAAAGTGCCTTTTCAGCTTATAATCATGTAATTGTTGGCAGCATTTACTCATACAATCCATTTTTGGAGTATAGGCTGTATAGCCTGTCAAGTTAGGTTTATCCCTTGATGTTTTAATGATAATTTATTTATATAGTTTTGTTCTGTCTTTATGAAAGGTATTTAAAGATGCTTCCTCAGAAAACTGCAAGTTTTTAATTTATTATTAGTGTATGTAAAATTGTATTGTACTGATTTGTTCATGTTATATCCTCTTTTCTTGTCTTGCTATTAGTAGGCCTAAAAGCTATAAAACACTAATGAACTTATGCTGAATCAGCTATTGCGAATCAGTGAATTTCTTTGTTCCTTTTTAGTAGTATCTTTGCAGTATTCTTCTTCCTTTTATATCAGGCTATGAAGAAGTATCTTTTTGACTTACGTTTTTATATTTTGTTTATTATTATCTTTTCAGGATAAAAAGCTCAAGGATATTTTTGACACTATTCCAACTGCTGATGATCTTCTTGCATTGGGTGCGGACGGGCTTAAAGCAGATATTATTCTTGTAGATACAGAGAAAGATAAGAAGCTTTCCATGTTGAAGCAGTTATGTGCTGCACTTGTAAAAGGATTAAACACCAATCCGGCTTTATTGATAAAAAAGATTGCTGGCCTAGTCAGTATTTTTCCCTCCCTTTGCCTTGAATGTTGATTGTTGACTTGCAGTTTATAGCTTATTGTTTTCTCCTTCGAGTGACTACACATTTTTTTTTTATTGATGGAGAATGCTTTCATGGATACTCCTTTCTTGCAAAATAATATCAATTGACTATAGAATGGTGAAACACATGTAATTGGCTAGAGGAACTTTCAGTGGTGCCTCTTTGCGATAATCAAGTTAAAGCTATATAGATCAACTATTCTCTAATGCATCAGGAATGCCTTTCTAACAGACTATAGTGGTGATTTCTTTTGGTGGTGTGTATAAGTAGGGGGTAGTGCTTGGATGTTGAGTGTGGAATTGGATGTCGAGCGTGAAATGATGCACCCACTATTCCAATCCATTTTATATGCTTCTATAATTTGTTTGGAGTTTTTTCTTTATGTTTCATATGTTTTCAATTGGACCCTTATCGACATTCTATTTTCTTAATGCTGATATACATACTTCTCACTTCCTATGAAGCATGGGTATGACACAATGATATGAATACAATATAATATAGATATAATGCGATAAATCTAAAGACTTGGATAGAACAATGAAATATAATAAAAATAACTATTCATTCATGTTAATGTAATAGATATCATATTGTCGTTTTGGAGGTGTAACTTATAAGGGAAAATACTCAACTTTTGTGTAAGTAGCGGCCACATGAAAGGGAGTTTTTTTGCTGCCAGCTTGCCATTCTCCTTGTCACTCAAAGCCGTGAACCCTTGCCAAGCTGGTCTAATGAAGGTCGTCTCTCCTTTTAATTTAAAAATCCAATCGGCTATTTGTTGTATCCACTACGTATCAAGTAGTATTGGCATCTCATAGGTATGCGATAGGATACGTTTGGCTTTGAGAAGCATTAGTGCTTAAATAGCTCAATTTCAATTCAATAAGTTTTTTCCTTCTTAGAACAAGGGTTCGGTTCTCATGTAGATCACAAATCTCAAATTTTACCTTTTGGATACATTCTTGTTGTTTTCACCTTCTTTTTGGGTAAACGCAGAGACCACAATCACTATGAACTTCAAGCATAAGGCAACATAAATAAGGGATAATAACATGCAAGATGGTCCAACTATAATTTGTGGCCAGTTTGCTTCCTGCAAAATGTAAATACTAATTTAGGTGTTTGATGTGTAGGTTATGTGCTGTCTATGCAATCATGACATTTTTCTGTCATAGAGTTTAAGGTCTGGAGATTTCATGGTTTTATGAAGATATATATTGTTTGAATTACTTATTTTAGATTAGTATTTTTTTCCTTGAAAAAGCATTCCGCCAAAGAGCTGTTTTCTTCAAGTTTCAAAAAAGAACAGTTTTCTCTTAGCTTTTGCAGTTGTGACATGCATGAATGTGTTTAGATGCCTTTTCATCTTTTCCTAATAAAATTTTGCAATCAACAACATTGTGATTAAGCACAATCTGTTTGTGTTCTTTTATCTAATAATGTTCTGTTAAGGCAGGTTTTTGACTTTTATAAACGCCCGAATCCTGAGCTAAGTCCTGCAAAAGCTGCTGTTGAGGATATGTATCATTTAATAGAAAATAAAGGCATCCAACTTCTTGGGCAAATCAGGCATGGATCATGTAGACCTCGGGCTATTTTATTTAAAGTTCTTGCAGATTCTGTTGGCCTTGAAAGCAAGCTTTTGGTGGTATTGCATTATCTTTTTTTTTTCTGTTCAAGCGATATATTAAAAGTTTTTTATCATTGTCAATGGGTTTAGAAAGAAAAGTACCTGTGGGCTTGCATATTGAGTTATACGAACAAGTTCGGGCTTCTAACTTCCTACAGCTGTGCGTATTTTCCAGGGCCTATCCACCGAAGGTGGCCTTGAGTGTGCAGACTCATATAAGCACATGTCTGTGGTGGTTCTTTTGAACTCGGTAGAGCTGTTGGTTGATCTCATGCGCTTTCCCGGACAGCTAATTCCATTTTCAACCAAGGCTATTGTTATATCCCATATATCTGCAGCAGGGGAGAGTGACTCTGCGGAGAATGATTCTTGTGATTCTCCCCTTGAACCTAATAGTCCCTTGTGCGGGCTTCCAGACAGATTAGATGGTGAAGGGTTCGTACTTCGCATCAGTAACTTCCTTCTTTTTATTATTTTCCATGACTCCTTTTTCTGTGTAATTCCTTTAAAATGTGTAATTCCTTTAAATATTTCTTTAAAATGTGTAATTCCTTTAAAAGATGATATTATATTATCATACGATTTATTAGAGTTTTAGTAATATTTCATACTTCATTGGTTTGAAATATTTAGAATTAGAAGAAAAAAAGCTTTGATGAAGAAATTTTTGGTTTTTTATGAAATATGTATATGGTGGGAAATAAAGTTACTTGTGTTAAAAATTGTGTATGATATGAAACAAAGTTGGAAGATGTTTTGAGAATTATGTAGTATGTGATATAAAGATAAGTTTTTATATTGGTTTATGTATGATGGGATGGAATATAATTTTTTATTATTAAATGGTTGAGGAAACTTTTGGCTATGACCATAGACAAAATAGTCTCTAATCAAACAGGACTTAAGGTGAATTACATGCTGGTCCTGTGGGGGTGGTATATTCATTTAGTTCCTTTTTTTGCTTTTTTAATAGCAATTCCATGTCTTTTTAATTAAGAGGTACCCATTATAAATTTTTGTTTTTACATAGTTTTATTTTCTTAGAGATGATCAAATAATTCAAATGTTTGTATTAGTACATCATATGGCTGCTCACGTGACTCAAGTTGGATGTTAGCCTTTCTTGGAAAAAAATTAAGAATGCACTTCTTAGTGGAGATCAATAGATTGCACTTCCACTTGTCGCGACCCAATACAACCTACACAACCCGCATGCCTAGTGGCCTTGCACCACCCTTCCTACACCTTGTTCCCTCGCATCCCATCTTGCACCTCTACGTAGTCCCACTGCAGCATCCTCTACCTCGTGGGACTCCCACAGCCCCTTGACAACTCCCCTTTGTCCCATCAGTGGCTCCCTTGTAGACCTTCGCAATCACTCCCTTGCATGTCTGAAATTCCTCTATTCTTCGAACACATTAGCGCCGCCCTTGTCATCGTGCACTATCCTTGCTTTTGTCTCTGAGCATAGTTGCATTGTTTGGATGTCCTACATCTTTTCTATGTGATGGTTGATTCAAGAGCATCTTTGCATTCCTTTTTTTGATTTCTTTTGTTCTTGGCTGAAGGTAAAATTATTTCCTTCAAAATTGGGTTTTACTAAAATATCTTGGTGCTTGAGGGAAGATCTATTGGCTTATTTGGAATTGTTCGTTTGTTCGTGTGCTACCTTGAAATCTAAATGTGTGAAATTACTAATGGTTATATTTTTGTGGGAATCTTTAATTTTTGTTCATTGATCTTGTGATTTTAAGAAATTTAGATAGCCTATCTATTAGGTAAATTCTTCTTTTTTTTGATCCATTTTAAATTCTAAATTTTGAAAGGGTTTACTTTTGGGATGTTTATTTCTTGTTCGTTAAGTTGGCTTTGATTTGTTCTTGTTATCTCCAGCGTAAATTTTACCAATATCTTATTTGTTGATCTCAAAGTGCGTTTGTTTTGCATCATGCTATTCTTTTTCAATTAGATCACTTTATTTGTCACCATTTGTCACATATAACTATATTTGGATTTGTTTTTGTTTGCATCTTCCATTTTCCTAGTTACATGCCTACTAGATCTGGCCTGAAGTATATCCTATCTAGTTTTCCTCCTTTATTGAGTATGGATCTTGATCAATTGGCCAAGTTGATAGCTAAGATTGATAACTTGAATGACGAGCTTAACAACTTGACTTATAGGATTACTCTTATAGAAGAGACAATTTACCTCATTCCTAGAGGTTAAGGTTATCGACTTAGACCCGACGTAGAATATAGAAGATCTTCCTACCATCTCATTGGTCGTACACAACGTGATTGAGACCCTTGGAATTTCAATCAGGGCATTCTATACAACATAAAGGTTGAGGCTCCTAGTTTTTATAAGAAGTTGGATCCTAAGGTGTACTTAGACTAAGAAGAAGATATGGACCACTTCTTCAATCAGTATGCCATGGTTGTTCAATGGAAGATTAAGTTCTGATGTTGCATAAGAGATACTAAGGTGGATCTGAAACGGCCGAGAAGCACGGACACGACACGGGACACAGGACAAGACACGTCAATCTTCAAAAAAATAGGACACGTTAAATAAATAAATTTATTTATTTACTAGAATTTTAATAAAAAAAAAAAACTATAAATTGAGCAAATATATGTGATAGGAGAAAAAAAAGCAGTGCAGGAAAAAACATTTTTCTTGTAAATGCCATTGTATCCAGAGAAAGGAAAGACGCCGCAACCGCTTGCAGCAATCATGCTGAGGGAAACCCTTGCCGCAACACGTGCACAAGGTAGCCTTTGCGGCCATCCGAGCAATCAACTGCGCCTGGGTAGGCCCTTGCATTGATGTGTTGCCCCATAGGTGTGGCTATCTGTGTGTAGGGTAGCCTGCATTGCTGCAACACACAAGGTAGTGCACAGTGGCCCCTATGCATAGCAGTGGTAGCCTTTGAATGTTGCCAACTACAACAGTAGCGTGGATTTCCACGTGTGGCCGCTGCCTTCGCTTGTAGTGCCCTGTTGCCTGAGATAGTGGTGCTACCGATGATTGAGGGAGGGGAAGAGAAAAGGGAGGGAAAAGTAGTAAAATAATTTTTTTTTTGATTTTTTAATAGAAAGACAAAAAATACAACAATAAATTAAGCCTTTATGTTTCTATTGCACTCTATCAAATAATAAGTTCTCATTTAGCTCCAAATATGTAAAATTATTATTTTTAATTTCTTGTTATCTTTTTTGGCTTTTTTCTTTTTATTTTTATATTGATAAGATTTAATAATTAGCTTTTCTTATTGGAGCTTTTATCGACTTATGATTTATATGTTTAAACCATCTAAGTTTATTCTCTCTAAGTTTATTCCAATTAAGACTACTTCAATTTTCTCGTAGATATATTCATTTTTTATTTTGTTTTTCACATATACCTACTCTCTAACTTTGCATTCTCATTTTTGTGATATTTATTTTATTTGCGTATTTCTTCTTTGTAGGTTAATTTTCAGTAGCTTATAACATTACTGGCTTTACAATTGTTCTATAAAATTTACCTTTAAGTCTAAATAAAATTTTTCTATCACACAATATGTCAGATTTACTTCTTAACTTTATTCATCTTGTTTGGATCTTACAAATAATATTATCACTTATTTCACTGTTATTCTGTATGATTGATCAAAGATATTTAAACTGCTTGCTTTTCTTAATAAGTTGATCATCAGTTATCATCTCACTACAAATGCTTTTATATTTTATATATTTAATTTTTGATATGCTAAGATGATAATCTTTAAATTTTAGTGTATTTTTTCATAACTAGAGTTTCGTCTTAACGCCTTTACTAGTCTTATCAATGAAGAGAATATCATTTTCAAAAGGCATACACTAAAGCACTTTTTCTTAAATGTGTCCAATCAAAATCTCCATACTCCATAGCCAATGCAAAGAGATATAGACTTAAAACTGAATCTTAGTGTAATCGAACTAAAATAGAAAAGTTCTTAATTAAACCCTCTTATATCTAAACATATGCAACGACTCCTTTATACATATCCTGAATAACTTGAATGTAAGTAATGTAAATTTCTTTCTTTATTAAACTTCTCTAGAGCACTTCCTTTGGGATTTTATCGTAAGTTTTTTTATGAATTAATGAAAATAAAATGCAGATCTTATTTTCTCTTTCTTAAGTATCTTCATTAAATTTTTTCAATAAATGAATAGCTTCTATGGTAGATTTGTTTAGCAAGAAACCAAATTGATTCTTAAAAACTTAATTTTTTTTGTTCGATCATTCTTTATGCTCGATCATTCTTTTTTAATATTTTAAAGTATGACTTAAAAACTTAATTTTTTTTGTTGTTAGCACAATCATGTATATCATTTTTATTCTTATAAATTGGTAATGTTGTACTTTTTTTCATTTATTTGATATCCTTTTAGTTTTTAAAATCATATTAAATAATATAGTCAGCCAAAAAACTTTATCTTCTTTAACGCTTCTCCAACTTCAGCCTTACTGATATGTCATATATAAGAGCAATTTTTATTTTTTTGGATGCTAAAATCAGTAAGATTAATCATATTATCACTATTGTTATGGAAAAATCTTTCAAAGTAATTTATCCGTTTGTGTTGAATATTTTCATCCTTAAAAAATACTTTTTGATCATCTTTAATGCATTTTGCTTTAGAAGAACTAAGAATGAAATATTTAAAAGCTTAAGGACCCAGATGAAGATTTTTGAAAATTATGAATTTGTGTGATATTACCCCCTTACCCGGGAAAGTTGGATGATATTTATCCCAAATATTATTCAAAATATTTTAAATTAGAGATACTTACATATATGCTGTACAAAGTTTGCTATATTATACACATATGTTCTCTTCACACAAAAATTGAACTATGGGATGATATTTTTTTGTGAAGAGATAGTGTGGTGCAATATAAAAGGTTTTGTGTGGTATGTGAAAAAACCTTTTTAAATTAACATATTCTAAACATAGATTGAATTGTTTTACGGTATATATATACTTTCAAAATGTCTTTTAAGTTTACAAAATGACATGTCAGGTAATCAGTTAACTTTAGAGAAAATATTTTACTGCTCTTTTATCTTTTCATATGTTTCGCTAAGATTTCACTAGTCTTATACATTTATATATCTTCCTATGATGATGCTAAGTCTAAAATATTCTTGAGATCTCATTTGTGCTTTTGAGGCTTTATTCATCATGTTTATCATGTTTTTTATTTTGGCATTTGTTAGAAGGTATCAGATAATCAGTTTGATTTTATGCTAGGTAGATCTACTATAGAAGTCATTCATTTATTAAAAACTTTAATAGAGAAGTTTAAGGAGAGAAAGAAAAACCTACATTTGGTTTTTTTAATTTGAAAAAAGCTTATGATAAAGTTTCAAGAGAAATACTTTGGAGAGTTTTAGAAAAGAAAGGTATTTGTACTGCTTATATTCAAGTTATTAAAGACATATATAAAGGAGCTGTTACCTTTGTTCTGACACAAGGAGGTTTGACTAAGGATTTTTCTAAGCCTTGGTGTATGCTCTTCGCAAATGATGTTGTCCTTGTTGAGAAAATTAAAGACGGAGCTAAAGCAAAATTCGAACTTTGGAGGAATGCTCTAGAATCCAAAAATTTTCATCTCAGTAGATCAAAAATTAAATATATGAAGTACACATTTAGTCAAAAAAGAAATACTTATATTGGAGATGTGATAATTAGTGATCAAATTGTCAAGAAGAGTGAGCGCTTTAGATACTTTGGATCAATCATACAAAATGATGGTGAAATAGAGAATGACGTTATTAACAGGATTGAAGTAGGATGGGTAAAATAAAGAAATACTTTTGGTGTGTTGTGTGATAGAAAAATCTCATTCAGAATCAAGGGTAAATTTTATAAAATTGTAGTACGACCAGCGATGATATATGGTGCTGAATGCTGGCTTGCGAAGAGAAAATGTACAAATAAAATAAATATTGCAGAAATGAGGATGTTAAGGTGAATGTGTGGATATACACGAAGGGATAGAATGAGAAATGAGTATATCCGAAAGAAAGTTGGTATTACACCAATTGAGGAAAAACTTAGAGAAAGTCGGCTTAGATAATTTGGACATATAAATCGTAGGCTGATTGAAGCTCCAGTTAGAAAAATTGAGTTATTGGATCTTGCCCATGTATAAAGAGGAAGAGGGAGACCAAAGAAGACATGACAAGAAACTATAAAGAGTGATCTTAGTTACTTAGACTTAGATAAGAATTTGGTAATTGATAGAGCGCAATGGAAATAAAGGATTCATGTAATCGACCTCACCTAGTGGGATTAAAGCTTAGTTGTTGTTGTTGTTGTTAGCTAGCATTAGCTCATCTTGAAAGTTATTTTAGCCTATTGCATCATTTGGTTTGTTTGTCATTAAACTGATTTAGCAACTAGAGCTCATGAAGCTCTTGTATTGAGACTCTTAGACCTTTTTAACGCCTTTGGAGCGTTCTGCCGATGCTTGAGAGTAGGAATTGGTCAAGTACTGAGCTAAGAGGGCACCCTGTAGCTTTCTTTAGTGAGAAGTTACATGAGGCAAAATAAAAATACTTTATAGTTGATTAAGGATAAGTTGTGGTTCAAGCACATAGATCTTCGAGGCATAATCTCCTATCGCAAAAATTTGTTCTCTTTTCTGTTCACAAAGATCTCAGATTCCTGAATTTATAGAGGAAACTTATTTCACAGTATGCCGAATGAATTCAATTTTTTCAAGAATATACTTTTGTACTCAAACATAGAGTGGCAACTAATGCTTTGAATTGTCGAGACTCTTGTCCCTCATGAGTGTTGAGGTTGTCAGTTTCGACAAACTCAAGGAAATCGTTGAAGATTGTCCCGATTTTCGGAATATTTACCCAGTGTTGTGAGATGGATCATCTAGAGAGTATCTTGGCTATCTTTTACTATTTGGATATTCATTTCGAGCTCATTGGTTATGTTCATCCAATTCCTTTACTAGAGACTATGATGCAGAATGAATGCTCTGATGCCAAAGATGCGAAACAATGGTGGAAGAGGGTGGTTAGAGCTTAGAGGAAGGTGGAAAGATGAAGGAGATTTAAGCCTTGTTTGGTAAGAGTAAGTTTTTGGAAAAGCTTTTGTTGTTTTAGGGATAATGATAAATAAAGTTATTTTAATGTTATGAGTCTTATGACGTGAAATAATATTATTTTAATATTGAGATTTGTGTTGGATGTGAAGTAAAGTTGATTTTTTATTGAGATATATGTAAGATGTAAAATAAAGTTAATTTTTCAAATTTGAAATTTGTGTTGAATGTGAAATAAAATTGATTTTCTATTATTAAAATTGTATAAGATGGAAAATAAATATAAAAATTTACTTGGGTATTTTTGAGAGGCATTTTAAATGAATTTCGATCCCATGTAAATGAATTTTCTATGCTAAGCAGAGCGAGAACAAAGATTAGCTAGGGTTTCATGGATTCTCATCATAAATTTTTATGCCCTTCCTTCCAGGAAATCAACCTTTTCTGGAATCAGTTGCACACAAAATAAGTTTCATTAATCAAAATTTATCTCAAAATATACAAGTCCTATATATAGAGGGATTAGTCTTATCTTAAAGTAAAAATAAGCATATGGAACTAAAGAATCCCATAATTAACATAAATTAATATTAATAGAAAAATAAATAAATAAAATTGATTTATTCAAATTATAACGAGCTCTAGAATAATAAAATAAACATTTACATACGTGGCACACCAATCTTAGTTTATAATACCATATGCATTTCATAAAATTTATGCTATAGGTTGATTATTTTAAAAGAAGAGTAGGTGATATAATATGTCATGATTTGTGTAACATGTATGTAAAAATTTCTAAAATAAAATAAATTGAAAATAATTTACATCATCTATCTGCCATTATGACGTGAGATTTGAACTAAGTTGTCAATCGTCAAGATATCCCCATCAATTATTTCTGAGTGGAAAAACCTTAACCCCGTCGAGTAAGGGTTAAATCTGCTAGAGTCTTTATGGGCTCTCCGTTAGTCTGTATCTCCATGTGATCAAGTTGGCCTATGATAGCTCCTTCGATGTGTCCAAAACATCTTAATTTGAAAATTTAGAATCTGTAGAAGGTGCATGTGCTGATGATGTTGTGGTGGTAAAATTATTGCCAGATGGTGGGACAAACAGAAAGGACTATTGATGTATGGCAGTAGTGGTGGAGTGTAGCCATAGATAGCACGGAACAAATGATGTTGCAGGATGCGGAGTGCTGACTGAAGGAGTAGAGAAAGCTACACATATCAGTAAAGAATCACATGCGATGAGGGTAGTAAGGTCGTGCAAGCGGCATTAGCTGCAAGAGACATGCTTGCCATAGGACGTCATAGAGCTTCGAGGGCGGCACTCATGTTGAGACTCATGCTTACATGGTCCACGTGTGCAAGAGCTGGCCTGTGTGCATGCATTTCAGCCTATGTACAAGTCCATGACTTTGCTAAGTGATGTGTGCATGTGTCCATGCCTGCATGCAGGTTTGCAAATTCACTTAGTGACATGCTACATATACTCGAGGTGATGGGCTATGTGTGCATGCCGGACGGAGGGGAGGCTACGCATGCTCAGAGGTTGCGATGCTTCGCAACAATGACACGCTTGCATGATGACAATGCAGAGCGAATGTTTTGATTTCAAAATTGATGCAGAATAAGGCGTTTTAATACCAAAATTGATTCGGGGTGACACGCTCTGATGGTAAAATTGATGCGTAACTAATGCTCAAGTCGAAAAGTTGATATGGAACAATGGTGGAAAAGGGCTAGGGTTTGGAGAAAATAGGAAAGATAAAGGGAGATTTGGGGAACAAAGGAAAATTATGGTTTCAAGGATTTTATTGAGTTTTAATATTTTAAAAAAAAGTAGGTTGAATGCATATGTTTGGGATTTACTACCAAAAGTGGGGATTAGTTCGACTTCTAATAATTTAGACTTGGTGGCTTGTGGGAACCATTTAAGCCTTTTATTCCCTTGAGAGAGAATCTATACCTCCTGAGTTTACACTAACTAAATCTACACAAAATGAGAAAAATGAATAAATTCTTAATGAGCAGATAGTATTTACTCAAAAACAAGGATATTAGCAATATTTGGTTTGGCAGACTTTACTTCCATTAGAGGATTTATGTATTACCAGATAGGAGTTATAGTAGATTGATGCAGACATCTGGAGAAGTACTACACTAGGGTTGATCCCTATTTGATGGGTTTAGTTCTTTCCACCTCAAAACCATTTGTGTGAACACCCATGAAGCTTGTTGTAGTCTCAAAAAGCGGCATAATCGTAGCATATAATACAAAAATTGTAAAATAGTACGAAGTCAATTAACATCCCTTTTGAAGATATTATAAAAATCAATGGATGGGGGCATACCTCTTTTTCAATAAAAAATTACCTAATGTAGCATAGCACGCCAAAAAGTTAGGCTTACTATTTATATTATGTTATACATTGCTTATCTTGCGAAAATGTGCTTGCTGTTTTGAGTTGGTGTAGTTATGACCAAGGTTTTAAAACTCGGTCAAAACTATCAATTTTGTTAGTTTCAGTGAAAACCAATTCAAAAAGCTATTGAGTTTTATGTTTCAGTCCAAACTGGATAGTTTCGATCAGTTTTTTGTCAAAACTACTGAAACTCAGTCGAAATTTGGTTGAAATTGTTGAAACTCATTTCTCTTTAAAAAATAATATTCAATAATTATTATTAGTAAATTCAATTTTAAATTTACAAAATTTGATAATTTATAGAAAAAATTGAAACTGCCATACCGAAATTGTCGAAACTATTGAAACTACCAAAATTGATACTTTCATCTCGAAATCAAACCGAAATCGAAACAACCGAAATTGCTAGATTAAGATAATTTGATGAATTTAAAGACTTTTTTTATTCTAAAATTAGCTTATGTTATGTTTCACCTTGTCAATTAGAATTGTGGCATTGAGGTCTTTTCTTTTTATTGGATTAGAATTTGTAGATTTTTTTGCCTTATGAACAAAATAGAATTTACCCTTTTTGATTCATGGAATTAAATTTGGATTCATGGAACTTGATCAGTTTTACATTTTTGAAGGAATTCGCTAGGACTTTGGGTTAAAATCTTTAGATCCTTAATTTTATTTGAGTTTCTTTTTCTTGTTTCTTTTTTCCTTCCAAACCCTAACTGCCACAGACATTCCTCATTACATATATAGAAGTCTTATACAATTCTATGGTGAATGTTTTCTATGGTGAACATGCAATTTATCGTAGAAAACAAGTCAGGGTTTTAGAAAGAATGCTAGGTGGATGTTTGTTTTAGAATTTCGATAGTTTAACAGAATGAACTGTTTGTAGTAAATGAAACTGATTGAGTTGAAACTTAGGTTTGATCCGATCAGTTTTTAGATAGGTAGAGGTGCAGCATATCCCAGTTTTTTAATAATTTTTGTAGACCACCAACCCAAGTCGTTCTTTATGTAATGATTTCTGTACTATTTTTGATATATCCTTTCTGCTTTAGCTATCCAGGGCAAGATGAAAATCTCCAGTCTTTGTATCAACGGAGAGTTGAGTCATCATCAAATCTATCTGATCCCACACTGCGTAATATCATGCTGAGATCAACAACTTTTACGGAGGGAAAATTAAGGTAGGATTAGTCGTTCTAGATTAAATAGAAATGAAAAAGGAAAAAAACACCTTGTTTAGTTTAGTTTGCTTTGATAATGATTGCTTGAGTCTTTAATACTGTTTCTTGATTTTTTTCTATACTTTAAGGTAAAATTTGTTCTGTGACTGCAATTTTAATCCATGTTTCTATTTTCACTTGATATGTTTACGTATTATGTAGTTTGCTCGTTACTTCTTATTTTCCATTGTGTTGTCTTGTCAGTGCCTCTCACAGTGAACCCAACATAGCGAATGCTTTTTGGAGGCGCAGTCGAAGGAAAGCTGTTGCTGAGCAACAACGCACAGCAAGTTCAAGGTTTTTTTCTGATCATTTTTTATTAAAATTAGACTTCAAAGGACAAATGTATCTTTTATCATTAGTGTTGAACTAATTATTTGGTGATCAAACTACGAAAGCTCATATTCAGTAAGTTTTCATCTTTGTCGTGTGAATAATTCTGCATCAACACCTCGACATTAGAAACCCTAACAATGACCTCAATGTTGACCCCCAACATGAGGATTGACGTCATGGCAATAGCTACTTGACGTTGGCACCTCGACATGAGGGACAATGCCATGATTACAATGACTCCATGTGGACACTCGACATGAGAATCGGAGACCATCATCAACAACCCAACGTCGATGCCCTGACAGCGATATCCAACACTCATTGTCATGTCGACCCAAAGCAAGTAGGTTTGGAGTGGGTTTGTTAAAAATAGGAACCTTTAATCTTCCATCTTTTGTTATTAGGGAGATTGCTAGTGTTCTCATAAAATGATTGGGGGAATCCAAACTTTGTGATGTATTCTTCCCTTATGTATACGATGAAAGAGTGGAAGAGTGAAATGAAGGGGGTATTAGGAAGCTTTTGAAGAGACGAAACACTTGTTAATTATATACCCCATTGCACACATCTGGCACATTCCCCCTCCAATATGAGGACTTAGTGAGTGAAGGGAAAGAACCAAAGAAAAACCATCTGAAATTGGATCAAGTTCCTCGGTCTAAACTCAAAAAACTTATGCTAATAAATATTTGAAGATTAGTGAACATATTTTTTTTTTTTGATTATTTTTGTACAGATCTGTATGGTATTGGACATCATTACATGGAAAGGCATGTTACTTAGGTTTTAGGTTGCTTTTCACTTGCATGATTGTTTTGTAGCTGTTTCTTCCAGTAACTGTTTTTCGTTAGATATCTTGTGCTGAAGTTGGATTATAATTTGTTGTTGCAGTCCAGAGCATCCACTTTCCAAAGCACGTGGCAGATCTATGCTTGGTGGTGACAGACAATCCCTTAGGGATTATTCAGATAGTACGGCTGGGTCAAGGTCTTGATCCTTTTCGTCATTCAAAATTGCTTTAGCTGAAAAACATCTATTGCTGCAGCTTCAGTTCATTTGTTTTCATTATGAGTTTGATATATATGTTTACATAATTAGATTTTCAGATAGCACGGCTAGGTCAATGTTCTAAATTGTCATAATTAATTTTTTGCCATTCAAAATTGCTTTAGTTTAAATGTCTGTATCTTATGCAGCTTCAGATCATTTATTTCATTATGACTTTGATATATACATATATATATATATATATACATATATATATATATTTATATGTACATGCACGTATTAGAAATACATAGCTGCATTGTACGCATTTTGGTCGTAATGCCGAACATTATTTTTCATATATACACGTAGATTATACATGTAGATTGACAGTTCCTAGTTATCATTTTAAATAGATTAACATGAATGACACTTTTTTCTTTATCACTAAGTGGTTTTTTTTTTGCAAATGTTTTGAAATAAATATCATTAGTTAATTATAAGTGGGAGCCTTTTCATGCCCTTTCATGTCATTGTTATGTAATGTACAATGTACATAGTTTGATTATCTTTATTGATCCATGCACTGGCTGCTGAGTTTGCTTGGTGGTGGTTATTTAGCTCTGAATTTCATTTATTATGTCGGCAACAGATTTGAGAGGGAAGGGAATATGGCTGGTTTGTGTGCTTCGGACATGCCTAGTCTTTGTTATCATATTTCTATGTTTTTAACTCATGAAATTTGACTATGTTGTCTTCAGTATGGTTCTAGTGTTCATACAATTCTCTTTCATGTTTAACACACACCGTTTGATGTGATGATGCACTTCCTCGTTGGTTCATTTAAGGCCTTGCCATGTTGCAGCTATTGACCTCTTAAATAAGCTGCAGACGTTTTGACATTTTTTGTTTTGCATGTTTGTTTGATCTAATTGCTTTTTCTCACTTGTAGGTCAGATGGTGCATCTGCATCTGAAGTCCGTCGGATACGAAGGAGAAGCATAAGCATTACACCTGAGATCGGTGATGATATTGTTAGGTTGATGTTTGCCCAGCTACTGCATTGTTTATTTATAATGTTATGGCTTGTTTAAGCTATACATAGTCCTTGCATGTTATTGATTTGTCAACTTTTTTTTTGTTGTTTTTTGACCAAATGCATCAGTTCTTTACGCCTCCCTGAATCAAGCTCAAACACCACTTTGGTTTGTTTTTTTTATGACGCAAAGTTGGTCATTTCAGTCAACATATCCCCTTGGTGACTTTAGAATGAATATTCTTAATATGTGACAATAAGTTCAATGATTTCTCTCTCTGATAAACTGTGGTCCATCTGGCATCATCCCCACCCACCTTCTAATTGTATGTCCTAATCTTCCTGTTTCGATTTATTCTTACCATGATCGAGTTTGGCGCAGTATGAGGTCAGGTATGTGAGTCACGTTGCAAAAAGTTGGAAAAAACAAGCCGCAAGCAAAGAAAGACTGAAGGAGAGTCAGAGTTGAAAGGGCTTGTCCTTGATCAAATTGAAAAAAAGCGCATTGGCATTAACCAAGCATTGGCGACCTTGCTTCTCCATCCTTGATAGAAACCATTAGAATTTGCTAAAATAAATGCTAGAATCACAATGTGAAGATCGATTGTGAACTGAAAATGGTGGGGGCCGAAGCCCGTGTTTGTGCAGTAACCAGGGACCCATGCAATATGTTTCTGTTATATCTTTAGTTCATTAAATATCCTTCATACCAACAACATGGTTATTTACTATTGATGCAATGATGTCATTGGACTCTAGGACGTGGTTTTTACTCATTAATGCAAGCTATTATGGTCTTAGTCCACTTTGATGGAAATAGTTGAAATTATTGAATGAAATGTAGACATTTTTAGTGGTTGATATAGTTATGATGCTCCCCAACCTTCTCTCTGCAGAGCCGTTCGAGCAATGAATGAAACACTAAAGCAAAACCGTCTATTGAGGGATCATGGTGATGAGCACCCAGGTTCATCTTCTGTAAAAGAGAACTTTGGTGATTCGACAAAACATGTACGTTGGAATTTGCTTTACCAGTTGTTTCTCTCTACTTTCTTGGGAGAGGAAATGATCTAAACATTTTGGAACTCTTACCCTTTCTTTTAGTTTTCTACTCCTTCGTGAAGCACATTTCCTTTTAGAGAATTTAGAATGATGTCTTTTCTTGTAACTTTATTGTCTTACAAAGTTTTTGAATGGATATCAAATGCTTAAGGTTAAAAAAATCATAAAAGGTTATTTGATCTCTACCTTGAGTACATTATTATGGTGGGTCAGCAGTTTTCTCTTTTCTTCAAAATAATTGTGCAGATTAATAATATTTTGTGAACTGCAAAAGTGTGATAACATCACTATCTTAATATTTCAGTTACAATTTATGCCTTACGAGGATTGAAACTTGCCTTAGGAAATTCATTAGAGTGTTCAGCTTTTGAAATGTCTGGCGTAATTTAGGATTAAGGGTAAATTACTAATCGGTTCCTATAGTCAATTGACAATTATACTTTGGTTCATAAATTTTAATAATTTGTTGATAGATCCCTCTCATTCAAATATTATGACATTCAAGGTCCCTAAAATCCCTTTTTTTGATAGAACCCTTAAAGTAAACTTAATAAACATAAAAAAGTTCAAACAAATGGATTATGTATGCATATAAGGAATAATTTGTTACCATATTAATGGAATTCTTTTTTGTCATTATCTTCTCCTCTTTCTCTCTGTCTCTTTCTCCTCTACACGTGACCAATAGGGGGTGCCTTTTTCTTTCTCTCACTCTCTCTTTGTTTGGCCTAAAGAGGTGCCACTCTCCTTCCCCTCCCTCCCCCTCTCTTTGCCCTTTTTCCATCTTTTTCTGTGCCTAGGAGAATCTCAGTTGTCATTGACATTATCTGAGTTCTCAGCCGGCCTGGATATAGGGAGAGGGGGAGAGAATGTGTGGCAAGACTTGAAAATTAATGGTGTATTGAGGGTAAAATTGGAATTTTGGAGCAGATAATAATGGAAGGATCTAGAAATAATATTAGAATGACTACAGGAGCTTGTCAGTAAGCTTTTAAAAATCGTAGATCAAAATATAGTTATGAGTTAAATATAGAAATATATTAGTAATTTACCTTTATTGTAAAATTGGATTCATGCATTATTTGTTTTGGCTGGTGTGTTGCTATTGTATTACGTCGATTTTCTTTGTGAATTCTATTTTTGTAAACAACAATTTGGAGATTGTTAGATTATGAAAAACTTCCTTGGCTATAAAGTACAAGCTTAAGTGATGCAATACAGGATGAGATACACAGAATCCAGGATAAACATGGGCCGTTACGAGATCCCAGATAAGGCAACTCAGATCAAGTTTTCTACGGGTCAGATGCTTACCTAGATTTGACTTGGTCATTATTTAGTGGGTTGTTTAATCTTCATTGACTTTGACTTTATTGTTGACTTCTTGTAGTAGTTTTTATTTTATTTGAATTTGACTTGTTATTTAGTGGATAGTTAGTATTTTGACTATCATGTTAGCTCTGTATTTACGGTCAAAGTGGAATGGGGGATATCGTTGGCCTTGTGTCTTAAATTTTTTCTGCAACTTAGTGGCTTAGAATTAAATTGCTTAAGCTTGGTGGCCAGTCAAAGTTTCTTTTTCCCTCTCCTTCCCATCTTACACCATTCTGTCAATTCACACCTTTCCTGTCATTCACACCATTTGCCATTAATTCACTTTCACCAAATTTTGCCATTAATCCACCTTCACCATTTGCCTTTGTCATCCTCTCCATTGTAAAGTGGCTTACCATTCTGCCATTGTCATCTACCATTACTCACTTCAACCTACGTCCCTACTGAACTCGAATCGTTTGCTTTTGCATGTGAACCAATCCACTGGTTGCTCCCTTTCGTAACCTCATGCACCGCAACCATGGCCTCCACCATGGCTTGCCATTTCCAGGACCCTTGGCTGCGACCACCTGCATTGTGACCATGAATGGACAAATTATTCCCCTATCCTACGCTATTGCTGCAATGTGTCAATGTCGCCACTGCAGCCTTGCTGTGCCACCACAAAAAAGCTAACCCATTTGATCTCTTCTTTCAGTTTCTTCCTCTGATGTGGTGGTCCAACCCTATTGTTTTGCAAGCTCTAGACCCTTTCCCAGCAAATTTGTCGATTTCTAGTCACTTGCTATACCTTGTTACCTGTTTGATCACCTTCCAGTAGGCCCTTCAATTTAGTAATGGAAATAGGAATGCCTAGGGTGTGTATTCGGTTGATTCGATTGGATTAGTTTGATTGTCAAACTAAAAATAAAGTTTATGTTCGATTTTAAATTTTAAAAAATCAAACAAACCAAATTGAATTATAAATTGGATTATAAACTAAAACCTATCCAACCAACTAAAATTCAGTTGGTTTAGTTTGGTTTAGATTGGTTTAGTTAAAACCATAAATTTATTTTATTTAATTTTTTATCTCAAAAATTAAAAAAAATCTAAACCTTCTTATAATGATATTAAACATTATTACATGAAAAATTCACTCAGTACAAGCGGTAATTCAACTAGATGATTCGATAAGGCTATATGATATGTTAGATTGCTAATTATTAGTTAATTCGGTTGATTCGATTTCCAAATACATAAAGCTAAACTCAAATTGATTAACCAAATAATTGAAATGTGAAACCATCAGTTGTTGGATTCTAAACTAAAACAAAACTGTTGAAATTAAATAGTTTAGCTTGGTTTTTCAGTTTAAACCATTGAATGCACACCCCTGGAAATCTTTCCACCTCTATATGAAGTTTTAAGGGATGAACTATTAACCTTGATTATCGAAACTACAATAGGGGTGTCTCAGGAGAAGTTCATGAAAAGGTTAAACTTGAAGCACCAAGTTGATGGGTTCATGACCCTAACAAATTCCTCGACTAGCTAGCTCAATTGGAAGGCTTCTTTGTGTGGTATTGGATGAATGATTACTAAAAGGTTATTTTTGCTAAAATGAAACTAATAGGGCATGCCAAAGTATATTGGTTAAATATCTTAGCTAAGGAAAATAAAATCGATAGAAGAATTGTAACTTAGGTAGAGATGAGGGATATTATGGACCACGATAACATGAGAAATAGTTGCATGATCTGCTTCTAACTATTAAACAAGGAACATTGATTGTAATTGCGTATTTAAACACATTTGAAAACCTAGTGGCTAAGATTGATTTCCCTAATAATGATTTGTAATTGGTCTTCATATGGATATTAGGCACGAAATTGAACTTCAAGATCTTCAAACTTTGAAGAATGCCTTTCACTTGGCACAATTTGCTAGACTTGATATTACTCTTACTCGAACAAGCGCACAACCCTTCTAATTTTCAAACCGCTTTAAGCATTACCGAGAATACATCTAAGAAGTATGGGGAGATAATTTGCTTTAAAGCACAAACCTAGGAATATACAAAATTAATGTAGAGCGTAAATCACTTATATTAAAGAAGGCTCTTTTGAGTTAGAATCTGAAGAAGTTATAAGAGGAAGATGCTATTTTAACTGACAGTGAATTATGAAGAGGAAGAGCACCGTATATAAGTGTCATAAGGTGTTTTTCGATAGTTTAAGACTCAATTGAAGAATTGGCATAAGAGAAATATTTTCATCATGTTTGTAACATATAATGAGAAATGTAAGTAGTTGATGGAGGAAGCACAATGAACCTAATAATTACTCATGTGCTTGGTAGGGCTAAGTTTAATACTAAACCCCACCTAAGGCTTTTCACGTTAGTTGGGTAAAACACTTTTTTTTTTGTTACCTCTATGCTCTGTTTGTTTACAAATATTAATTTTAATAATATTTAAATTAAATTTAATTGAAGATATTTTTATTAGAAGTCGTGAATGATATAAAATAAAGTTAATTATTATATTAAGATGTGTGAGGAATGTGATATAAGTTAGTTATTATTGTGATATGTGTGTAAGATGTGAAATAAAGTAATTTTTTTTATTTTGAATTATGTATATAATGTGAAATATATTTAATTTTTAATATTAAATTTTATATGTGATGTAACATGCCTAGATCCATTTTAACCTAGCTTAACAAACAAAGGTGTTTAGTTCTACTGAAAATAACAAAGGTGTTTAGTTTTACGGAAAATGGGTAGTTAATAGGGTTATATTTGGTGTGATATTTTATCCATTGATATAGCTTATGTCTTGCTAGGCAAGCATTCAACATAATTGTCATCCATTTTGGGTGAGAGAAAACTTATGCCTTTAAGTTAAATGGTAAGATCATAAAATTATTTCTCCTTAAGCTCTTGGAGACAGCTTTACCTTCTAAATCATCCTTAAGACGAACCTACTCCATCTTAGGAGAAGTTACAATTAATTTCATATTCTATTCATAGAAATTCAATAGTTAATCATTCTGAGGCTATTTTCTTGAGAATACCTCATCTTTCTTCTAGAGTTGATTGACTTGGTTTTCAAAATATTAGAATTTGGATAGTTCTATTTTTATTTTATACATGAAAGTGATCATTTTTGTACTAAGTTACAAATATCTGTCGTTGCCACTGATTTATTTAGAGAATTTAATGACAACCCTGAGAAACTTCCTAATAAGCTTCCTCTTAGCTGTGTATTCAACATGCTATTGATGTTATCCCGGCTTTCAACTTTCATATCTTCCATATTGTAGGATGAACCCAATAGAGCATTCCGAATTGAAGTGGTAGGTAAATGAACTCCTTAGGAAGGGGTCCTTCAGGAAAGCCTTAGCCCCAGTGCAGTTCCTACACTACTCGCGCTAAAAAAAGATGGGTCCTGGCGAATGTGTATAGACACTAAGGCTATAAATAAAATCACCATTAAGTATAGTTTTCAATACCTAGACTTTATGATATGTTGGCTCTGTTTTGTTGGAAGCCATTTTGATCGGCCAAAATAGCTTTCATTTTCTTTAAAAAAATTATAATAAAAAATTAATTATGATGGAAAGAAATTATAATTTTTTTAGGATATGTGTATGATGGGAAATAAAGTTAGTTATATTAAAAATTATGTAGGATATGAAATAAAGTTGATTGATGTATTGAGATTGTATAGAATGTGATATAAAGTAATTTTTTATATTAAAATTTGTGTGTTGAGGATGAAAACTAAAATTTTATTTTATTTACTTTTTTTAAAAGTCACTGTTAGGTCCAACATCTCGTTCTAACTATTTTTCAAAAATAGACTAATGAGGTAGATATCACAAAATTAGGACTCATCCAGTATTAGATGAGCCATTCATACATAGGAATCAGGTCAAACACATATCTGTTATGATATGTTTTCAATACCTAGACTTTATGATATGTTGGCTCTGTTTTGTTGGAAGCCATTTTAATCATGGTTATGGCCAAAATAGCTTTTATTTAAAAAAAAAATAATAATAAAAAATTAATTATGATGGAAAAAAATTATAATTTTTTTAGGATATGTGTATGATGAGAAATAAAGTTAGTTATATTAAAAAGTATGTAGGATATGAAATAAAGTTGATTGATGTATTAAGAATTGTGTAGAATGTGATATAAAGTAATTTTTTTATATTAAAATTTGTGTGTTGATGAAAACTAAATTTTTATTTTATTTTTTTTAAAAGTCACTGTTAGGTCCAACATCTCGTTCTAACTATTTTTCAAAAATAGACTAATGAGGTAGATATCACAAAATTAGGATTCATCCAGTATTAGATGAGCCATTCATACATAGGAATTAGGTTAAACACAGATCTGTTATGAGACCCTAGACAAGAGTAACCCAGATCAAAGTTTGTACAAGTCTAATGCTCGCCTAGATTTGACTTAGTTATTGTTAGTGGGTAGTTTAGTGTTTGTTGACTTTGACTTTGTTGCTGATTTGTGGTACCTGGTTGTTATTTTATTTGACTTTGATTTGTTATTTAGTGGGTAGGTAATATTTTGATTAAATAACATGTTGCTTTTGTGGAAAAAAAGATAGTGAAGGTGGAATGAAAGGATATTGTTGACGTTGTTTCTTAAAAGTTTCCTCCAACTTAGTGGCTTAGAATTAAATGCTTATGTTTGGTGACCGACTAAAGTTTTCCTTTCCCTCTCCTTCCCTTCTTACACTGTTAACCTTTTATGTCAGTTGTTATATGTTCTATCTTGACTTTCCATGTGGCGCTTGAGCTTGCCGAGAGGATTTCCCCTTGACTAATCCGACTTTATAAACTGGTCACACCTAGTCAGGCTGCTCGAGATTTAGGGTAAACTTCTAATAACTTCTTTTAGGTAGCATGTAGCTCTCTTAATCCCAAGTTTCTCACTCAACATCTCAGGCTTGAGGAACGCAATTGCTCCACATCATTAAGTGTTATTCTATATCCTTATTGTGCGTCAGCCTTTATTCCTCCAGCCACATCTATCTTTAATAAACCTCGACAGAATCTTTTAAAAGGTACTACCTCGTAAATAGGCATCGCGTCATTCAAGAAATCTCTAAATATTATCTTACCTTATCCTTTCTAAAAAGGAATCTAGACCTAACCTTTTTTGGAAAAAAGAGGGATTATTAAGTTCCAGCTCTTCCACATAAATAAGACCCATCACCTAAACTTTAATTGGGATTCTGTCCTAAAGCTTTTAAGACAAACCATAAAGGATCTCTTCTTTCACTATGGTTCTCTCTCTCTTTCTCTCTATCCCTCCCTCCCTTTGGCTCCATCCATGGCAACAACCTCTAGCTTCTGTTCCTCTTCAATGACTACAACTGGCTTCTCCCCCTTTCCATGATCGGTTACCTCTCCGCTTCACTTTTTCTCAAGTAAAGCTTTAGAAAAAACCACCACCATCACATCTCAACATCGTCACCACCATTCAAAGATCGTTGGCGACACTACTGTTGACAACTCTTGCTGAGCCTGCATCTTGTAAATCATGTAAGAAAGCCCCTTCGTCACCTTTCCTTCACCGGCCTCCTTTTTGTTAATGTTGGCTTCCATCAAGTCGTCCTAGGCCTATTAGCGTTGATCTCGAATCCGGCAAGGTCTCGCCTAAGAATATGGCATGACCATGTTCGGAGACCCAAAGTGGCCTTGCGAACTCACTTCTTTGCCTCCGTTTGAGGCCTCTTTGACGACGAGTTTCCTACGGTGACCTCCCTTGCCACTGTCGAACTTGCTCGATGACTAGTGAGGCCCCTAGCAGGTCAACAATCCCTAATGAAAAGTCCTTGCGCCTTAGTCTAGTTCGAAATTTGGATAGGGTTGCGAGGGACTTTTAGTTTTTCTATATCATATCATGAATTCATCGAATTTTGCGATGTATTCAGTCATAGAGTGTGTTTCTTAAGTCAAGTGCTGTCATTGACCGAAGAATTGATCGCAATAGGTGATGGGAACATATTTTTCCCTTATGATTGTCTTGAACTCATTCCAATATTCGATAAACTCAACATTGCTAATGAAAATTTTAACTCTCATCCAGACTTAAGGGTAAATTTTATGAAACTGTAGTAAGACCAGCGATGATATATGATATTAAATGCTTTCTTGCAAAGAGGAAACATATAAATAAAATAAATATTGTAGAAATAAGAATGCTAAGGTGGATGTGTGGATATACACGAAATGATAGAATGAGAAATGAGTATATCCGAAAGAAAGCTGGCGTTGTACCAATTGAAGATAAACTTAGAGAAAGTCGGCTTAGATGGTTTGTACATATAAATCGTAGGCCGATTGAAGCTCAGCGGTGCATACCATCTTCCCACTCTAGATATGCCTTGAGATCTAATGTCCCATCGAAACTAAGGGTTTTTACCTTGGTACTATGCATATAGTTTTTGTTAAGATCGTGAGGTACATGAACCTAACCGATAGGCTGGTGGAAGTTCCTCCTAACATTGGCATCTCTCCTAGGCTGATCTACTTCAGTTTCTGAGGTAGAAGTATATCGCTTATCCTCAAGGCGAGCAACATGGTCACTAATCTTATCCAGCTTATTTTTTATACCATCCAGATAATCCGTTCTAGACATAAGAGTGGCTACATTACCTCTAATTTGGATATATGGGAAGACCTAGTGTATTCCAAATTATACTTGGTGGACATATGTAGATAGAAATAAAATGTCTAAATGCATCCTATTCCAGGCATACTCTGATACCGGTTGATGCGGGACAATATGCAAATGCAAACCTACTTAGGGATCAGCCAATGTAATAACAGATGATATAAAGCTTTACAAGAGCATATGCTAGTGATAATTGCGTAATAATCACGATAACTCCAACATCACAGACTAATCAATTTTAAAATATTTGGGAAGCAAATTTGAATGATATGTAAATAATTCTCCACACGATTTAAGACAATACTAATTAGCAAATTAGAGTTGGGGTATATAGAAATAGGGCATCTCACAGTAATTATAACCCAACAACAATTTACTTCCACATTAATTTCTGGATTCGCATAGGCAAGCAAATCGATCAAATGGGATAACAAATTCACAACTATCCATTAAGAAAAATTCAGAGATAAGTATTAGTCTTAAAGCTTATCTAAATCAATTATCCGAATTTAAGATACGAGCAATTTGAGTACATACGGATTGTCGAGCTGGAGTTGTGATTGTTGAAGGAAGGCGGAGGTGGCGTGTTGTGGTTGTGGCATTTAATGGGTCTGCTGTGATCGACCCACCTGATCCCGAATGGACACACGGAGAGTAGAGGTGAAGTGGATGTCGCTAGCAGAGAGATGTTTGCTAGTGACTAATGATGAGATCGCCAAGGGTTGCTGGCGACATTGACGCGACGAGCTGGGGTGAGGGCGGAGCTTGTCGACAAATAGCGGGCGAAGGTGTATCTGAGGAGTGGCCTCCAGGGGTGGTGAGCTCAACGGCGGATCATGGGAGAGCGACGATCGGTGGGCGTCAGTCAATGTAGAGGGGCAGGCGTTGTTCGACGAGACTGAGGAGCTCAGAATTTAGGTTTAGGTGGAAAATTATTTTTAGGGGCCTAGAATTATGTTATTGAAATCAGTGAATGAATTAATAGAGGAGTTGAGATAATATCTTAATTTCTTAAGGTATTTTGAAATTTTTCATCAAAGGCCTCAACTTTTCCCTTTACTGAGATATAACACACAAATTTCAACTCAAAAGATATTGTATTCCAACATTAAAATAAACAATACTAGTTCATGTCTTTATATAGGCTTATTATATTCAAAATTCAAATTATAGAAATAAATGCTGAAATAAAAAACAAATACAGTCATTCCAAAGCGAATATCTAAAAAGAAAATATAGCAAATAAAATCAGCCCAAAATTTAGAAGAGTCACATTCAAATTAATTAATTGAATTAAATGAGAATTTTCATCCATTTAATTAGCTACCAATTACATCAGATGTCAAATTTGTCGATAGTTAATTGTCTATCTAGATCGATGTCATGTGGTAAGATCTTAGATATTGAGTGTAGGTCCTGCTTAGAATGAATCAACGATGTGTCCCCACCAGCTTGGATCGCAGTAAAGTAAATAGTCGTTGTATGAGGAGGAAATATTTAGATATATGGCCTTCTTCTCAAGCTATTCAATGGGAACAGGCCAGGTGGACAAGCTAATACATGGATCAGTGGATAATAACCAGCTTAATATTGCTTTCACATGTTTCAACAAGAAAAAAAGCTAAATTATAATTAAGCTTACGACAGGAAATTTTTTTTTAACTGAATGTACCAAAATGTTGAGCTATAAAATAAGAGATTAATCCAAATGTACAAATAGGTAATGCAAGCAAATAGGAGCATGCCACCTTGCATAAAAATTTGACTTCAAGTAGAGCATTGATGATCGCCTTCCTTCAGCTAAAAGGCTTTAGGTTTGGGCTGCACTTGGAAAAGGATAGGTGAGATGTCAACAGCATTTTTCTTTTCATGGCGAGGCAAAGAAGCAAGTTTTCCATCTTTTGTGGTTGGTTTGCAAGAGAAGAAAAGTAACTCTTCCAATGAATATCAAATGAGATTTTATAAAGGAGAAATGTGCATAAAGCAGGCAACGAACCATGGGTCCAACAATCAAGAAGTGGAAAGATCAGCTGAGCCCAAATTGTCCAATCAAGAAGCTTGGTTCAAGTATATTGGTAGGATATTTTTGAGGGATAAGTAAGAAGATAATTAAAATCAAGATTAATTGAATAAGATTAAGTGAAGGGATAAACAGAATCTGAAATAATAAAAAGGTCAAGTAGCAAAATACAATGATAGATATATTGACCTAAAACTACTAAGACATGTAAGTAAATGAAAATATTAAAGAATCATAATAAACTTGATTCAATCTTGATAAAAAATACGGTACAATTCTTGGTGAACATATGTTTGTTTACATGATTGTCCTAGAAAAGAAAATATGTATAGAATGAACCTCTTCTTCTCATGAACTAAGACGACTTTTCTTAATATATCATAATTAATTTGATTATATACTAAGTAAGAGGATTAGTTCATTAATATTAAAATAATGGTAATCATCAAAATAAAATGTTGATCATTTCAAATCCTTTCCATTGCTTTTGGGTGGACCAAACTATGTATTCTCACTTGTAACCCCTTTTCGGTGACTCGAATTAATAGTGGATCCCATTTTATGTGCGGTTCATCTCACGGACATAGAAGTTTATTTCCCAACCACGTAAATTCGGTATTTCTCACTCTATTTTTGTAGCTTTTCCCCACTTTATTTGGATGCTCTGCCCGATCTACACCATGTTGCCCTGCTCAAAATTTTCCGCCGTTAGTTGCTAATTAGAGATTTAACATGGTATTAGAGTTGGAGATTTCAAAGCAAATTAGCTTGCGCTTGATGGTGCGTATTAGAATATGAAATTCTTTTAGAGCTTGTGAGCCATAGGCTACAAGCTTAACTTTTCAAGTCATTTGATAACTAGAGATTTAACAGAGATTTTGTGTTATATTTACCCAAGAATAATGCATTGCTGTTATGTTCACTGCTATGATTCTACCTATTTTGAGAATTAAATTCATGGTTTTTTTTTGTTTATTTTTCCAGGATGATTTACCTGGAAGCATTTCTGATGCACCAAGTGGAAGTTTACGGAAGCAGATGAATTCCACCCAGAAAGCAATATCTCTACCTTCATCTCCTCACGATTTTCGAGGCCAGAAATCTGAGAGGGTTGAAAGCTCTCATTTTCGAGGAACAGACGATTTCGAATCTACATGGAACAGAGTGCTTCAGTCTGCTTCATTTCTGAATAAGACTTTACTACCTTATGGAGAGTGGCAAATTGATTTCTCAGAGTTGACTGTGGGTACTCGAGTTGGCATAGGTAAATCTGTAGTCATTTTCCCAATAAAGGTTGAGTAGTTTTACACTATTATTTCATTAGTTCTCCATATTGTCTAGTTTTCTGCTTTTATCATAATTATGGTGCATTTCTTTTTCACTTTATCATCTGCAGGGTTTTTTGGGGAAGTTTTTCGAGGCATATGGAATGGCACAGATGTTGCCATCAAAGTATTTCTAGAGCAAGATCTAACCACCGAGAATATGGAAGATTTTTGCAATGAGATTTCAATTCTAAGGTATCTATGTTCATTTTCCAGAATCCTTACCACTTTCAATTTTTTTTGCTCATTTATTTTCTGACTTGATTATGTTTGTATCTTTGCAGTCGCCTTAGGCATCCAAATGGTATAGAATTTTCTCGAGCTTCGTATAATCAATTAGTAAAGTAGCCTCTGTTATTTTATTTTATTTTTTGGATGAAACTGTTCTTTATTCTTTGCTGCTTTTGTTTTGAGCTTATTACATATTATACTACTTTCTTTTAGGGGAAAAAAAATGCAAAGTTGGGCTCTTTGCGCCATATACTGGTTGTTATGGTTGATGAAAATTGTTTTGTGCAGTCATATTATTCCTTGGTGCATGCATGAAACCTCCTCATCTGTCGATGGTGACTGAATATATGGAGATGGGCTCTTTGTATTATTTAATACACATGAGTGGCCAGAAAAAGAAACTAAGCTGGCGAAGAAGGTTGAAGATGCTCAGGGACATTTGCAGGTTGGTCTGAAATCCGAATCATACTCGTCTGCTACCTTGTTTGCTTTAGTGGACCCCTCAGATAAGCAGCATTTTGCTATTATTTGTGCACATTATGTTGTGATGTGTACTGGAGGATCAATCGTATATTTTCTGCTTATCCTATTAATTTTCATTGCATTCCAGAGGGTTGATGTGCATTCACCGTATGAATATAGTACATCGAGATCTAAAAAGTGCGAATTGCCTAGTCAATAAGCACTGGACAGTCAAGATCTGTGATTTCGGTCTCTCACGGATTATGACAGAAGTTCCCATGAGAGACAACTCCTCTGCTGGCACACCGGAATGGATGGCTCCAGAACTCATTCGCAATGAGCCATTTACTGTAAAATGCGACATCTTTAGTCTTGGAGTAATAATGTGGGAGCTATGCACGCTTGGTAGGCCATGGGAAGGTGTACCCGCGGTTCAAGTAAGCTACTTGTTTTTCAAAATTCTCTGTTTATGTACTTGCTTTAAGTTTTAACGTGAAGCTGGTTTTCCAAAATAGACGTGTTCATATGAATTTTCTGTGTAGGTGGTATATGCCGTCGCGAATGAGGGAACTAGACTGGAGATACCTGAGGGTCCACTTGGCAAACTTATAGCAGGTATATTCGATACATCATAGTTGCATCTGTTTCCTAATTTACTGCTGTAGCTTATGCATTTATGTTTGAGACTCAAAACTCTTGTGATAATCAGTACAATTCTAATCAATTCAAAGTTGACCTGATTATTTTTGTGACGTCTATCCTTCCAAAACTCTGTCAATTTTAAAATTGATGTGATGTTTACGATGCATTTTGAAGATATTTAATATTTACATGTCTTTATTTTGGTGAGTGCATACCCAAATTTTTCTAGATAACTGCATGATATTGGCATTAATTTCTGCATGCATTACTTGTAACTGGGCTTGGATAAATTTAAAAATCGACTTGATATTGGATAATTTTTATCTATTTGAGTCAAACTCTGAAAATTGAATATTTAGCTAACCCTTTCCTATTACTGTGCAAAATTTCTTCAGATTGTTGGGCTGAACCCAGTGAGCGGCCCAACTGCCAAGAGATCCTCACTCGGCTGCTTGATTGTGAGTACACTCTCTGCTGATTTGATCTTATTATGCGTGTTATGTACAGCAAGTGTAGAGAGAGGAAACTTTTGTCAGGTTTTAGCCTGTAAATTTTTTATTTAGCTCTTTTTAGAGTAGGATGAACTTTTTTTTTAAAATCTTTTTTTAGTCTCCACCTTGAGAAGATGAGAATCATGAGATTCGCAAATTACGTTGTATGATTGAAATAAGATCTTTTACTTTGAGAGTATTCCGAGTGACAAAATGAAAAGTACCATATGAAATTATGCTGTTTTTTTTGTTCTTTTAGCATAGGATTATTTATTGTTTATAGCATATCCTTATTTTATTATATAGAATAAATAGCAAATAGGTTCTTTTAATTTGAGTTTATGTATGTTAGGTCTATCCGATTTTTAAATTAACTAATTTGGTTTCTTTAATTTGAGAAATAATGCACAATTAAATTTTCTAGATATTAAATTATTGAATAAAAAGATAATTTTTCTTCTTCTGTTTTTTAAGTCTTTTTGGTAGGTGACGACATTATGCTTGGAGTGGAGAGTGAGAGAGTAGAAGAATAAGGTTGAGAGAACGGGAAGATTTTTTTTTTTTTTTTTTGTAATATTTAGAGAATTTAGTTGCATTATTTTTTAATTAGATAAATTAATTTAGTTGATTTTAAAATTTGTGGCACTCAGATGGACATAGGTCCAAATTAGATGGGCTGTTTTTCTTTTATTATTTTTTATGAAGATTTTTTTCGTTTTTGATAGGAGAGAGGAAAGGATAAGAACTTTGGAATTAACTCCCGTTGGTGGCTGTAGAACTGATTGTTGGTCTTATTTGTTAGAATCCTTTTTTTATGAAGCTATTTGCTAGAATCCTAAAATCAATTCTTTAAATTTTTATATTTATTTCACACTCTATGAATTCATATTTAAAAAATAATCTTATTTTATATTTTATAATTATTAATATTTATTATTTGACCTTTATTTTATATATGTATATTTTTAGCTAATATGTTTCCTGATGTTTTTGGTTGGAGTTAATACAGGCAGAGATGGGGATTGTGAAATCAGAAACTATAGCAATCATATTAAAGATTTAAATAATTAATTTATTAATATCAAAAAATAATTTATTTTATTTTTATATTATTTTTAATATATTATTTATTTTTATTTTTATTATTCATACATCTAAAAAAAAATCACAATTTTATAACAATCAAATTAGTGTCTATACAAAACAGAAGCTTTATAATCCAATAGACAAACTATAAGGGCTATTTATTTTTCAAACTTTAAATTATAAACTCTAATATTAAATTAATATCTGTCAAATAAAGTTAAATTAATAATATTTTAAATTTTATGTAAATTTTAGTATTAAAATTAATTTTATTTTATATTCTCCACATTTTAAAATAAAATTAATTTCAAATATTTTATAAATTTTAAAATAAAAATGCTATATTAAAAAAGTTATTTTCTTTGTACGATAACCTTGAATTATTATCAAACCCATTAAGCAAACACTTTGTCACATTTACTCAATACTTACTTGGTAGAAAATAATTTTTTTCAAAAGAAAATAATTTTATGATTTTCTTTATTTGGACGTTAAGTTTAAATTAGAGAGATTTAATTACTATTAATCTTTTCTTTTTTAAAAGTTCCAAACAAGATATTTCGGATAAGAGATTGGCATTAATTGCAATCATAATCATCAATTCTATTTATTTGCATTTGAAGTACACGATCATCTATTTTTTATTATCCCTTCATCAACCGCATTTATAAAATAGAGGCATTTACCTAAATGTCACATAAAATTTTAAAAATTATATTCTTATTTAAATACTTACTCCTATAATTTAAATTTATGAAAAGGATAATACGTAAGTAATATTTAATTTTTTTTTTAACATTTAAGTAATTATTTCTTTAAAATATTTGACATCTGATTTTAAATTCTAACTTTCAAGTTCAATTTTTTTATTAGAACCTAACTTTAAAAAATCAAGTTCAACAAGGTCCTTCGCATCATTATTAATTGTTTTAGAGAAAGAGCAAAATAAAATTATTTTAATGTTGTGATGTGAGATAATATTATTTTAATATAAAAATTTATGTTATACGTGAAATAAAATTAATTTTTAATTAAGATATATGCAAGATGTCAAATATGTTTTTAATTTTTGAAAAAAATTATATTAGATGTGAAATTTATATTGTTATTAAAATTTATATATAATATAAAATAAATATATAAATTTAATTTGATGTCAATGCCTCATTTGGTAAAAAGTTTTAAAAATGACTTAATTGAATTTTTTGCATTATTTTCGAAAATTGTGTTTAATATTAAATATTGAATGTAAAATAAAATAATTATTTAATATTAAAATTTATATATATTAAAATATAAAATAAATTTTAAATATGTTTTGAATAAAATTAAAATTTTAATTATAGTTAAAAATAGTTATAAATTTTAGACCATCATTAAATAAGGCAAGTCGGCTGTAATTTTTAAATGAGAGAGAAAATTGTAATTTTCTTGCAAAATTTTAAATTTGAGGGCCTGCCGTCATTCATTGGAAATGTGGGGACCGAATAAGCAAACGTTGCGGCGGTGCCCGGGTGGAAGAGACGCGGCTCGCAGGCTGGCACTGGCGGTGAGCACTGCTGAAGGGCGGCGCTGAAGTACTTCTCCGTCCTTACCTTCCCCCGTTCTCGCCGGCGGTCGCCGCTGTCTCCCCCTCACTACACTCCTGCGTGCCAAACGGGAGAGAGAGAGAGAGAGAGAGAGAGAGAGAGAGAGAGAGAGAGAGAGAATGCCGCTGGTGAGGTTCGAGTTGAAGAATGAGTACGGCTTGGGTGACCCTAGGCTCTATCACGGAGCCGAGAAGAAGGATGAAGATCCGAGGTTTATCTTGGACGGAGTCACTGTCGCGGGCCTCGTCGGTGTCTTGCGGCAGCTGGGAGATCTAGCTGAGTTAGTGCTTCTTCTTTTGTGGAGATGGCCTATTGTTGTTGTAATATATTACTGCGCCCTCAATGCATCTACTTTCCCTAAATCTGTTCTTCTTTCTTAGTGGTTTTGTCCTTGACAACAGTGAATCCGAGTTTTTTGGGATAAGATGAGTTTGCATTGGTGAATCTATCAAGTGGGTGACTTTGAATGTTGTTTGAAGAAAATTTTAAATTACTTGAGTCAATAGGGATATTTTGTTGTGGCATTTAGCAACAATGCCTTTGCGTTTTTTTAGAGAAGTGATGGACTACACGCCGGATGGGAGTTAGAGCTTCTGTTCTGCTTGAATCTGGAAGTTTCTCGCAAAAATATGTTCTTCATTGAAGAAGAGCTTGAAGTTTCGACAAGCATTGAAACTTTGATGGCGGTTTGAACTGATGTTGCCTATTTCATAGGAGTTGGACAATTGAAGAAAGAGCTTGTTGAAGATTCAACTAAAGAAAACTCGTTGTTTGGTAAATATCGATCAAATTGAAGTTTTGGATCTATTGCACAAACCGTGACCAAGAAAAATTCAACAATCAAGATGAAGTATGATGAACCTCATCTATGGTAATGTCATGGAGGAGAAACATTAAGGAGAGTTCTCTAGTTTTGGAGAGGCTAATTGTACGGCTATTTATTGAGAAGAGATTTTCTCAATTGAATTGAACAGGTATTCTAGAAGATCAAAGAATATTAGATAGTTACAAAGAGGCAAACCATTGCTTGTCTCTTTACTTGTAGAAATGGAAGAGAAGAATGGTGAGTTTTGTGTGGTTTATGTTGATGAGAGGAGACTTTGTTAGAGTGAAGCTAAAAGTCTACTAAAAGAACATTAGGAGATCTTTCATCAAGCGGAAAAGTCTGGCGCCAATGATCTGAGTAGGGATGTTTAGTCTTTTGAGTTATATTCTTGGTTTTCACCTTACTGTATCTTAGGTGAAAATCCGATAACTCTTTAGGGAATCACCAAGGAGAGCCACCCAAAATTAAATCTCATATCAATCCGATAACCTTCAGCGCTGCTTAATTGATGGCATGAAAGGTACAAGCATGTTTTAGGTTTAGATAATTATATTTTTGTTCTTTGTATACTTGGGCAATTGGAGCGGGCCACATTCGCCCTGCACCTGTGTTGGTAACAAAAAACAATCCTTTCCTTGCATTTTTTTTATTTTAGAAAAACCCAGCCCCACTAGATTTTACGAAAAAATCAATCTCATTTGTAGCATACGTGGGTATAACTCCATGGTATGGGTCCAAATTACCTCATTAAACGGTGCATAATTTGCTATCACATGCCTATTTGCTGAAGACGTTTTGGGACGAGGGTACCGAGTTTTCGTCCATATGTCAAAAGCTAAAAGTGCAAAGCAAGATGCCAAAGTAAGGGAGTGTATCTTCCTTGGATACGGAGTTTGGGTATAGATTGTGGACCCAATAGAGAAAAAAGTCATCTGAAGTCGTGTTGTTGTCTTCTTTGTAGACTAAATCGTTGAAGACATCAAGGTGAGAAGAGATAGAAGCATAATCCTTGAAGATGATGATGAACCGACTGTAGCTAACGTACGAGTTGAAAACCTTGAAGCCATTTTCGAAGAAACTGTCGAAGGAGGAGATGAAAAAAACAAAGACAAGGATGCTTTTTGAAGATGTGTCTTCAACATTGCCCAAGGAAGATGCCTTAAAGAGGTCTTGAGAGTGCCATGCCATTCGATGAGGTATCCACTAATGAGTCTACAACTCTTATTGATGTAAGTGAATTTTAGAGCATTGAAGAAGCACTAGAGTGCAAAGATGTTGAAAATTAGCAAAAAGTTATACAAGAGGAGATGGATTTCCTGGGGCAGGTCCATTTAAAATATTAAAGAAGCTTGGATCAAATGCATATGTGGTTGATTTACCATCGAATTTTGGAATAAGTACTACATTTAACATTTCAGATCTGGTGACTTATAAAGAACCAACAACAATACCCAGTGATCCATTTGAGCCTTCTTCTCCCATTGAGAGAGAACCTACCCCTGAGTGTCCACTTTCACAGCCTTTCACCAAAAAAAGCAAATTGAGTAGATTCTTGATGATCAGATAATCTCGACTAGAAATCGCGGATATCAGAGATATTTGATCAGGTGGAAGGGTTTGCCATCATCAGAGGATTCTTGGATCACTAGAGATGAGCTGCAACAGCTTGATCCTGACTTGCTTGAGAGGTACTGCAGCAGAGTTGACTCTTACTCGACGGGGTCGAGTTCTTTGCACCCAGGGAGAGTTGGTGGGGACACGACGATATCAGACCGTCGATTTATTCCAGGCAGGGCCTACACTCGACGTCCGAGATCTCACCACGCGGCGTCGATTTGGATGGAGAATTGATATCTGCGGATTTGGCAGCAGGCACGATTGGTGGTTGATCAGTGGATTGAAAATTCCCATTTAAATCAATTTATTGATTTGAATGGGAATATTCCAATTTTTGGGCTGATTTCGTTTATTTACTTCTTTTTTTAGACATTTGCATTTGGCATGATTGTAATCCTTTTTATTGTCCCGCATCAGATTCCTTCATGAAGCTTAATGTTGATGAACTTCTTGATTAGGAAGGTCTTGTTGTAGTCTTGTTGTTTGTTGTATTCCTCTTATACAGGCCTTCCAACTTCTTCTAATATAGATGGAAGAAAAAGGACTTCCTCACAAGAACTTTTTTCGAGGATAGCATTCTTCAAGAAGCTTTTGTAATAAGCACTTTCGATGAGCTTTCTTGACTTCTTCATTCGTCCTCATTTGTTCTTCTTATAAGGAGGGATTTCTCCAACAACCTTTGGGCCTTTTACATTGCGTTTGATTTAAAAATGTGTGCAAGCAGCCTTTAATCACTTGAAAACCAGCTCCAACCTTATGAAGCACAAAAAAACTAAAATCAGGCTGAAAAGAGATGTCGCCTCGCTCATGAAGCAATCAGATACTGCTAAGGAGGAGAGAGTTTGAACTTACTTGACCTGTCTTTCTTGTCTGCCTTGACTGTCGCAATTAGCTTCCCTGCTTTGATTTCGTACGTGCGACTCTCACCGCATACGGCTCGCACAAAGACTCCTAAATCCATCCCGAGCCCCCCTCGTTAGACGCGAACCCCCCTCGTTACCGTACGTGCGATTCTCACCGCATACGGCTCGCACAAAGCTCCTAAATCCATCTCGAGCCTTTTTATTCCACCTCTCCTCTCCAATCCTCGATCAAACTTGCGTTTCAAGTTGCAAAAGTTCAAAGTAATGGATGAAAAATTTTAGTTTCCCATCTCCTAAGTTTTTAAATCTTACTTTGAGGCCTTGCTTAGTTCGAGTATATTTTGGGGATGTTTGAAATTTTTTTGAGATAGTAAGGAAAAGAAATATATTTTAATATTATAATGTAAAATAAAATTATTTCATTATTGAGGATTGTGTTGTATGTGAAAGAAAATTAATTTTTTTATTGGATTATGTGCAGATGCGAAATAAAATTAATTTTTAAGGTTGAAATTTGTGTAGGATGTGAAAGTTGATTTTTAATATTTAAATTTTTGTATGATGTGAAATAAATGTAAAATATTGATGGAAGTGTTTTTAGAGAAGTTTGGATTTTTTGGTCCCCAATCAAACAAAGCCCTAGTATTTGAAAATTGGTGGGTTCTCCATAATTATTAGAAATTGGCCTGTCACAATGAATGTGCCTGTTGTGTTGTAATGTGAAGTACTTTTGTTGAACTTTTTCATTGTGTATACGTACATGGTCTCATGTAAAAACACGGTTACTATCTTGACATTTCATTTTTAAAAACCTATTTTTAGATTTTCATATGTTTAAAAAAAAAACTACAATATAAAATAAAATTCAAAAAAAAAATTAGTGGTCTCACCTTTACTTGTAGAGGTCTCCTAACTTGACAATTGACATGACCAAACTATCTCAAAGTTCATCATATCCTATGTAGGTGTCATGCCCACCTTTTCCTCGATGCAATCATTATTAATACAATATCATTAAGTGTGAATATTTATACATCTGAGCATCTACACCTTAAGTACATTAATCTTTTAGATATTTTGTTACTTTTTTGAAATTCGCAATATTTTGTTAATTTGCTGCCTAGCACTTACTCCCATTTAACTTAGTTGGTTGGATAAAAGTCTACTCGAACTTACCCTTTTATTCGATTTACACATTCCTATCATGTAGAGTGCCTATTGCATTCCTTCACTTTTACCGTCTTTATTTGATTCTAAGATTTTGGTGTTTAAATATGGAGTGTAGGTCTTGTGTTCTATAATGAGAAAATTGTCGGCTTAGGCTTTTTTTCATTTGACTATGGAGTGTAGGTGTTGGGTTTCATATTGGGAAAATTATCAACTCCGTCTTTCTTCTGTTGCTTAAGGCTCTGTTTGGTAATAAGAAAAAAAAGATCTGGTTGGAACTTTTAGCCATTTTTGAAAAATGTGTATGATGTGAAATAAAGTAAGTTGGTTATATTAAAAATTGTGTAGGATATGAAATAAAGTTGATTGATTTATTGTGAATTGTGTTGGATGTGAAATAAAGTGATTGTTTAATGTTGGAATTTGTGTGAAATGAGATATAAAATAATTTCTAAATTTTTTTTAAAATAAATTTAAGATTTTGACCATGGCTAATTTTAGCCATGATTTTTAGCCCATTGCCAAACAGGGCGTAATGGATAAAAATTTAAAATTTTCCATCTCCCAGAATTCAAAGAATCTAGAAGTTATTCATTATAGGTAATGGGTGACATTATTTTAACCTGTGAAGTGACTGGAATAGACTCTGTCCAGTCCTGCTAATATTGTATCCCCAGGCATTCTATCCTTTACTCAGTTGAGTATTTATTATTAGGACAACATTAAGAAAGCATCAAAATGAAGCCTCTATGATTGGCAGCTCTGTGTTGATTTAGAGAATTTATGGTACTGTGGTATGAGATTTCCTTTATTCATCCAACATAAGATGTGTAACTTTCAGTAAAGCAACCATTGCTTTGAATCCAGCAGTCTGGAATACTTTTTTTTTAAGGGATTCTGGAATACTTCTTGATTGATGCTGTCCATACATGATACAGCTAGTTTATTTGGTTCTATAGTGAATTTCCAGTCTAATCTCTTTTTTTAAAGCTTCTCTGGGAGGCAGCTCTATGAAATCATAGAATTTGTTGAGATAATTATATGATACTACCTTTATTAGTCCAAATAAGATTGTTCCTAATTAGTAATACGTTTCAGTCAAGCATTCATGAGTTTCTATATTACAGTCTGGAATACTTCCTGACTGATACTGACAATATGGCTACCTGATTTGGTTCTGTAATTAATTTCCTATCTTTTCACTTTTTTGAGTTTCTTAACCTGCACTTTCGTGTGTGAAACTTGCTCTTAAGTGGATTGGTAAAATTGTAGGTTTGCTGCAGTTGTTTTTCGTGATGTACATGAACAAGTGATTACTACAGCAGCTAGAGGACATAAAGTGCTGGCGCGTATACAGAAAATAGAGGCAGCACTTCCCCAACTTGAGAAGGCCGTTCAAAATCAAAGAAGTCACATCCATTTTGCTTATATAGCAGGCAGCCATCTTATTCAACTACCTTACAATTTAATCTAGTTTACTATGCCTTTACTTATCATATTGGTGTGAGTGCTTCGTAGGTCTTACCAGATAGTAACAAAGGCATCTAATAGACATTTCAGAAAGGCATCTGATAGACCACCAAGCTATAGATCTACAATATCTAAACTTATCATGCCATGCATAATTTAACTGTTGTTTCAGGCTGTGAATGGCATGCAAACGTTCGAATTTCTGGAAGTCATCTTGTTGGCAGCAATATGCCATCATTTATGGTGGATTCTTATGAAGAGGGCCATGACCCACCGCGTCTGCACTTGCTTGATAAGTATGATGCAGATATGTGAAGTTGTAATGATTCTCACAAACTTGTGTTTTGTTGTTGATAAACAAAATCTTTGTTTGTTTTTTCATAGATTTGATTCTGCTGGTGCTGGAGCTTGTCTGAATAGATATTCCGATCCCTCCTATTTTAGGACGGTGACTTGTTCAGAGTCTGCAAAAGTCGAGATAGCTCACAGTGAAATGAAGGTTCAAAGAAAGAAGGTTAGCTTTTTTGGTTGACGGATTACAAGTTTAGAAATATTGATTAAAAAAATAAAAAAGAGAAATATTGATTAAAAGTTGTCTTTGAACATTCGCAACTTGCCATATATGCTCTCACGATAATTTTTAAGAGTGAAATGTTGTGCACGTTGAAATAATTAACTTGAAGGAGTGAGCAAGATCTTCATATGTGTATCCTGCTGCACACAAATTTCTTTTTACTTTACGTACATGGTATTTTCTTGCAAAAGTTTACCCTGGTTTCAGGCAAAACCTCAGCTTCATTGGTATCTTTTTTTCTTGCAAATTTCATTTTTTTTTCATAGGTATGCAGATCATGTTATGGCAATAATTAACATGCTCCAGCATGTTTCTATTATTTGTGCGAGGAAAACGTTTAGCTACACCTGTTGGTGCAAAAACCTCATCAAATGTTTGGAATTGATAAAAAACTGGTAGCCACGCTACCCTGAAGCTATGGCTATTATGGCATATCATGGTATAGTGTTTTCAGTGGGGAGGAATTGACTGGAGTTCAGAGATCATGGTTATATTATTTTCTCTTTCTAAATACTATTTATGCATTTGGAATCTCAACTTAAACAATAAAACACGGCAAATAGCTAATAATGTCAATATCTTTTCCCTTTAGTGCATTTGTGTTTAACTTCACATGACCAGTAAACTGCCTTCCACAATGAGGATTTTTTCCCTTAGTAATTCATGTTATACAGCTTCTGAAGATTTGTTCTACTTCTTTTTTTGTAGAAACAAAGATCACGAAAGAAGAATCGTTTAGTCCATCATTCTATGGATACAACCCATGAGAGGAGGTAAAAGATTGCTTCTTTATTGATATTGAACTAAATTGGAATTGACTTATTCTAGTTCTCTCCTTCCCCCCCCCTCTTGAGAACTATTTTCTTATTGTCCTCGTTGTTTGTGAATGGGCAGTATGGTTAGCAGCTTGCAGTTTGCATCGCTCTTCGCAGATGAGCTAAGCTTTTCAGTTGAGGATGCTCCAATGTCAGATGCCATATCCAAATCTGAGATTACAATTGAGAATTATTTCAATCCATACAAAAGATCAAGGGGTTCTGGAATGCATGATACACATTGTATTTCTAAGGAACTACATGATATTATGTCTGCTTCAGAAACAGAGACTAAACTATTTGATGATAGCATTTGCATAAAGTGTGATGATACATCTGCTAGAAAAGAAGAAACCAAACAGAGAGATGATTCCATTTCCATTCAGAATAATGAAGTCCATGGCATTGATTATTTGCAACAAGATCCATTGTATCAAGAGAGTGTACCTTCCTCATCTTTTGTCATATGGGATGAAAAGATTGAAATTCTGAAGCCTGCCAACAAAGTGCCATGTAATGATATAACTGGAGACAGGTTCAAAATTCCAATACCTGCTGAAATTTGTTCTGCACTATCAAATCTGAATTGCGGAACCAACGACCTGGGCATGCGAGGGGATAATGTTTCCAGATCATCATCAATATTGAGGGAAAGTGCAGCTGATGACCTTGTAGCACAGGTGGAAAGTGTCTCCAGCTCTAACTTTACTGCATGGAAAGAAAATTTAACTGATATCCTTGAAACACTAGATAGACACGTTTCCTGCACTTCTCCTGCCACATTTTATGGAAAAGGAAAGGGTTTGGATCTCGACAATCCTGAATCCCTTGATACAATACTTCTGGATTGGTCGCCAGGTCCAGATTCCCTGTTATTAACAACTGAAGCATCAAACACACAACATGAGACCATGACCAAAACCCTAGACCAAGATGACTTGTTACCGTTTGTGACGGAGGTGGCAATGTCATCTTCTACTGGTGGCCAATTTATTGAACTTTTGGATGGGATGGAAGGGTACATGGATGCTACTAATCCCATTGAGTTCAAGAGACAAGAAGATGTTGATAGCCAGGGTGGAAAAGGAGAAGTATTGAAGCCTTATTCGAGTTATCATGAAATGGAATGTGGAAGTAAGAAGATTGAGGTGGTTGCACCTTCATGTTTAGATGATATTAATATTGAAATCCCTTCTGAATCTTGTACTTTATTAAACAACCATCCAAAGGTTTTTGATCATCTGCAATCAACAAAATCCGTTGAACATATGGGGATCAATAAAGCTTCTGAGCTTTCTGCTATGAACGATTCTATTGGGATCAATAAAGCTCGAAGTATACAGCATATGGTGATTGATGGGATTCTGGCTGAAAATACCGTGTCTCAGTATCCTTTTGATGTCACTTCAAGTAAAATAGCTAGTGAAAAGGAAGTGTATTTTGAAAACAAAACTAAGCAGGAAGCAAGGCTAACATCTGATGTTAATTATCAAGAGATAGAGCCTCAAAGCAGTATGAAAGAGGAAATCATTGCTTCCAACTTGGATGGTTTTGGATTGGGACCGTTCAGTTCCTTGGATGGTTGTGCCTCTCAAAGATCATCTGATGTGATCTATTCAGATTCTGTTCAAGATATGCCTTCTTCCGCCCTCTGCTCCGAGTCTGCTTTGTCCAGAAGTCATATTGGCAGTTTTTCTCCAGTAAATAATACTGAAGGTTCTACTGGCAACACTTCCACACTTTTAAACCCCGTACCAGAAAATTTACTGCTTAGCACTGATGCAGCAACAACGTTAAAGACTCCAGCTGACATCCTCCCCAAATCATCAATAAACATATGGACCAATGGAGGACTTTTGGGACTTGAACCTTCAAAACCTCGAGATATCTGTTTCTTTGATGCTTATAGAGGTAATGATGAGCAATATAATAGATCAGCTGCAAACTCGAAATCAGTGGTATCATGCAATAGAAGTGTATCAGGAAAATTATATCCTGAAACAGACAGGTTGAATCGTGTTCTATGCTTCCCTGAAAAGGATGACGACAGTACCATCCCCTGCAAGCAACATTGTCAAAGTTCTATAAAAGCTCCTTTATTGTATAAGCTTAATAAGAGTCCTATTCTATGCACTACTGGCATTCCTTTAGACATCAGGGAAAATAAAGAAAAAGAATACAATAATATATCTTCTGGAGATGATTTTTCTTCAAATATTGTGCCAAGTTCCACTGAATCGAACCAAAAGAATTCTGGCATCTCAGTTGACTTTTTGAGTTCAACAAAGAGATATCTTATAAGCGGTCCACAGAGAAAATTATGTATACCTTCATCATCTGAACTGGTGAGAAGTGACGTCCAGAGATTACATGGTAATACTAACTATAGCAGCCATAAAGAATGGCCAGAAGAAAAGATATTTTCAACATCATTACCTAAACTAGACACCAAAGAGAATACTGATCATGGATTTTCGGCAAAACTAGTATCTTCCTGTGTAAATTCTTCAGGGCACTCTTCTCCTCTTCTTGAACATATGAAAATTTCTTTCCAACCGATGGATGATTTGAATGATCAAAGAGTGAAATTGGACTTTTGTAAGGTCCATCTACCTGAGAACTTGGCAGATTTGGTTTTTCCTTCATTTCAGTTGGTTAAGGAATCACTGTCAGAAAATATTTGGGAATCTGACGATGACACCTTCTGCCGATCTTGTCCTTATTCCTCTGATGATCTTCTCAGCTTCAATTCAGAGTCTGATGCTGAGATGTGGGGAGAGGATGGAAAAGATGGTTCCGACAGAACGGCTGATATTGGTTCTATCTCAAGTTGCACAGAACCTCATCAAAGTTACCATTACAGCGTAAGGGCGAAAGATGGTGGAACTGAATCATCTTATAATATGGTTGACATTATCGATCTTCCCAATCTTGACTCCTTGGTAATATCAAAGTGTCAGCTGAAGAACCATTATAGATCTTCGTCAGGTCATACAAATCTACTATCAAGCTTGCCAAATGAACAATTACTGCCAACGTCTCTCCAACCAACCAAGTCAGAAAATAAGGTCCCTTGTGAGGCTAAAATCTGTAGCTCTTTAGAAATTTTAACTTCGGAAAATTCTGCTCACCGGTTACTAGAGAAAGTTGAAGCAGATTTACACTGCCATGATGGTATGATAGACGCCAGCATGAAACTGGTGCTTGTGCAATTTCTGTTATTTCTATCCTGTTTAGGATTAAGATTGAGTGACATGAAGATGTACAATGGTTACTGATTATAGTATCCTTGGACAAATGCAGATTGTTGAAGACCATTTGGATGGATTTGACCGGCCGCAGCATGACAAAGACAAGGTTAATTTTTATTTATATTTGAATGCTATTCCTTTTGGCGTACGTAATGTTGTCGATTGAACTACATTAAATAGCTGATCGCAACATCACAGCATGCTTCCCTGTTAAATGTTACTGTTGTCTGCTTTATTACTACATTTTACAAACTTTTACTAATGGAAACGAGGAATGTTAGTTTAAGCTTATGTCTTGGACAATGTAACTTATGATATTGTGCATTGGAAAGACTAGAATTGGAAAAATAACTAAGAACTATTTTAGATTGTTAACCCTAAAATTTTGTATCACCTCATAGCTCTTCATGAGCAAAATCCCCATATCAAGAAAACATCGACAAATGTTGTGCTTCAAGGTATTTCAATCTAGGGCTATTAACAATCCAATCTCGAGCCAATCTAACCTTGGCTCAAGATTGAATTGAATATTTTCGATTCAATCCTGATTTGATCCAAATAATGAATAAGAAGTGTTTGATTTGATCTCGATCTGAATCTTATGTATAGATATAATTGTTCATTCAATTAGCTTAAACTTTCATCATTCATCTTGATTTTTAATGTTTAAAAATAAAAACAAAAAAAATTAACGTACAATAAACATAATTTAAATAAAGGTTATAAAGGAAATTCTAAAAAAGTCTGTTAGGCCTTTGCAAAAATCTAACATGCTAAATTCAGTTACATGTATAAATATATATAAATAATATTTTTTTATTTTTTTAATCGATTTGATTTTGAGCTGTCTCAATCCGATCTTATGTCAGCTCAAGATTGGATTGATAAAAATCTTGAGCCATAAAAACAGCTCATTTGGATCAAGTTGATCTCGATTCTATCCAAAATTCGATTCAACTTTTGAGCGATCTTCGATCTTCGAGTGAAATTAACAGGCTTATTCTGACTGATGATGGACAAGCTACCTTTTTCATAAGAAGACTGCACACTTGTAATCAAAAGTGAGATAGTCCACCCTTGATAACATCCTTGAAGGGGGGGTTTAAAGAGCACTACGAAGTCTGCAAAAGGATTGTTCCTCTTTTTGAAAAGAGTTGGGATGTAGATCTAGCGTTCACTTTGCAAGGTGAGTGAGAGAAAAAGAGAAAATGTAGTTTACTTGCCAAGAAAAACACTCGAGCATACTAATGAGAAGAGGTAAGAGCTCATCGATGTTAAGGAGGAGGGAAGGATAGAGGCAAAGTGGTGGGGACACAAATCAGCATCGAAATGGATGGTTAGGATGACGTTATGTACTGAATCAAAATTCAAATTCAAATTAAATAGAGCTATTAGAGATTTCCATACTAGCTTTATTTAGATTTGATTGGATTTGATTCAGAGCATATCTGGAATATTTGGAGACTCACCACATTTGGAGCTGATTTTATTTTATTAGTTCCATATTTGATTTTATTTATTTAGTATGTTATTTTCTGCATTTAATATTGTATTTTCAAATTTCTACATGAGATCTCTCTATATAAAGAGGTCGCCTTGCATTGTAAAAAAAAAGAGTATTTTGATGAATGAAATTATGTTTGAGTTTTCTCAGAGCCTAGATCCGGGTTAAGGGGTATTTCGCGGTGAAAGAAAGGGTTAGGGTTAGCCTTTGGTGAAATCCTCAAATTAGCCTACAGTTATCCACTTTTCAAAAAAAAAAAAAAAAAAAAAAATCTTTCCTTCGTTCGCTCAACCAAAAATTCAGGTACCTTGATTGAATTTTCCCAACTCTCTTCTCCTCTCTGCGTTCCGGGAAAATCACTCGCGTCCGCAAGCGCCTGCGCCCGCACTCCCCTCCGACCCGCCACCCCCCGGCACGCTCCTCGCGTCGGCGCCCCACCAAAGCTGCCGCCGGCGCTCGCCGCCGCGCACCGCCTGCGCTCGCCACCGCCCGCCTGCCCGCTCTTGGCTTGCTCAAAGCCCGCTCCGCCCAGCCGCGCCGCTCCGCCGCCTGAGCCTCGTGCCCACCCCGCCGCGTCCTGCCACCGGCCTGCACGCCCTCCGGTCTGCGCGCCCCGCGTGTCCCCGCGCACCCGCCGCCCCGTGCGCCTGCCCGTCCCGCGTGCGCCTGCCCGCCTACCGGCGCGCCGCCCGCGCCTGTTCACTCGCCTGCCTTTGCTCTTGCCCGTCTGCGCTTTGTCCGCGCATCGCCCGTACTCGATCAGTGACTCTTCTCCCATTCAAATTGTTGATAACTTCTTTCCCGAGCTCAATTAAGCCGATTATTTGATTTTTATATAAATTATTCGCTTGACTTGAATTATTTATTTGGCTCTAATTGTGTGACCCGATAATTCCTTGTGTGTTAATCACTGTTGGATTTAACGGTGAGACGTCTGTCCTAAATTCCTAAACTTCGGATCTGATTTATTGAATTTAAATTGACGCCCTAATCTAAATTGATAAATTCTTATTTATCATACGATCCAATTTAATTTTAATTTTAAAATATCTTAATTTGCGGGATTCAAAAATCTTATTTATCATATAACTTATTTAGAAAATATTTTTTCTCTTAATTAAAATAATTTGCCAATTAATTAAAATAATTTGCAAATTAATTTTGCTCAAAATAATTATCTTAAATTATCATTTGCAATTTTTTTCCCTGTTCCGCATCACAAAGTAAGAGTTAAAATTTTTTGTGATTGGTTCATTTTCGTAAGGCTTGAGACAAGTAAAGGAGAAAGAAATTCGATTTAACTTGATTAGCTTAGGATTTATTTTATATTAAGTAAAATTTTGATAATAATAAGAGAAGTATATTTTTAGTTTGGGTAAATTACACTAAGGTCCCTATTTTGAAGCTTAATATCATGCATGTTCATGATTTGAAAAGTAACATCTGGGTCCCTGATTTAAAAAAAAACATCAAATGGTTCTTTTTTATGTTTTTTGTAGTTATTTTTAAGAAAAAGACTAAAATGCTCTCCCTCTTCCCTTTACCTCCTTCCCACCGGTTTGCTGGCGGCGTAATGAAAAAATGGCAGCAGAGCTATCGCTGACAAGGGGTGGGGAAACTCTTCCCTCTCTCTTTCTAGATTTATAACTTTCCTTCTCGATCTGTCTCATGGGATGGCTACAACATAGGTTTATTGTGTGTTGCTGTTGGTTGTTCGTTGACCATTCTGTTTACTTTTGGAGCTAAGGTGCCACCTAGCGACATGCGTAAAGCACATATATGGTTGGTAAATTTTTGCATTAACAGAGGCAAGTTAGTATGATAATAAGGATTAGTATGTGTATCATAAGATGGATATGCAATGAAGCTGGTAAGATGGTTTGAACTAAAGGGCTTGAGATGGTTCCTGATTTTGTGAGTGACAAACAGTTCACATCTGAATGAGAGATTGCATTTGTTTCTAATTCTCAAGAAGATATCCCTGTGTTTCCTCAAACAGAAGGATGAAATTTTTCATGATAGATTTAATAACTGCAGCTAATGTAATGACCATAAGATGGAGGCACATTCAAGGTGGCTTGGCTTATCCTTTGTTTACCTACAAACATATCTATATACATAGTTGTGAAGATATCTTAGTCACGACAATAAGATGGGGTGGAGACAACTATGTTAAGAGATCCTGGTCATGAAAATAAAGAGAGGGTGCAGATAATGAAAAATTGCTTACGGTCCAATCATTACACATGTCCTTGATTTTCTTTCACTCAGTCACAGCTTTTCTTTAAATACAACTAAATTGAAAAGTGAAATCTATGTAGCCGAATCCCAGCTAGTTTGGAGTTGACGCCTTGATTTTTCGTCTTGTTACCTTGGAATTTGTAAAGTAAAATTTTCAGACCATTATCTTTATCAATGTTAACTTTAAATAATGTTAAGGTCACATAGAGAAGGAAAGAGTGATCTTTTTAAACATTTTCTTTTGCTTCTTTTCATTTATAGATGTACTTGACCTACAGGAACTTAATAAATCCAGCTTGCTTCTTTGCATGTCAACAGTAAATCTTAAACTTAAAATCCTGATATCGCTGTAATCCTGGTGTAGGTAAATGCAACTCATGATGTGTGAATCATTAATTCGTCATTCTGGGATCATCCAGAAAGCTGGAGGTGTCAACTGAAGCAGAATTAGAACTTTTGGGTCCAGGTTCTGTTGACTTGTTTATAATGTGTATATTGTCTGTAAATCTTCCTATCTGTTATTGCTTTAATAGAGGCTTTAATTTTTTTTTCCTATCTTTCTGATGTTAATTGGTGTTGTACAGAATAGTTGATCCCTCTAAACTGTAGCATGCCTTTCTTTTGTTGATTATATTTGCTACAACAACAACAACAACAACCAAGCCTTTATCCCATTAGGTGGGGTCGGCTACATGAATCCTTTGTTTCCATTGCGCTCTATCAGTTACCAAATTCTTATCTAAGTTTAAGTAACTAAGATCACTCCTTATAGTTTCTTGCCATGTCTTCTTTGGTCTCCCTTTTCCTCTTTGTACATGGGCAAAATCTAATAACTCAATTTTTCTAATTGGAGCTTCAATTGGCCTACGATTTAGATGTCCAAACCATCGAAGCCGACTTTCTCTAAGTTTATCCTCAATTGGTGCAACACCAACTTTCTTTCGGATATACTGATTTCTCATTCTGTCCTTTCGTGTATATCCACACATCCACCTTAACATTCTCATTTCTGCAACATTTATTTTATTTGTATGTTTCTTCTTTGCAGGCCAGCATTCAGCACCATATATCATCGCTGGTCTTACTACAGTTTTATAAAATTTACCCTTAATTTTGGATGGGATTTTTCTATCGCATAACACACCAGAAGCATTTCTCCATTTTACCCAGCTTGCTTGAATCCTGCTAATAACCATAAATGATATATTTGCTAATTGCCATAAATGATCAAATATTTCATCTTTTGATTATCTCAAGTCTCTTGCTCAATGTGGCATTCTCCTAGCCTAGTGTAGGAGTTTACTTGAAAAACCTGAAAATTAGGGGGTCTCAAGTTCGAACCACACTATCATTATAATTTTCAAGTTGGGTGGGGGAAATTGTGATGTCAAGGGATGCAATAAAAAAAAAAGCCTCTTTCTCGATGAAACACGCATGAGCCATAAATGTCAATGTTAAGAGAGACATGCAAAATAGCAATATGTAGGAGTTCACCAATTTTAGGCTTCAGTTACTCAGTAGTCTAAGAGCTTTGGCTTCTATACTCAATGTTTTAGGTTTTGACATCCTCAACATTTTAAACTTCAAACACCTAAATATTGTAGGTTTCAACGGCCTCAATATTTAGGTCGAAATCTACTAAGTACGTGTTGAAAACGGTTAGGCATGGGCTGAAAACTTTTAAACATGGGCTCAAACTATCAACCATGGGCTTAAAATTGTTGGGTATAAGTTGAAAACTATTAGGTATGAGCTAAAGCATGGGTTAAAAATTGTTAAGTATAGACTGAAAATTATTATGGGTTGAAATTTGCTAGGTATGGGCTAAAAATTGTTAGATATGAGTTGAAAATTGTTAGATATAGGCTGAATACCGCTAAGTGTGACTTGAGAATGGCCAAGTAGGGATAAAAGCTGCTAAGCATGGATTAAAATTGTTAAGTATAGGTTGAAAGCTCCATTAATGGCACACTAGCCCTTCATGCATGGGCCCGCTGACTATATGCTTTGCTTGGGTCCGTTGCCTGGGGCAAGCATCCCAAATGCAATGATTTCTTATTCTCCCAGGAGTGTAACCTTTTCCTTCATAGGGCAGGATCTGCAAGAAGTCCATCCAGAAGCCTTTTCATTTCATGAAATGGAAGCTTCATCAGAGGCAGAGGATCAGGATCTAATGGTGCTTTACTAGGAGTCAAACTCTATGGCACACAAACTTATCTTTTCATAGTTCCTAACTGCATTAAAGGGGATTCACCACAAATTCCATCTCTCACACGTCCTCTAGAGATGACAAAAAGGTTGACACATGCCTTTTAGGCACTCCCAAACTAATTCTCTCAAAAAGAAGACTCTTTTTAAATGTGACTTAGATTTTGTATTAAAGGAGTTCTAGTTTGGGGGAGTATAGTGTCGAATTAATTGAATTCTCTTCACTTTGGTCTCTCTTTACTCCCATCTGGTGTGCTATTTTAGTTCTTATTATAGACGTTGGAATACCTCTATAGAGTTGCCTTCAATCTTGTGTGGTTTACATATAATTGCCTTGAGTCCTTTAAGTGCAACATTTTTTTTGGCAATTGGAAATGTATTTGTATGAAATTTGATGCCGCCTTCTTACAAATGATCTCGCATTCCCTGATGATGTACCAACCACATTACCATCATGCGTTGAACCATCAAGATTGAGTTTTAAGTCATCCTAAAGATGGGAGAATCTAATGATTTACAGAACAGACACTAAGCCCCGACGAGGCATTTAAATTCTAGTGGCTTCTAGGATTGCTCAAATCACTAATAACGATATTCACTTACCGTATTTCTATCAAAAAAAGGAAATTCAATACTGTATAGGCTATGGTGTCAACTGAGTGGACCGTTATAAATTAAGACACTTCTTTTTCGACAAATTGGTTAACTCCTGCATTAGAGTGTTATTTTATTTATGGTAGTAGCAAGATTGCTCTAATATCCTTACCTCGTATAAAATCATGAGCATCATCCATCATCAGCAACTTCGACAATTTGTGGAACTTGCAAGCACCGGTTTTCTTATCTCACCAAAGTTTATGTCCTTCAGTGATGGCAAAGAAGCGACAAGGAGGCCTAGCGGCAACCCTCTCCTCACTAATGCTTCAATTCTCTTCTAAAGCCCAACAAGGCTCCGTGATGCGGAGCACTTCTGGCACCGACTCCGATGATAATATATTGATATATTACCGAGCTTGTAGTCGTACTATTTACCTTGCTTATTTATTTCTCACACTTTGTTATTAACCCTTGTTCATGTATATCGATTAACCCGACAATGAAGTTTTTGTTCAAGCTATTGCTACTTTAGTAGAGAATGTTAATAAATCCTTAGCGCACTCAATAAGGATGGCGGGCACATTGTAATTCTCTAGTAAGTGATGCTTGGTTAGAAATATGCATGTATGGCATGCATTTATTGAGTTTAATAACCATATATTTGTCTTTAGAGAAAAATAAACTAGAAATAAAAAGCTTTATGAATAGCAAGCAGTTGAGTTCTCTGATTTTGCATTACTTTACAATGCAAACAGATTAGAGAAGCAATGGGTAAACCACATTCTTTGTCGAAGTCCGGTTAAATTTTCGTCCACTGTTCGACAAATCTATAACTTGACTAATGACTTACGAATTAAAAGGAATAACAATGTTTGCAATCTTAATTGCAGATATTGTTGCTAGCAATGTTGATGGCTAGTGTGAGGGTGAGAGAGCCATTACAAGAAAGGGAAATTAGGAGAAATAGAGGGCGACGGAGCGAACATCACAAAGAGATTATTAACTCGTCGATCAACTCAACCCTCCTACTGTGGAAGCTTGGCCTACGATGTTGACAAAGAGAGCACGACAGCATTAGATAACGCTGGGAAATTAGGGAGGTGAGAGGGCGACAAAACAAAGATTACACACACATACACACACACACACGAGTAATGGCTTGACGACCAACATAATCGTTCACCTATGTTGATGAACCACTGTGCAGTGTTGACATAATCGTTTACAGCAGAAGCGACGGGAGCTCTTATTGCGATGACAGCCGCCCAGGAGTAGGCGGATACGGCGGACGGGATTTGGATAGAGGGCGACTCTGCCATCACTATTGCGGACCTTCACCGGACAGCCAGAGGACACCCTCCCGACAAGACCATGGCCCAGATCGCCAATCTTTTTTGTGCCTTTAAGGCGTATAAGATATCTCATGTATACAGAGCCGCTAATAGAGCGGCAGATTTTGTAGCTTCCTTTTCTTGTTTAGATGATTTAGAGTGGCGTAGGGGCATGTCCCTCCCACTCGATTTTTGTTCTATTCTTGACGAGGATCTAACTTTTTGTACCTGATGTATCTTTTTTTACTGTTATAGTATTATAGGCTACGGTCGAATTAAAAAAAAAAAGCAATGGTAAAAAATTTGGAAAGAAAAGAGTGTCACATGACAGAGATCACAGAGGGAATGTAGGAATAGCTTGCCAGAGAAGGAATAGATGAAATGAGAAACCCATGAATTCAAACCGCATCGTTAATGTCGTCAAGATTACTGTCGTCGTTCGCTCCTTGGCCTCGCCGTCAAGCCATAGGCGAGGTTGGGGTCCATTGTTCTCATGCGAGGGCAATTTCGACGAGCCAACACAACTCAGAAAAACTTAAATTGTCATCTCATTACATTACTTAGGGGGTATTTAGTTCATTGTTATCTTAATGTTATGTTATATAATCTAGATGACATAACATTTAAATGTCATTTTTTAATTAATAATTATATAATTTTATAGAAAATTATTTATAAATATTATTAAATCAAATAATTTTTTTTTCTATATAACATAGCACAACACTAATATAACATTGAATCAAACACCCCTTAAGGTTATTCACGGTTTATTATCTTCCTTGTGTCAATTGTTGTTTTATGCTTTTCAAAGAAAAAATTATCGACTTATGCGCATGAAATAATGCATCACACAGCTCAACTTTTATGGCTCTTTTTTTTTTCCTTAATAATTTCAATTTTTTTTATTATAGTTTCCTCTTGAACACTTGGATTCAAAAACAAAAAACTTATGTGTTCATTTTTTTTTATAGCGACCATTTTTTCAATTTTCACGGAGGTTTGATGTAGTTGACTGAAAATCTAAGATTTTGGCTTTTTTTTAACTTAAATTTTGTATAAATATAAAATGTCAATCTATAATTTATGTTAGTTTAAGATAATATAAATACTGAAAATTGGGTATTTAAGAAATTATGTGAATAAGATAATTAAAGGTTACTTAATCAATTTCTTTGCTATTTAAAGATTCAAGGATGGTACAACTAGGGGTGGCAATATATGATTCGACCCGTGAACTCGACCCGAACTTGACCCACAAATTTCGAGTATGAGTCATAAATTTTGACCCATTTATTAAATGGGTCGGGTTCAGCATAATCGGGTTGAGTAAGGTTCGGGTTAGACATTTATCAAAAAATACTCTATAATCGGGTCAGGTCAATCCGCCAACCTAACACATTTATTAATCGGGTCAGATTAGGGTCATGGATTTTGACCCATTTAATAAATGAATCGAATTTGAGTTGAAGCTATTCGGGTCGAGTTGCCCGCATACTCATTTTGCCACCCCTAGGTACAACCAAAGGGGCCTCACTTTATTCAAGGTGTCTCAAAAAGTCTCAATTTTATTGGGAGTGCCTCTTAAATTTTTTTTTAAAAAAATATAATTATATGCTATAAAAAAGTACTTATTAATAAATTAGACAACTAAAATTTTATATTTGTACTTATTTCATCTCAAATTTATTTACATTATTTTTATACATATTTACCCTCTGTATTTACAAATAATTAGGTACATATTTATTAACTTCTTCATAATAGAAAAAGTGGCATAATTTAACATAAAGAAGCAAGAAAATATTCTCAATCAATTTTTCATTATTTGTTAGAATCAAAAAAAAAAAATCATAATTTGAACTGCCTATTGAAAGTTATTAACTTGCAACTAGTAACAACATTATTAGAGATTTGCAAGTTATTATTGTTGCTAATGACATACATAAAATATTATTTTTTGTTCATATAGACTTGTATAAAATATAGAGCGGCTGTTGAACAATTTTCACTACTACAAAAGAATATTTTGTAATTTTAGCCTCTAAAAACAGTAAAAAGTATTCCAAATTTGATTGGGTAATAAGAATTTTTTTATGTACATAGAACAACATAATTTCTAGCTCTACTTTAAATTTACAGTAATGCGATTTGAACCTGATACCATCGATACCAAATCAGTTTCCTTCACGATTGGACTAGTACAGCACCACTGGGTATTAAAATTTATAACATTCAATTCAATTTGAATTTAAATGAGCCTAGATAAGTTAAATTTAACTTGAACTTGCTATCCCCATAAATAACTATTCCTTATAAGCTAAAAATATTATTCTTAAATTTCATTATTTACACACATATAAATATATGCATATATATATGTACATAAATTTATTTATATACTACGTGTACATATATACTTATATAAATTATATTCATCTAATTATTTACGTAAAATTAATTTTAATAATAATAAATAACATATTATTTTATTAAATTATAATAAATATTTTAGTACTTTTTTTCTATTTGTTTCTCATTCTATATTTTATTTCATCCAAGTAAATAAAATAATTATCATTCTATTTTTATAAAATAATAATTTTATTTTAATTTTAATTTATTTTATTAAAATAAATTTATCGTAAGAGTTTTAGAGTTTGAAATTATACTATTGCAATTTTTAAGTGCAAAAAATTGTGATGTTCTAAATTGAAATCCAAAATTACTTATTTGATTCGTTTTGGTCATTTCCTTAATGCTTTTTCTGTTTGCCTAACGGTCCAACTAAACTGGTCTCTAATGCGCAAGGACCAAATCAGGACCAAAGTGATACTAATTTAAAAAACAACAATAATAATAATAAATAAAATTTTTAATTATTTTACACAAATTCTAATATAAAGAAATATTATTTTACTTCACATACTCAATAATTTTTAATAAAAATATATACTTTATTTCACATTCTAGACCAGAATATTCGAATCGAGTATTTTGGTCTAGGATGTAAAATAAAATTAATTTTTTTATTGAAAATTATTGAGTATGTGAAGTAAAATAATATTTTTTTATATTAGAATTCGTGTAGAATGATTAAAAAATTTTATTTATTATTATTATTATTATTTAAATTAGTGTTATTTTGGTCCTGATTTTGTCCAGATTTAGTCCTCACGCCAAACATGGCCAGGGAGCGTTTTATATATTATTATCTTGATGTTATTATTATATAATTTAAATATTATTTTTTAATTAATAATTATATAATTTAATAAAAAATTATTTATAAATATTATTAAATTAAATAATAATTTTTTTTAAATAACATAATTTAAGGTGGGGAAAACATTGAACCAAACGCAACTCTGAGACCAAGTGAACCAACCCAAAGCCGCTACAGGGAAGGCCATACGACGTGCCGTGCGAACTGCCTGACGTGGCCGACCGGAGTGAGAGCTCGCGGTGGCATATTCTTACCTGGAGAACGACACAGAGCACTTCAACGTCGTCTTCTTCTGTGAATCAAAGCTATCGAACTATGAGATTGCGAATTGGGAGAAAGGGGGTTTTTCCCTATAAATGGAGAACCCAAGGCCAGGTTCTTCGCCACCCTGCTTCCCTCGTCGTCTTTTTAGCCTTTTCCCTCTTCAGTTTATTCTCACGGGGTTCTCCTTCTTTTCCCCTTTGTAATCCTGAATCCAGAGACTTTCTCGTGTTATCGCTCCGTTCTTTAACGGGGATCTCGTGAGTTCTGCGTTTATCAACCTGTCTTTGTGAATCGAGAGGAAAGGGATCGCGGAACGGGGACTGGAGAGAGGGGAGGTGAGAGATGTCGAAGGGCTCGCTGCAGAAGCTGGCGTCGATAGACGCGCAGTTGCGGTTGCTGGCGCCGGGAAAAGTGTCGGAGGATGACAAGCTTGTGGAGTACGACGCGCTGCTCTTGGATCGTTTCCTCGATATACTCCAGGATTTGCATGGGGAGGTCCTCAGAGAGACGGTAAGTAGATGTCTTCTCGTTTTCAGAGGTGGTTTTTATTCTGATTATGGAAAATTTTGAATGTCTGATTTTGACCTAATGATTTGTCTGACTGAGTCTCATTGAGCTTGATGAATTTGTGTAGCTAAAATATGTTTGTTCACCGACATAATGGACGCTTTGATGACCCAAATATCTCGTTTTCTTCCTGCTCTCTTGTGCAAAATGTTGTTTGGTGATCTCCCAACTGCGTGTAATCATGTTTGAAGAACGGGTTTGATGGCTTGTGTTTACTTTCATTGTAATTTTACCTGTTGTTATGCAGCACGCAAAACTTATTTTGTTGACTTCGATCTTGTCGCTTGTGCATGCATCATCTTTTGTTGACATGTACTAAATTAGCATCCTTTACGCACATTTAAACTTGTTGATGTTGTTTGTGGTAAACAATTGCGAATTAGTACTGAGTTAAAATTTTGTGGTAGGTGCAAGAGTGCTATGAATTGTCTGCTGAATATGAGAGCAAGCACGAGTCCAAAAAGTTAGATGAACTGGGAAATGTACTTACAAGCTTGGGCCCTGGGGACTCAATTTTACTTGCCAGTTCATTCTCTCACATGCTTAACCTGGCAAACTTGGCAGAGGAGGTCCAGATAGCATGTCGTAGAAGGATTAAGCTCAAGAAGGGGGATTTTGCTGATGAGGCTTCTGCAACTACAGAATCGGATATTGAAGAGACCCTCAAAAGACTTGTTGGACAGCTTAAAAAGTCCTCACAGGAGGTCTTTCATGCTCTAAAGAATCAGACCGTTGACCTTGTTTTTACAGCACATCCAACTCAGTCAGTTAGGCGATCTCTGCTTCAGAAGCATGGACGGTGTGTATAACAGTTATTTGATTTTGGTTCACCATTAGACGAGCTGCTTAATGACAAAAAATGAATGGTGATGAAAGCTTTGCAATTAAATGGCCCTACAATTTTATATATTTAAATATAATGCAAAAAAGTGCCTTTGTTTTCTTGAATTAGAAAATTGTTCAATCACCCCTTTAACTAAATGACATGTACTCTCATTTCAATAAATGACTCGTACACTTTAGGAAATGATCATTTTGCATTTTCACTACAGCATCCTTTCATTTGCTTTGTTGTTTTCCATCAATTTTTTGGGGTGGCATTTACGTATATACCACCAAAATCTTAGAATATTACCTATATATCACTCTCTCTATAAAATTTAAACTATGAGATAGCATGTAATTGAAAGAGAATGTATTATCCAAAGTTTCATGTGGCATGTATGTAAATGCCCCCCATTTCTTAATTCGGCTTGTCTTTAATAATTGGGCATCCCTTTAGTTTATTTTTGATTGTTCTACAACTTCACTGCTTGTCTCCTTCCTGCATGTTTTAAAACATTTTGGGCCATAATTCTATATCAGGATAAGGAACTGCCTGACTCAATTATATGCCAAAGATATTACCCCTGATGACAAGAAGGAGCTTGATGAGGCCCTCCATAGAGAGGTAATGTCTATCTAAATAATATGCATGATTGCTCCATGTCTTTTCTGAATATTTTGACTACAGACTATATTGATAAATGTTTGCTTCCTTCTATGGTAATGGCCACCTAAAATAGTGTCCTTACATCTACTTCTATTGACTACTTGATAGAAATGATAAATTTGATAATTTTCCTGTTCATAGTTTCACTTGGTAGCAAGGAGTGCTAGACAATTAAAATTGTTTGGTAAATTACTTATGGCTCACGTAGTTCAATAACAATGACAACAATCCGGCTTTTATTTCATTAGATAGAGTCGGCTATATAAATTCTTTGTTTTCATTGCTCTTTATCAAATAATAGCTTCTTATTTAATTTCAAGTATGCAAGATCATTCTTTATAATTTTTGCCATGTATTTTTTGGTCTTTCTCTTCCTCTATTTACAATGGCAAGATCCAATAACTCCACTCTTCTAAGTGAAGCTTCTATTAGTCTACATTTTATCTGTCTAAATCATCTAAGTCGACTCTCTCTAAGTTTATCATTAATTGAGGCTACTTCAACCTTCTCAGTTATGGAAGCTGATATACTCAATTGTCGCTCGCGTAGCTCATGTTGGATTAATTGTATTCTGGGCTTGAGCAAAAAAATTATTTGAAGTGGCTTATTTCAAACTAGAGAAATCATATAGCCAAGATAAACAATGAACAAGGATTAATTTTACTTCCTCATTTAGCTACTCTAGGTTGGGGAGTAGATCCAAGGGTTGAAGTTATCGATACTTTTCCATACTTTGTATCTGGAGTACTTCACTGTTTTTCACTCATGTCATGCTTGTTTCACTCTCCATGCTCTTTAAGGACCTGAATATCTAAACCTTTTGCATTGGGTTTAGTTAAATAGGATGGGCATTTGTATGGTCTAGGGAGACTTACTTGACTTGTAGTTTAGGTGATTATGTTTTATGTCTTTGCATTGGCTTTGGTTTGATTGCTTTTTTTGGCTGATTCAAGAATACACCTTGTCCTCCTGAGTTTAATGGACCCACAAAGAAATTTCTCAAGCTCAAGCATTGACTCTTTAGTTATAGCGCAACTTTGCTAAACAAGGACCTACTGATGTAGGTAAATATCTATTGCATTCTTCGATTGGAGAGATTCTTTTGGGGTAGAAACTGTGCATTATTGGGATCTTTGTGCTCCATACTTAGAACCTCTATGGGGTCCAATGTTTTTTAATAGACTCGAAAAACATACATCACCAAGAACGATGTTCAATAGAATATATAAATCATGCTCCTTCAGTTTCTTTTAATTCTACATGCAACATAGCTACCTAAATCAATGCAATAAATTGTTTCTCTCATAGAAGTTGGTTAGCTACTCGATAGAAATAATAAATTCAATTGACACTGCTAATAGGGAATATGAGATTTATGTTTATTATTTTTTTATGGGTATGTTGTTTTATGCTTTTAGAATGGACAAATGTTTGCTTACAGCCTCTTTATGTTTATGTGCTAGGAAGATTGTAATGGGCATACCTTTTCTTCTAATTTATCTCTTTTGGTTCTAATTGTCCAGATTCAAGCTGCCTTTAGAACAGATGAAATTCGAAGAACTCCTCCTACACCACAAGATGAGATGCGGGCAGGAATGAGTTATTTCCATGAAACGATATGGAAAGGCGTTCCCAAGTTCCTAAGGCGTGTTGATACAGCCCTGCAAAACATTGGGATAAATGAGCGTGTTCCTTACAATGCTCCTCTTATTCAGTTTTCTTCTTGGATGGGTGGTGATCGTGATGGTAAGATGACTTTATTAATGTGACATTCTTATTTTTAGAGCTAGTATTCTGTAGTAATTTTTCCTAAAAATAGGGTTATTTGAGGCAGACATATTAGATTAAGGAGTGTAACTTGTCTGTAAAAACACTGCCGCTAGATTGTAATTTGCCTTATGGCTCTTTCAATTTATAAACTTCTTTTTGATGGTTAATATGACTCATTAAATTCATTGAATTCCTGAACTCATTGGTTCTTGAGTTTCCCCAACTTTAAAGTTGAATGAAGGATCTCTTCAAAATATGCCAAACTATCGTTCACGCCTATCTTTTTAAAGGCTTATCTTAGCCTCAAAGTTCATGGAGACTAAATTTGACATCCCACTTAATGTTACATTTAGTATCAGGCATAATTCAATCCTTTTCTTAGACAAACACATTAGCTATATTCAATGACTTTCTGCTGTGTTAGTAGTTCACTATATGGATAATGTACATTAATGTTGCATTGTAAAGGTCTGGCTGTCTTCTTGCCTTCTATTAACTACTATTAAATACCGATGCTTCGTGAAGCCTAACTTATTTATATCGTATCTGTATCAGATATTGATACTCTCCGATATTCCACCGTTACATATCCAATACGCCACATGGTGTATTAATTTTTATCTTTATTTTTTAAAAATATGATACTTGCCCAATATTTGTTCGATATTTCTAATCAGAGAAAAAATATTAAACTAATCATTCTGGCTTACACAAAAAAAATAAAAAAATATCTTGTATACAAAACACAACTCATGTATAGACTTAAACATTAAAATTGAGAGAGATATACTGGGATACACAATTGAGATCGCGGAAAATTTCATGCGCGTTAGTGCTTTAGCAGTAGAAAAAGATTTAGTATCCGCAATCAATTGCGTTATCTACTTTAGCTGATTTTTTTTTATGATCTTACAAATAATAGTGATGTTTCTATTTTTTTCTACTACAATAATTACTATTTTTGCTTCTATTGGACATCAATTATATTTTTTTATCGTAATCAAGTTCATATTATAAAAATTGATATGACTTTGATTTTTTTATTTTATCTATTTATTTAGTCAGAGAATCAGAAAAAGGAGAGCACGTATCTACTTTGATCAAAATAGTGTATCTGATTTTATTTTACAGCTTCTATATTATTTATATATTTAAACTCTCAGTCTCATTTAGATAATCTATGACATGTTAGAAAGTAATTAAACAAATTTTATGACATTATTTTAAATTTAAGATATTTTAAAATTCAATAGTTGTTGAATGATTTTTTATTTTTTCAAATTGAATTGTTCATAATATTAGATATCAAAAATATTTGAAAAAATATAATTAATTTAAAAAAAAATTAAAAATATTTTTGAAATTTATAGCAATAAGATATATGTTATTCTTATCTAGTATAAAACTATAACTTAAATATGGGAATGACGTACTATGCACACATATATAATAGCCGTATCCTGACATATTTGTATCTTATTTTTTAAAGTTTGTTATATCGCCTTATTTGTATCATATCGTATCCGTATCGTACTCGTGCTTCGTAGACTGATTTTGATATCATCAATTTGAAAATGGAGATGATTCACCGTGCTAAGAAAATCTGATGAGTTTTACAACCATTGTTTCTTGGGAGATGATTCTCCACTGGCATAATGCTTACTGTTGTACTTAGATCAGTGGAGGAGGGTTTAAACATTGCCTCCTGAAACACAACTGAGGCTGGTCTCAGTCAACTAATATGAACCAGTCAACTTATATGAAATGAATGTCTATCCACTGTGCTTTTATTTAGTTGTGCGGCTATTTTTGTTTGGTACATTTTATATGTGCAATTACATATTTATTTATATGAAATCATTTTCTTTTTCATCCTGTTTGTTGAGCCATTATGAAAAAAAAAGAAAGCAGTTGGTGTCAGAACTTCACACAATTGTGTCCCTTTGGCATTGAGTGCAGAAATTTCATTTCATTTCATTAAAGCAGCAAATCAAATGCTTGAATACATCATTTATACCATAATTTGTTCAGGAAATCCTCGAGTGACGCCAGAGGTGACTAGGGATGTATGTTTGTTGGCTAGAATGATGGCTGCAAACTTATACTTCTCCCAGATTGAGGATCTCATGTTTGAGGTATAAAATATTCAGTGTCATTTATTGGAAATTGATCTTACTTGAGGTATGTGAAGCATGGAATTTGTGATAGTTGTTTTGGCTCTGCATCTTATCATATCATTTTGCAGTTATCTATGTGGCGCTGTAGTGATGAACTTCGAGTACAAGCAGATGAATTGCACCGCTTCTCAAAGAAAGATGCAAAGCACTATATAGGTATATCTATTTCTGAAGCCATGCATATGATGTTTCAATTATATTTCTCCCAGTTACAAATGCCAAGTTTTTTTTAAAAAAATTAATTAGTCAATTAGGTTTATTCTATCAAATTCTAGATTCATTAGTATGTTTTACACCTTTCAGGACCTGCAGGTTTAAGCCTTTTGTATTGGATTTCATCCTTAAGCTTCATCTAGATTTGCATCCATTTCAAAAATAGAATTTCATTAGTTTTATGCAATTTGGCCTCGATGATGTTGGGGATTCCTCCTTATTAGAAAGAGGAGGAAGTCAAAGAGGCTTGTCAAAGAAAGCCTCATCAAACAAAGCATTGGCCTCATAGTGGAGATTTCAGGACGGTCATTCGTTAAGACGGAATCATGTGCGAGGAGGATTTGTTGAATCCTTTGTTCGACATTTGGTATGCCGGTGAACACAAGTTCCAAGAAAGATTGGACCAGCTACAAACTATAAAATGGAATCGTCGAGCCAGGTATTGACCTTAGAACCTCATTAAAGATAGGCCATTCTGTTAGACGTGTTACACATGGCTCAATGTTGGCATGGTGTTTCCAAATTTATCTAACTCTTCTATAAATAGAAGATGACTAAAGGAGGAAGGCATGTGGGAGGGACTTGTATCAAGGGAAGGTTTTGCCGGAATGGAGAGTGATCAGTAGAGTTTATCATAAATCCATTGTCAACTATAACGTGCAGTTGTGAAGACAAATCCTATTTCAGCCATCTAGACTAATGGTTCATTTGAACCCTTCAGAAGCTGTCAAAGAAAGTTGCAAGGAGAAAGATAAGTTCTCTCAGATATCCCAAGTTTAGTTAGGTTTAGGAGACAAATACTTTCAAATCTCAATATCCAGCTAGTTGCCAGACTTGTGGCAACTGTGAGTCGATGTTTCACGTAAAATACTTTAGATTCTTGTAGAACAATCAGTCCGCTTGTTAGATTAGCAATATTTTCTATAGAGTTTGTTGTTTTGCCTTTAGTTTGTATTAAGTTACTACATCCAAAGATGAATAAAACAATTCATCTGATGCAGAGCATCCCAGCACCGACCCTGATGATAACATTTTTCAACTCAAGGAAGATCTTAGCTATTGTCCTAATTATCTTATTTATTTTTTGCACTTTTTTATTATTTTATTATTATCTCGTGTTATGTGTTTTATTTTGGTGAGAGAGAGGTAAACTAGGCATTTTGTAATTAGGCTTAGGAAAGTAATAAGTGTAATTGGGTTAATTTGGGATGAGGGTTCTATATCTGTAAGTTTGGATTATTTGGACTTTTATTTCAAATTTAGGCCAAAATTGGCCCACCCCTTCCTTTTTTCCCTCATTTAGATCATCTTGATGGATGGATGAGATTAAATGGCTCCCTTATTTATAGTATTTCTCAAAGGGAGATTAGGGCTAATCTTGTGTTTGCCTACATCTCAAAAACGGAGCAATTCACATGTAAGGCCACTGGGATCCCACCCCCTCCACTGTTGGTGGCGGTAGTTCCGCTGGCCCACCACCTCAGCCGCCACCCCTCTAGCTGCCATCACCGATAAGGAGTCCAAGGCACGAGGTCTTAGTGTCAAAAAGACAACTGCACGCACCCCTCCCTTCTGTTTCATTGTTGCAGCGGGAGCCCTCCGCCGTCGATGGCTTGCATCGTTGTCGGTGGCGCTCCTCCAACCCTTTGTTGTGTAGCCCTAAGCAAGAGAGGCCGCCAAAACCCCTCCTCCCTCTTCCGCTGCCGCTGCCAAAGGCAACCGCTGTTGCCATTGTCATCGCCGCGTGGAGTCCTTTAGCTCAGTGCGACACCAACTTGGCCGATTGGTGCGGAGCCAACTTGGCCGATTGGTGTGGCACCGATAGTTCTCTGCTAGTTATTCGCTCTATTTTACCCATTTACCTAACTTGCATGGTGTACGTTATCATCTTGTTTTTCTTATTTCTTGCTATTTTGTTGCCCTATTATTGCTAACTTGAAGTAGGGGTGGCAATTTGGGTTGACGAGTCAGGTTCGGGTCAACCCGCCAACTGACCCGACCCATTTATAGTTAACCCAAACCCAACTCGTTTAATAAATGGGTCATATTCTAATACCCATACCCGATCTGTTTATTAAACGGGTAACCCGACCTGACCCATTAACCCATTTAAAATAAAAATTTATAAATAGATTTATAAAATGCTAGGCATATTGCATTTTATATATTATATGTACAATTTTTAGACTCTTTAAAAAAAAGCATAATCTTTTAACTTGGATGAACCTATACATTAAGAGTTGAGGCAGAAAGTGAAAAACATACCTTCCAAAAGAACAATAGTTAATAATTACTAGTGCACACTGCACAGTGCACTGCAGCAGGCAATGCCGCAGCAGCAAGCTTTACAGCGACAATGACAACAGGTAGCCTAGCAAGAAGCAGCAGCGCCCAAATGCCTAATGGCCTTAACAAGAACTCTAAGAAGAACTTAGCATTTAGTAAGTTAGCAGCCTAGCAGGCAGCGCTGCAGCAACCAAAGCCTAAACAGCTATACATGAATAATTTTTTTTGTTGAAACATATAAACCTGGGCATATGCATATAACATATTAAAGTAATTAAAAATTTAAACATCATAATAATTCAAACATTAAAAAACACTTTTGGATAATTATATTACATTAACTTAAATATAAAAACATAACAGTAACCTAAACATTATAGTTCTAAATTTTGTAGTGCAAATATTAAAAATTAAAAAAATATATTTTGTTGCAATTTCAAAATCTAATTCATGGGAATAAATTTGTTCAAGCCTCAAGGCTTATTTCTCCCAAAAAAATAAATAACTATTAAATTCAATTTGCATCTATTGAAAATTAACAGATATAGCTACTGTCTCCTTCATTAAAATTAAGTTTCATTACATTTTTCGTTATCTTCTCTAGTCTTTTTTTTTTTGCAGAATCTACATAAAAAATATAATAATAAATTACGATAATTGAACAAGTAATATTTATAAGAATTGAATCAAATTAAATAAAAATAATGTGTTGTGTGTACCATGTTGTCCGTACAACCAATCTCTAGTACACGTCAAGACTTCTAATATCTCAAGTGTTAAAGAGCTTCTATATTAATCAAGCATTCTTCCAGATCCACTAAAAGTACTTTTTGATGCAACAGTAGATGCTGGAATACTAAGGTTATCACGTGCCATAGAAGCAACTTCTGGATACCTGTACTGATTACGCTTCTAATATGCCAAGATATCTAAATTTGCTTTCTTATCCATCCTTCGCTCATCAAGATACAATTCTAATTGTGACTTTTGTGGAATAGATTTTTCATGCTCAACACAATAATAATCTTGCAAAAAATAATAAAATTAAAAATAACAATTGTTTGCAATCTGCTGCTAAAACCTTACACTTAATGAAATTTATCATAATAAGTTTACTCTTCATTTGAATCAAGAGAACTAATTGAAGAAAAAGATCACAATAACATAAAAGTTAAAATATTCAAATACTAGAACAAATATAAATATAACAATATGCAAAAATGAAATCTAATACCTCAAAAGGATCAATCATCCTCAAAGATATCTCAGTATTTTGAGCTCCTTTATTTATTCGTGAACCTCCATATGATGAAGTTGGCTGAAACTAAGATGATGTACCATATTGACGATATAGACAAAATACTCTCTTTTAATTTGAAATTTTTTTCACTTGCCCGTTCACCATAAACTCTTTTATAACACCAATCAATGAGATTTAATTTATGTCTTGGATCTAACACCACAGCAATAGATAAAAACCATATAAAACTTGGACCAATAATTCTCAAATTTAGAAAACATATTTTGAGCCATGCAAGCTTGTAATCTTCAGCACTTGACATTTGATCTATGATGGCTACATAAACTTGAAAAATAGCAGGAAAATACAAATTTGATGTAGGATACTTTATTCCAGAAAATATGCACGTTATGTCATAGAACACAAAAAGAAATAGACCAATCTTCCTTGCTTTCTCTCATTCATACCTTGATGGACAATGTCCATAATTCGAAGCACTAAGCTCGAGATGCATAAAAGCACGGTGATAGTAAAGAGCACAAGCATAACAAATGTCGAACTTCATCTTGTCTCAACCCTCTCTTATCACTAAGAGAATAATTAGAAACATATTCAAAAAATTTCTACTTCCTCGCTTGGGATCCCTTCACATATTTAATGCTTTCACTAATTTTATCAATCACCTCATCAATCTCTTTTAATCAATCTGCACAATCAAATTGATAATGTGTGCACATCTAATATGGAAAAATTCCCCATTACATAAAAGCCCATTTTTCAAATTCAGATAACTTCGCATAAAATCGACACACACATCATTTGAGGATGCATTATCTAAGGTAATTGAAAAAATTCTCTCATCAATTTTCCAATCAATCAAAAAACTCTGAATTTTCTTTGCTATTGATACACCTTTGTGAGGAGGCGGCATTATACGAAAATTCAATAGTCTTTTTTGCAAATTTCAATTTTTGTTAATAAAATGAGATGTTAAACATATAAATCCATCTGTATTCAAAGATGTCCTCAAGTCAGATGTCAAATATATTCTTCCCGGTGCTTCTTGCAACGTTTCTTATTCTCCCTTTTTCTATTGGGAACATTTTTTCGCAGTCAAATTTAATAGTATTTCATGTGACAGTATGTAAATCGGGACGCAAATAATGCAAAAGTGCCTGAATACCAACATATTCTCCAAATTGAAATGGCAATTCATGCATTATAAGTGTTGTAGTAAATAACTCACGAAATTTTTCAGGATCAAATTTAGCTGATAAATATATGGATGTGTTAATAAGAAATAAGAAGTTGACCAACCTCACGAGTGTCTCTTTTAACACATGCTTCTATATGTCTTTTCAATTTTTTGTGCCGTAAATTGAAGCACAACAATATATAGCTTTGCATTTTTTACACTTACACTTCTGCTTATTATCATCACCTAATGGCAAGATTGCAAAATGTCCTTAAACTGAAGAAATTAATTTTCTCTTTCGTTTCACATTTCTTGTAGTATTTCCTTCAACTTCTTCTATTTCCTCTATCAATTATTATCAGTTGAATCTAAATAGGTATTAAGTTGCTCAAGCTTAAGCTGCCAACAACCTTAACTTCAATCTCATTCTGAGAAATAACTCAATTAGATGACCAATTTTGTGGCACATTATCCATCTATATAAAATTATGTGGCAAATGATATCAAAAATAAAATAAACATTATTATATAATCATGTAAATTGTAAGCATGCATTGTTGCAGGAAAGAATGTAAGTGAAAAAAATGTAAAGTAAGAGAGTAGAATATACCTTAAGTCCTTAACAAATGATAGAAAGCAGAAAAATTTAGAGCAAAGTGGAGAAAAGAGAGAATCAGAGAGGAAAGTAAATACTGCAGGGAAGTCAGTGAACCAAGTGCCTCCAACCCTAAACAACAGGAAAAATAGCGGATAGCCTTTGAATTTGATGCTCTGTAGTCCGTCTGGATGTCCAGTATAGCCGTATAGAAGAGATTTGAAGAGTCGAAAACACATACCACAACAATCGAAGAGGGGTGTTGTGCCGCTGAGTCCGACTGTAGGAAGAGGAAAGTGAGTAACCAGCTGAAGAAGACTGTGAGGAAGCCGCCAGCCAAATTGCCTGGTTGGCGCCTAGTTTGCCTGGACGCTGCATCCGGGACTCTCGTCGTCCCGTGTCAGTGCGTTGCGCAGTCGTAGGCTCGCAATTGTGCTGTTGTGTAGAAACGCTTTGCTCGCGCTTCACTGCTCGGGAAAATTGGAAATGGAGAAAAATGAATATAGGGTTTGGGATTAGGGAGGGGACGGGAAAGGCCGAGCGGCGAGTGCACTGCGCAGAGCGCTGAGTCGCTAATGAGATTAAACTGTTAATATTATTATGATTTATTCGTTGTTTCGCAACTTTTTGCTTTCGGACTTAAACAATTAAACGGGTATAAGGCGGATCATTTTTGGGATGACCCGCCAACTCGAACTCGGGCGCTTTTACACGGGTCACTTTCAGCAACCCGACTATGACCCAGACCCATTTAAGGTGGACCCATACCGGGTTAGACCGGGTTGGGTTCGGGTCGGGTCCAAAATTGCCACCCCTAACTTGAAGTTCATTTGATTATAGTAAATGTTGTGGTTAATTCACATATTGGACTTATAATATTAATTCCAACTCCATATGATTTTTAGCTGAAAGATTCTTCAAGATAGTCATCCATCAAGATAAAGTTGTATATGAAGAGGGCTAGTTGAGCAAACCCTTTGTTTGACAAAACATAGAAGACTGATGAACACAACTATCAAGGAAGAGTAGTTACAAAACTTTGGTAAAAGGAATCCTCGAGCCAAGTGTGGACCTTGGAACTCAGTAAAGTTGGCCAGCTCAGCCAAGCATGCTGCATGGGGCTCAATGGTGATGGTACCCATGCTTAGGTATTCTTGAGAGTTATCCAACTCTCTTATAAATAGAAGATAGCTGAAGGAGAAAGGTGTGTGAGAGACTTGTATCAAGGGAAGTTCTACAGGAACAAAAAGTAACCACCAAAGTTCATCTTTCAATATCTAGTTGTCAGGATTGCAACAACTGTGATCTAAAATCTCATGTAAAATCTTGTAGTCTAGTCGAACAATCAGTGTATCGCGATACTAGTTGTTAGAAAAGCAATACCTTTAGTAGAGTCTATTGTATCGCTTTCAAGTTTGTTCAAAGTCCTATATCTAAAGTTAAAGCAGTTCATCTTTCGAGGGTGGTGTTGAACATTGTTCTTTGTCTGGTTTGGGCGAGTCGAACAAACATGTCAAAGCACCGCCAGGGAACAACACATGTTACTTCACTACACCATGCAGGAAGCATGTATCCTGTATCATTGTGCAACTTCATCTCCAAGTTCTTAATGATGTACCAGAGTAATTTAGTAGGAAATCATTAAGTTGTTGTGTAACTGTGTGAGAGCTTTTAATTGCAAGTTCTGCCTACAGGTTCCAATCTCCTTCCTCTTATGCAGAATTCTGGAAGAAGGTTCCTCCAAATGAACCATATCGTGTTATACTTGGCGATGTGAGAGATAAATTATATCATACTCGAGAGAGAGCCCGACAGTTATTGTCAAGCGGGGTCTCAGATATTCCTGAGGAAGCAACTTTCACCAACGTTGAGCAGGTTCATTTTTTAACTGATGTTATAGATGCTTTGTCTGTTTTTTATGGGGCTACTGTTTGAAACTGGAGGATTGGTCCAAGTGGAACTTTTTAAATTTCAAATAGAAAATTGAGGAATTTCCAACCTATGTTACTTCTTTATAACCTGTTACTCGGTTTGCAAACCATCATTTACTACTTTGCTGTAGCATTATGCTTGTTGTGCCAACTTGAAGTGTTTGTTGGTGTTAATGTTTATTTTAAGGCATGCCCTTTTGTTTTAAACTTTTTATGAGAACTTGCTCAAAAGATTTATGGGATTCATGTTCTAGTTGAGATATCCCACTTTTAATAGATTTATTTTGCACCCTTGTTCCATCGTCTTGTATTGCTACACGAGGAATTTACATGTTTGCTACTTTTGGATATTCCAAAAATTAAGTTTGGGATTTTTACAGTTCCTGGAGCCCTTGGAACTCTGTTACAGATCTCTTTGTGCTTGCGGTGATAGTCCAATTGCTGATGGTAGCTTGCTAGATTTTTTGCGCCAAGTATCTACCTTTGGTCTATCCCTTGTGAGACTTGATATTAGACAAGAATCAGATAGGCATACTGACGTTATGGATGCCATTACTAGGCATCTTGAAATCGGATCCTACCGCAAATGGCCAGAGGAAAAGCGCCAGGAGTGGTTGTTATCTGAGCTTAGTGGGAAGCGGCCTTTATTCGGTCCAGATCTTCCCAAAACTGAAGAAGTTGCTGATGTTTTAGATACTTTTCATGTGATAGCAGAACTTCCTTCAGATAGTTTTGGGGCTTATATCATCTCAATGGCAACTGCTCCATCAGATGTTCTCGCTGTTGAGCTGTTGCAAAGAGAGTGCCATGTGAAGCAGCCATTGAGAGTTGTGCCTCTTTTTGAGAAACTCGCAGATCTCCAGGCTGCCCCAGCTGCTGTTGCCCGTCTTTTTTCTATTGATAGGTACAGGGATCGGATCAATGGAAAGCAGGAAGTTATGATTGGATATTCAGATTCTGGTAAGGATGCTGGGCGCCTTTCTGCTGCTTGGCAGCTATATAAAACTCAAGAGGAACTTGTAAAAGTTGCTAAGCAATATGGAGTGAAGCTGACAATGTTCCACGGACGTGGTGGAACTGTTGGTAGAGGCGGCGGTCCAACTCACCTTGCTATACTATCTCAACCACCTGACACGATTCATGGTTCACTTCGTGTTACAGTGCAAGGTGAAGTCATTGAGCACTCCTTTGGAGAAGAACATTTGTGCTTCCGAACACTCCAACGCTTCACTGCTGCGACTCTTGAGCATGGGATGCACCCCCCAATTTCTCCGAAACCAGAATGGCGAGCACTGATGGATGAAATGGCTGTTGTTGCCACAAAGGAATACCGATCAGTCGTCTTCCAAGAACCACGTTTTGTTGAATATTTCCGACTAGTAAGAACTCCGAATTTACTAAGATTAGCCATTAGTTGTACTTGTATATGACGGTCAACTTTGTTTCTATTGACTTACAGGCAACACCAGAGCTCGAGTACGGTAGGATGAATATCGGCAGCCGGCCATCCAAAAGGAAACCTAGTGGAGGAATAGAATCACTACGCGCGATCCCATGGATCTTTGCATGGACTCAGACAAGATTTCATCTTCCTGTATGGCTTGGTTTTGGTTCAGCATTTCAGCATGTCATCAAAAAGGATGTCAGAAACCTTCATCTACTGCAAGATATGTACAAGGAGTGGCCATTTTTCAGGGTCACTATTGACTTGATTGAGATGGTTTTCACAAAGGGCAACCCCAACATTGCTGCTTTATATGACAAATTGTTGGTGACCAGTGACTTATTATCATTTGGAGAGCAACTGCGATCCAACTATGAAGAAACAAAACGCCTTCTGTTGCTGGTAAATTATTACACCTTTTTGCATTTGTATTTTTGGTCGATCCAACTTAGAATGCTTCTAATTCATCACATGAAATGTACTTCTACTTCTTCCTCACAAAAACTAAAACGCCATTAAACTAAAAGCATGTCTGTTGACACTATTTAAAACAATTATATAATGGCTTTGATATTCCTTCTTTATGCTTCAAGTTAATATATGTGCTATGATTATTAACAAATTTCTAACACGTGAACTCTTCTTGAAAATGACCCAATATAAAACATAGGTAGCTGGTCACAAAGATCTTCTAGAAGGTGATCCCTACTTGAAACAGAGACTGCGTCTCCGTGATCCTTACATAACAACTCTGAACGTTTGCCAAGCTTACACGCTTAAGCGAATCCGAGACCCAAGCTACGAATCCAGTCTTTCAAAGGAGAAAATGCAGTCCAGCAATCCAGCTGCAGAGCTGGTGAAGCTTAATCCCACAAGTGATTATGCTCCTGGCCTGGAAGACACCTTAATCCTTACTATGAAGGGTATAGCTGCTGGCATGCAGAACACTGGTTGAATTAGTTTGGTTATTTCCAAAGGTTTAATATATTCAATATATATATATGTACATATCTGGAATATTCTGTTGATCTTCACACAAATAATTATAAATAAGCTTCTCCTGCTGCCTGTGTTTACAGTCCCAAAGGAGATCCAGTGCCCCCCTTTGTGGCTTTGTTGCTTTCTACTGAAATAAAACATGGGAGAAAAGGTATGATGAATTACAGTTACTTTGTATTCTTTCCTTACTCTGTTATGTCTTATTCAAATGTTCTACTGAAAGCTTAGGATTGCTTCATTTGATGACTTTTGAGCATATTGAATGTATATTGATCTTGTTCTTGAGCCTATTGTATGCACCTTTATGTCATTTTGCTTTCATAAAGTTGCATATGTTCTACATAATGTAAATTGTGCAGTCGATTTTTTTGGCTATATTAAATAAGTTTTGTTGGGAGAGTGCTATGCCCATTCTCATTTTCATTGATTTTTACGGCATCTTTCAAGAAGATGTTGAATGATTTTTATATTTTAATTCGAAATGGCTAAGTCAAATTTCAAAAGAAAAATGAGGATTGTTGTTTGGCTAGACCCAAGTTCGCTTTTAACTCGAGATTGTGTTACTTTTAAAACAACTAAAAAGTGTTAAAAGAACAAATTAGAAAATTAATTATTTTAAGAACCACATTGGTAAGTTAGACCCAAATTTATTTTTTATGGATTGAATGCACTAACTTATCAATTAGGTTGGAATCATAAGTTAATATAAAATTAAGAGAATATCATGATTTTCAGCCACTTCAAACAGTGAAAACGATTCACATGAATGATTTCACCCACATCTTGAAAACATTCCTTCAATTTTTTTTATGTTTATCTCAGACTCATATAAATTTTAATATCTAAAATTAATTTTACTTTATATCTTAACATAAATCTTATTAGTAAAGCTAACATATTTTTTGTTTTTTTATATATTTTAATAAAAAATAGTATTATTCCATAAATTACTTATTTTAATATTAAATTAATTTTATTTTAAGTTAACTACAATCTCCAACTAAGAGAGATGATTTGCTTTACTACATTCACAATTTGTAATAAAAGCAGTGGAAAACATGGCTAACCCACAACCTGCTGATGTAATTGAATTTTAGATTTTTTTTTTCTAATTTTGCATTAATGACTACCTAACCATAGTTAAATTTCCCTAACAAATTGATCATGAGTCAAAATTTAGCCTAGAACAGTTTCAGATGCTGAAAGGAAAATGCATTGGGCCTTGTTTGGTTTGAGGTAATTTTTTTACTTAACACAAATTTTAATTATAAAAATTAATTTTATTTCATATATAATACAAATACAAATATTAGAGTTTAAAGTATTTCATATTTTACATATTTTTTAATATTAAAATAAATTTTTCTTTCATTAAACTTAAAAATTAATATTTTTTCTCTTATTTTAAAAAAAAAACTTGAACTCAATGTGAATGGAGAAAAGTAAGATTCTCATTTAAGATTTTTTTTCTTGATTTTTTTTTTTGAGAAATGATTTGTAGCCCTAACAAGTAACTTCAAATTTTGAGTATTCAACTAAAATTTTTATATAACATTACGTGTGAATAGCATTATATAAATAAAAATAACTTTTTGCTTATGTAATATTAAAAAAAAAAACTTTTTTGCTTACGTGACATCATTGTTTCTTAGGAATCTTAATTGGATTAAAATTTTTGAATTATTTATTGAGAATGTGTGGCATTACTTTTTTTCTCTTCTGAAAGTTGTAGATTTTTTTTTTGGAATAATGAATTTCTACTAGGTGTGAGTATGCAAATTGGCTTTCTTGTAGTTAAATCGAGGTTTGCTTAATTGTAATCTTTAGTCATCTCTTTTTTCAATTCTTTAAATTTGCCTGAAAATGTATATAAAAAATATGATATTCTTGTATTAAGGGATATATGCTTTCTCAATATTACTTTTTTTTTTTTTGAGTAAATTGCGTGTAGATTCTTGGGGTGGGCTCTAGCATATTAGCCCAGGAAAATATAAGAAAAATTATATGCATATTTAATTATTTTACATATTTGGTATACAAATTTGTAATACCTGGTGATAAAAAACATATCAGAATTATAACTTTTATATTAACTTTTAAATAATATTATATAATATTAAAGACTTAGATGTCAAATATATAAAATCTTTAGATTTTAATGACACATAATTCTTCAAAATATAATTGTGATACCCGTGGCTGAAGAGGACGAGGAGTAATCTTCGGGTGATGTCCCAAGAGAAGAGAATTACTAGAGTAAAGTATAGCTCTTGGTGGGCTTTTAGGTCGAGAAATAGTAGTGAAGAGGTACAGAAATGAATCGCTTCACATCAAAAAGAGATAAAAATTCTAAATTATATAAGTATATAATGTAATCTCAAATAGTAAGGATATCTTTCAGGGTAAAACTGTGAAGCTAATGATGGAAAACTCCATAATTAAACATGCTTGGGATGAGTGATCCTCTTAGGAAGTACTCAAGTTATACAGTTTTTTAAAGTCAAAATGAATAATTTTTTTACATTTAAATCATGGGATGTTACAATATAGTATCAAAATTGATCTCCTATAATACAATGTGGTTCAAGGATGAACCAGACGGAAACTAATGAGCCTGTGATATCCGTGGCTAAAGAGAGTAGGGAGTAACTAAGAGAAGAAATCATTAAAGTAAAATGCTCCTAACAGATTTTTAGGTTGATAAATAGCAGTGAGAGAGGCACAGAAATAAATAGTTCCACATCAAAAATAAAAAAAAATTTCTGAGTTGCATAAGTAGATAATATAATTCCAATATATAGGGGCATGTTACCATAAAAAAATGCCATTTTACAATATTTTCTCATTGTTTTGTCTAATTTTTTTATTTCATATAATTTTTTCTTTTAAATTTGCATACATTTATAAAGACAAAAAGTATTATATAAAGTAAAACAATACTCATATAAAATAAAAAATTATTTATACAAAACATTATTTTTTGTATGGCCATTTTTATATATACTTTGTATGATCTTTTCCTACTTCATAAGGACATTTTTTCTACTTTATATATGTACAAAAATAAAAAATACTCATACAAAGTGAAAAATAATTACAAAAATTATTTTTAAATATAGCCTTTTCTCTCTGTTACATGTGAGGCACAGCTTCAACAATCACATATATCCACTACGCATGTGATGCAGGATTTGACGCCAAACATCCTAGAGAGACACTCGAACCTAATAATTATGCACGTATGCAACATAAATAGCATATGAGTGCATATTTGTTTAGAAATTTTGCATCCGTGAGAAATTTGACACAAAGCAATTTGATCTCATACCAAAATTCAAAATACTAATAAATTACTGCATTTAGAATTTGTTGAAAACCTCCAAAACACCAACATGATTTTAATTTTACAAATGGATAGTTTCATGTGATAGGAAGAGTTAAATTTATAACAAGACAATTAGTTTTCAAATTTCACATGACTGCTTCAAGGTAAGAAGCTGTCATGAAGAAGACCATCTCTTTTGCAAGGCTGTTTCAAACTTACATATCAGAGAATATGATATAACATTAATCAGAGTTAATGAAGAAGCTCAGCTCCATGTGCCTCTAATTAGACCTATTGCTAGCTCTGTTGGCCCTTCCTATGTTGTCATTACCTTAGCTTTCTTATTATTGGAGTTTTGTATTTGCTCTTTTTTGTAGCCTAATATCACCTTATTGCGTTGTAACCAACTGCAATTTGCTTGCTTTTCGATCACTGTTAACACATGGTTCCTGCGCTGCATCCCGGCCGTACACGTGGCGCCTGGCTGGCCTCCAGCTCTTTTATTTATTTGCTAACTCATCTCTCTGTTCTCACAAGTTTCTGATCAGGTCAAACTTCGGACACGAGGGTTCAACAAAGTCTCGTCCACGATGAGCTAGGACCATCCTTGGTAATGTCGAGGACGATATTACAACACGGCATCTGTCACAATCAGCTTGACCTGACCGCGTCGTTCCCCGTACAAGGCACTTTTCCCAGACCCGCAAATCAAGGATCCGTATGCTCCAGCTGTCACGGATCCCCAAAAGAAGTACCAATATTAAAAAATAGCTCCTTCCTTTCGCGGCTTCTGGCCCCTCCGGCGGCCGACAAGCGGCGCGAACCCAGACACCTCATTTCCTCCGGAAAATCAGAATAAAGCTATGCACTCTATCGCCTACAAAGACCGGGGAACAATCTCTAGGCAGGAAGGAGGATCAAAAGAGATCAGATCAAGGAGATCACGAGGAGCAACCAAAGTGCAAGCAGTTACTCGGATTCTCCCATTCACACTGTATTAGAGCCCCAACTGAGGAGTTCTTTTTCTCCCTCTCTCTTTCCCAAAATATTATATTAAGCCTCTGCGGCCACCCTCTTATTCTAGTGAAATCCCTTCGCTGATCGCTCGGTGGACATAAGGGGCCTCCTCCCTGAACCACCTTAAATCTCTGTGTGCTCTTTTGGGTGCCCCGAACTCTCTCTCTCTCTTTCTTTCTTAAGCCTCCGTTAACGGGCTTACCCCTCTGCGCGCCGCCGTCTTCTGAAACTCTCTTTCTTTTTTGGCGTTCCTTGGGATCCCCTACATCCTACGTCAACAATCACCAAAGGGCGAATCTTCTTTCTTAGAAGAGGGGAGGGGACATTTTTCAATGAATCCCATAACACTTCATGTCTGTTTGTTTCCTAAAGAGTTTTCAGCGTGTCGCACCATGACCCGTGCAAGAGAACAAAGCAGTATTTTGTGTGACTTGGCTCGAAGATCGGAGATCGATCGAAAGATGAATTAGATTTTGGATAGACTCGATCCAAGTGAACAGACAAACGAGCTGTTTTTATGGTTCGAGGTTTTTATCAATCTAATCTTGAGCTGGCATAGAATCGGATCGATTTAAAAAATAAAAAAAATATTGTAAATTTACGGGGCATTAATTTACATATCCTTTTGAAAAATTATATTATCTAAAAACCATTCAAATTTTTAAATTTATTTCTATACCGCTTTTTTAGTTTTAAATTTATACGCTTAGAACTTAAATAATAAGTTATTCACAAAAGTGTAATTTGAGTTAAAAATATTAACTATGAAAAGCTAAAAAAAGTGGTATGTATATAAGTAAATTAAAAAATTTAGGTGGCATGTAAGTAAATATTACTTTTTAAAATAGTATATACATAAAAATTTATAAATATGTATATATATATATAACATATTTAAGTATATTAGTTTTTTCATCTTCATGAGTTTTATTTAAATTCCATTGTCTTAGATTTTTTATTCAGTTCCTATATACTAGATTAATATGAACAAAAAAATTTTAAGTTAATTGAATAAAGAAAGACATTTATACCTAAAATTTTGATTGGAAGATCAAAACTTATCAAAAACTAATCAAAAGTCTAATTAAGTTTGAATCGATAATAAACAAGTCAGGTCTAACTCGAGTCAAATTTTTTGCATTTATATTTTGAATCGGATCAAAATCAATTTAAAATTTTTTAATTTGACCGTGAGCCGAGATCAAATCTACTTGAAATTAGATCGCTGACAATTAATTCAACTTATTTTGCAATCATATTTTCAATGCAATTAATTTTTATCATGTACTGCATAAAACTTGGTTGATGATTTTTATATTGAAATAATTTCTATTTAAAAAAATCAATCTACGCTTTTTCTTAAACTACTGATCTAATTTAAAGGCCACCTATTTGTTTAAAAAATATTATAAATATATATGTGTGTGATATATTTTTAAAATGTTTAAGAAATTAAGTTAAAAAAAAATGTGAGACTAACAAGTTTAATACGTAATTGATAAAAGAACTAAACGATAAGTGCTTAAATTTCGTAATTTTTTAATATTTATATAACTTTATTTGATTATTTTATATAAATGAAACCTCATCAATAATTTTTATATCATTTAAAAATTAAGTGGGAGTCCCACTCAGCCCGAAATCCAATTTGCTACGTGTTATGAATTAAATATAAATATTAAATCACAATAAACTCGGTTCAACTCAGACTCATGAAAATTTTTTTCGGTTTGGTGCATAGACCGTTCAAAATTCAATCATCGGACGTTACGTGTGCACTTAAAGTAAACCCGTGGACACCAAAATTTTTTTCGATTTACTTACAATGAACCACTTTTTTTTTTCTGCTTTAATCTGCTTGTATTGACTGCCCCAAATGCTAACAGAATAAGATGACGTGAGCAACAGATCAGGCAAATAGTTTTGCTTCGAGCCGGCGGTCAATTAGAAGTGATGCAATCAGCAATAAAGAAGCAATTTTTGGCCCAAACTGTGCCTTTTTATATATTCATCGGATCGCTCTTCGCCTTTTAAGTCTACCAACAACAACTAAAAAATCCTCCTTTTTTTTCTCTCTCCGGCGGCGATGGCCGACGTCCAGATAGGCGGCGGCGGCGGCGGCGGAGGAGGAGGAGGAGACTTGCCGTGCTTCAAGCTCTTCGGGACGGTGATTGTGGCAAAGGAGATCAGGACGGAGGAGACGGAAGCAGCGGCGGCGCCGGAGCCGCAGAGGGCTGCCGCGGCGCTTGCGTGCCCGCGGTGCAAGAGCCGGGAGACCAAGTTCTGCTACTTCAACAACTACAACGTGAACCAGCCCCGCCACTTCTGCCGGAACTGCCACCGCTACTGGACGGCTGGCGGCGCCATCCGGAACGTGTCCTCCGTCGCCGGTCGCCGCCGCAGCCGGTTGTCGGTCGGACGAGAATTGCACTGAGCTGCGTCGCCGAGGTCCAGCGGCTGCCGCCGTGGCAGGAAGAACCGCCGTCTGCGGGGACGAAGAGGTCAACCCCTGCCAGCGAGTGCCGTTGACAGAAATAGCTGGAAAAAAAGTGTTCTTTTTTTGGTGTGTCTGTGTGGATTTTCTAGATTCGATCTCTGGATAAGAAGAATAACGATTGACCTTTTCACTTTTGAATTTGTTCTACCGAATGCCGTGTTTGTTTGAATAATAATAATAATAATAATAATAATAATAATAATAATCCTTTTTCTAATCAAAATTTATATTGAACTTATCAATCCGAGTACATTAAAATAATGCATTCAATTTGCCAAATGTTCTGCAGCAAAAGAATGGATTTTACATCAGCATCTGGAGATAAGAAACTTGTCTAAAGGGAAAAATAAAACAAAATAAACCTTTCTTTTCTTCAGCAAGGAACATGGGTTTTAAAACTTGAATACATTAAATAAAGAATGAGCTTAGCAGAAATAACTTTTATGCAGATCCACAAAAATTGAAAGCTTTTCAACAAACTCTCAGATTTCACGATTATAGTTTGTTTACCTGGGGCTTCTACATAGTTTGTTAATGGGCAGAAATAAAGAAAGTATCCCCTCTCCTCTTCACTGAGAAATAAAGACACAGATGGACTAGCCTTCAGCTTCATCTCTCTCTGCATTTCTACTGAGCACCACTCTCAGTTGCCGATCGAGGGCGAGACGATGGCAATGGGTCTGGCAAAGTGTGCGGGCCACACGGCCGGAGCTAACAAAATGCCAGCACCCACCATCCTCGTGTGGCAGCCGACAAAAAGGAAAATGGTTTTGCACTGCCACCACCAGCAGAAGCTTCTGACATGGTAGAGAGAAAGACAGGTGGAGAGAGAGTGTTTACCTTGGGAGTAAGAGTTCTATGTCAACAAGAGGGTCTACCTTGGGAGTACATATGGTAACAAAGAAACGAGGATGTGAGCAAGAGTTCTCTAGCTATATTGGAGCATGTTCAGGAATTTTCAAGATGAAAACAACTAGAAAATGCTTATATATGTCACTTTATGATATTTTTTTTTCTTTTGATAAAGGTGCTTTATGAAAAATGTAATAAGCATTGAAAGAGGCAGAAAAATACAACCATAACTACTTTGTTGCATCAAAGGACAAAGCTTTATTGCCTCTTCTATGGGAATCAGTTCTCAACTTTGGCTTTTCTCCTCCACCACAATGAATAAATCCTGAATAGCTTGGACAAAAGCAGCTACTTTATAGGTGAAGAACCCGATAAGCATGGGTATCAGTTCTAAATGTAGGAAACCATGATCTGGAACAAGTGTTCTGCACAGGAGCAGTATAAGAGCAAGTAAATATAGGCTCTAGAATGTATTTTTGCATGCGTTATACGTGTTTTTGTATAATTTTGATACTCGGCTGTTAACATACAGTTGGCTATGATCCCCATAAATAAAACGCAGTAAAACTGAAGCATCGTCAGTAACTTGTACAAAAAGATGAGTAATGCTTGAAGAAAATGACAACTCATGGCCTAAAGTGAGAAATTTTTGTGAGAAATAGTACTAAAAAATCATAAGACAAGGATGAACTTACTCATTCCAATGAGTATATATCATGACAAGAGCTACCGGAACCAGTAATCTCGGTTGTCCAACAGCCCCCCTTAAGAAGAAATGTATCAGGTTTGAACTTAGTCTAATATTGGAGAAATGATTCCATTTTAAGCCTAATCTAAAATAAAAGTATAACTTACTTAACAAAACCTTTAGCACCAACTGCCATAGAGTCCACTGTGTTGCCAAGCATTCTTATGTACACAAGGGAGCCAAGCAATCCTGCACCGAAGCTGAAACGGGGATATAGAAATCAGCTATCCAGCAATTAATTGTGCAAAAGGAAAAGAATAATTTCAACAACTAAATTAATGGAATTCTTCTGAGAACTTTCCACAATCAAGGACATCTTAACACCACCGAAACAAATCAGCAATACAATTTGTTACATTCCCTTGTGTGTTTATAAGAATAAGAAGTAAATACAAGTTACATATAATAATGTACTTACATTTCAAATGAAACTTGAACTGGGAAATATAGAAGAAAGAATAAAAAAAAGCCTGGCTTGCTACATTCTGAGTTCAGATAAAGAAATCCTAATCTGCCTATCAATAATATACACTTTATAATAGCTGCTTTCCAGGCCTACCTAGCAGCGATTTCAGGACTGTAAGAAACATATGCAGAAATCACTCCAATGCCACCTATGCCCACAGTGAGAATTTGCATCTTTCTCTTCAGCTGCAAAAGAATGTCTTCTTACTGTTTAACATATTACATTAAAATGCTATAGCCAACAGATTCTTAACTTTTCGCCATAACACCTTCAAGTTTAACAAGCAACAGGTTTCTGAAAATGTTGCTTCAGAGTCGTAACACGTATCCAAACATCATGGAAACTTGACATCTTAAGAGGTATGGAGGAGAGTATGGAAGATCAAGGAAAAATAAATGTACCTTTAGATATTCCTCTTTGGACTGGGTGGCCAATACCTTAGGATCCCCTCGATTCCTGTTTGACTCCCATAATATGACATTCTGCCTAGGAATTCACGTATCAAAATGAATCTAGGAAAAACACCACATGAAACACAAATGTTCTTGGTAAAACGGGACAGTTAATTTGTATCTATCACATAAAAAGAAGCCTGTTAGCTACAATGGCATCGGCTTGTTTGTGAGTTCATTATGCGTTAAAAGGGAAATAATAAGCTCTATAAATTTTGGTCATTATATAATCAGTTGATTGGAATCCTAAAGTGTTCTAATCCACTCACTAAGAGAGAATTCATCATTTTTCAACAAAATCTATGGAGAGGCACAAATTCTCTTGAAATTTTTTATAAACTTCCACCCAAAAAGAAAAGTGCACAAGGGATCAAACTGTATTATTAAATATCTTCCTGAGAACCGCGCTCAAGGCACAAAAGACCTGAGACTTAATGCCTCAACATCGGGTCCCACAAAGGAAGCAGGAGAAGCTTTCATCGTGGAGATACTTGGCATACTCTCAAGCAAAGAATCTGCTTGAGGAAATGCCAAGGAGTCAACATACAACATCTACGACTTGAGAGAACTAATGCTTGACATTCGAGCATCTAGCCTACGATCCAAAGTCGAGTCAACCTTCAACATGTACAACTCGAGAAACCAAAGCTTGAAGTCCTAGAGTTCAGCCTCATCGAAAATGTTAAGGAGTTGATGATAATTGTCGACGAATCGAGAGTGCTGAGGCTTGTCTTCCCAGCTTAGAGCCTTACCAAAATATGACAAGGAATCAAACTTTAAAGTTGACGACTCAACAAAAACTAAACCTAGACATCCCACCATTGAAGATGGTGACGGCGCAAATACATTTTCGTTGACTTTCAATGCCGACGACTTGAAAGAACAGACATCTCAAGTACTATGAACTACTGCTATTAGCGTAAAACAAAGACCAAACTACAACACTCATTGAGCTAGGAAAGAAGATTGTACCCAAATAAAAAGCAATCCCCAAGATGTTCCAAGAACAAGTACAGAAGACTCAAGGAGGATTAAAGGAAACCCAACCACTCGAGAAACTTTCCAAGATAGACAAATGTGAAGGGAACTTCTTAAGGACATAAGGCATCATAGTCCATCTTGACAGTGGAATAATAATATGTCATAAGTCTATATATAAATTAGGGGTAACTATATTCAGGCTCTTGAAGTAGATGCTCTTATTCCACGCAAGTCCACAAAACTAAAAAAATATCATCTAGGCTCCTCCAACCTAAAAACTAAAGTCTTTTTAACGAATTCCACAAACTTTTACCGTTAAGTAGTATTATTTTAAAAAATATATATGTTTAAGTATTTAAAATTACCATTATAGGCTAAAACACGTAGAAAAGAAGGAAAAATTGAAGTTGTAATAGTAATTGTAAGTGGTGATTAATTTTTTTTTAAAAAAAATAAAATTTAATGGAAAAAGCTAACAAAATATACCAAAAGGGATGCAGAATAATTTAGGGATGGAATGATCTGGCATATTTTCGATTTTATGAATCTAAGCATAATAGAGAGTCTGCCTCAAAGACTCAAATGTAATAACCCCTATAATGGAAGATGATGTTGATTAGGACTATTAATTCTACATATTATAATTAAAAATCTAACTACAATGTTGAAGGTATCATATTACCAAACATGCTTTGACTTCCATGTGTATTTTACTTCTTGAGTCCCTAATGGAACTTCCCAAGGCCATATGGAACTTCTTTGTGACTTCTTTCTCAATAATTTGCCAACAAGGCCGCTATAGTGAGAACCTTCTCCTTTCAGGAGAAAACAAGCCTTAATACCAAAGATATTTTATATATCGAGATCGAGATCGAGAGAGAGAGAGAGAGAGAGACTCGATTACAACACAAAAGAAAGGCTCTGAAAATGAAGAGGTTCAGACAGGAGATATGAGAAGTATGCCTAAGGATCATCCCATAGCTCAATGAACTTCCATGCCTGATGACCGGCCATGAATGAGACCATCTTGCATCCTCGCTCATGAGAAATACAATGAACATTGCCTAGTGCTCATTCAACGCAAAGCCTATTTGAGTTGCCTACAAATGAGGACACCAGATCAAAGAACTGATACACAACAAAGCACTACAAGTTACCCATAAAGCAGGATTCTCCAATCCAATTGGCTGACAGTGCCAAATGCCTACTCTACATCACTAAATGTAGTTAATGCTTTCTCTTTATTGAACATGAAGGAGCAATCCTCAAGTTGTCAATTAAGAAGCCAATGGTATCGTACACCACCTATCTCAATGTTCGTCATTACAATTTCTCTTTAGCTCGACAATTATTGAAGAGAAAACACTCAAATAAGGAGCATTCCAAAATAAGAGGCATGAAGACAAAGGAGTCTTGGGGGAAAAAAGTCTCAAAGTCTCAAAGACTATCCTTGAGGAGGAACAAAGAATATAATTTTTGAGAAACCTTCCTCGAGAAGAACCAAGGAAGACAATCAACTCGAGGAACTTTCCTAAAAAGAAGTATGAAGGGAACTTCTCAAGGCCGTAAGGAAATTTCTTAGAGCCTTGAGATGACTTCCCAATACTTGGACGAATAGGCCTCGACAATGAGAAATGTCTTACTTTTGAAAAAAAAAACAGCTAAAATATTATAGGAATCTTGGATTGAGAGACAATGGCTTCGACTACAACTCAGGAGAAATGCTCAAATGAACAAAGAGTTAGCGTCGGGAAACAAGAAGGAAGGTTAACAGAGAAGCAAACTAGAGGAAGTGCTCAACTTTCATGATAAAAGAGCGACCAAAATTCCCTACCGTTCTTTGTGAGAAATACCTCGCTACGCATCACTTGCTCATCTTAAAGATTGTTTAAGCGGTTGACTACGAGCAAGGACCGCTCGGCCAAAGTCCGAGTACACAACAAAGCATTACATCTTCCTAGGAGGCCATTAGGTGTTCTCCAATTGAATTGGCTAATAGTGACGTGCTTGCTCTATGCCGCCAAATACAGGAATGCTTTCTCTTTATTGTACATGCACAATTGGGTTTAATGAAAACAAGGACAAAATTATAGTTTGGGAAATAATCCAATGTGCCTCTTGCATTTTGCCCTCCTATAAACAAGAGACAGATAATCAGAAACCCCAAGTGGGTGAAGGGGGAATAAATGGACTCAAGCTAAATGCAGAATAATTGAGAAGCTTGTCTTAAATCCTTGAAATTGCATCCATATCTTCATCTTCTTCTATTCTCCGGTTCACTAATCCAATTCAATTACAAATTACAGATCAAAAAGCAAGTAGAAAATGTATAGTTGATGCCCCGTCCATTGTACTCACAAACTTGGGTCATCACAAGTCCTTTAATTTTCTTAATAATAAGATTCTCAGAATTTCCAATTTTAACATTAGAACCTCACAAGATGCTGAAAAAAAATGTACTCATTTTCATACCATTTTAATTAATCAAAATCCAAACTTTTGTTATGAAATTGTTTATTTATAGCTATTTTTAATTAGCAATTACTTTTAGTTGAGAAACATATGCAATTCGATCTAAATTTGTAGATTGGAAACAATGAATAGGAAGAAGGTTAGCAACTTACACTCCCTCCAGTAGCAGCCTTGTTTGCTCGATCCCACTTAGCATGTTCGCGCCGTGTGGGAAGCAACCGCCATTTTAGTGATACATTGCTATGGTTCTACAAGAACAGTATCGTATACTGTAAGTTACACTGAATCACTTGAATATCCTGGTTCATGCATTTGTAGATACAGATATATCATAAAAAAGGCTTTGAGAGAGAATCTTTTTTCAATCTATATCAGATAAGAAACTTAAGGAAAACCATTGCTAACATGCACTTGCTTCAATGTCATAATGCTAAATCACCTCTACACCAGAGCTACCATGTCTAGCTGCCTCCACCTGCTGCTCAAGCACTGGCTTGTAAGGAGACCGCAGTTCTTCGCTCAGATCAATTTCCACACTGTCGAAATTTCAGTTGAACATATTAATCTCAAATAATTAGTGTAGTCTGGTGATAAGGAGGAAGGTGTAATGATATAAAATTCAACAGAGAACCTGTCAAGGCTCATTGCTCTGTTCAAGCTCAGAAACCCCGAACTTTGCTTCATCTGAGAAATCCAGAAATACAAAACATAATCAGAAACGAGAAACAATGAAAGACGAAGAAAGCAGGAGGAGGCTAATAACAACCGGAATTGGAAGGCGGCTGGGAGCATCCTGGTCGTCGCACATAAGACGCTTCATGTGGCCGACGAACTCCTTGTTCCAGATGAAATCGTCGGTGGCTGTGACGGGATCCTCGTCTCCGCCTCCCCAATACTTACGGAGCTTCGTGGTCGTCGGAGGTCCGCCGTACTCCCCTGGAGCCGTCCCAGTAGACCATTTGAGCGGTTTTTTCTTCGGAAGAATCACGCGGGTCAGACGGGGAGATGGAGACGGAGACGAGGCCAGAGAGGGATCGGCCTCTCCGCCGGCAGCGGGGCTTGCAGCCGATCGTACGCCGAGACGGCAAGCAGTGGCAGTGATGACGGCCATGGATGCTTATACGAGCAGTGAGCACTCCCAAGGGAATCAGCTCGATCTGCCGATTAACTTTCTCCCAAGTTTTGGGACTTGGAAGCCGCCGCGGTTCCATCTTCTCGTCCATCCGTTTATAACCTTCCTGTTTGATTTGGTTTCGTTTTCATAATTAAAAAAAAAAAAAAAAATATCCCCGGAGATTTGATCTCATCAGTTTAAGAAAAACTAATATACTTAAATGAATTGATTTTTTAAAGAGTTAAAGCAGATTCATTCTATCAATCAAATAGACCAAATTTCAATTTGGCATAAGTGATAATATTTTTTTATATATATATTAATTTTTATTAATATATTAAATATTAAGTATTTAATTATATTCATATAATAATTTTTTTGTATTTTTGATATTAAAAATATATACAAAATTAGCAATTTAATTTTTACAACATCAATTCAAATGAAATAATTTTCTAAAATCATAGAATATAATACCCCTAGGGCTTTCGAGCTATCATAATAGTAGGCAAGGAGGAGGTATGGCTGGAAGAACCACCCCATTTTTCTTTGCTGCCTATAAACATGACGGGATTTTTGTTGAGCTCATGGAAATACGTGAGCTTAATGAAATGCGTGAAAGTTTTTCTGCCGCCTATTCTCGTCTGGTACCGGAAATTCTTCTCGCCGAAGCTGGATTCCGACTCCGTTCAGAGAATTAAGAAAATCGCACAGTAATGCCTGAGGCACTAAACCCGGTTCTCCAACTCCCCTCCTCCTTTCCCATCTTACCGCAGAAGGCTTGGGATTCGGACCCATGGCCACTGCCTTCACCATCCGGCCAACATTTCGCGTTCCTGTCACCCGCCACCCCCGCAGCATCGTTGTCTCAGCTTCCTCAGCACCATCCCAGAATATCGCCCCGCCAGCCGCCGACCAGAAGCTCGTCATCTCCGGTGGTCGGCCCATCTCCGGCCATGTCACGATTAGCGGCTCCAAGAACTCCGCCCTCGCCATCCTCGCCGGAACCCTTTGCTGCTCCTCCGGCTCTGTGGCTCTGCATGGAGTCCCCGATCTAGTGGATACCCGGACAATGGCCGATGTGCTCCGGTCGGTCGGAGCATCAGTAGACGCAGATGACAGTGGCGGCGGCGGAACATTGGTGGTGAATGCCGGCAATGTGGGCTCGGTTGAGCCTTGTGAGGAGAAGATAGGGAGAATTAGGGCTGGGTTCTTTGCATTGGGACCGCTGGTGGCGAGGTTCGGGAAGGCGGAAGTGGCGATGCCTGGAGGGTGCAGGATTGGTGCAAGACCCATAGATCTCTACATCAAGGGGCTTGAAGCTCTTGGTGCGGTCGCCGATTTAAGTTAAGTGGACGGTTTTCGGGTTTGTTTAACGTCAGAAAATGTTTATATTCCTGATATAAGTTTTATCTGTTTGATATACAGGGATGGAAGGGTTTGTCTTCAAGCTGCAAATGGCAGAGGCCTAGTCGGAGGACCATTCCATCTTACTTACCCAAGTGTGGGAGCAACTGAAACTTTCATGATGGCAGCATCAATTGCAGATGGTGTTTCTGTACTGACTAATGCAGCCATGGTAAGAAATTTTCTTTTTCATTGGGCTTTATGCAACCAACTATACTGTGTATTTGAGTGTTCATCTTATTTGAACACACATATCATAGCATTGATCCTTTGTACTGTCTTCCTTTTGTTAATGGAAACAAACATGTTGTGTCAATCATAGGGTGAGGAGCTTATTTTGGCTGGCATGCTTATGCTTTTGTTCTGGATTGAGGTCCTGATTTTATTATGCTAACCATTGAATCCTATTTGTTGCTAAGCCACAAGAGAGTATTAGGTATTTCATCGCATATAGGATGGTAGCTTCATGTTTGGCAACAATGCGCTTACTGAATTTTTGATTTAAAATATGTCTGCTGTTTGGCTGTTGGTTGATCACACTAAGGTGGCACATCATTGTTTTTAACTTAGCCACTTATTATGACAATTGGTAAGCAAATCCAAGGTTTGGTTGGGAAAATGTGCTTGACCCGCAATTCTGGTCACACTGTCATTACCTCCTCCTATGGCAGGAAAAATCAATGTGACTTTAACTTTGTTGAGAGGTATAGTAGTTTAGTTTTGAAGGGAGATTTGTCATGTTGCGTAGCCTTTTTGGGTTTTTTCCACAGTGAAATACTTGTTGATATGCTAAGTTGTTGTGCTAAGGAAGCACGAATACTTTTAAAAGGTTGTCATATGCATATCGTATATGTATCAAATATTGATACCCCCAAATACTTCACATGTATAGATTATAGAAGTCATGTTAAAACAACTAACCATTTAAAAGTTATGAGTTGACTCAGCCTCTAATGATTTCTTTTAATGTATGTATTATGTAAAAAAAATATTTCATCAACTGAAGTTATGGGAAATGAATTGTGCTATACTTCTTTACGTATAAATCAAGTTGATAATATTTATATGCGCATAAATATATTTGATAATTTATAGGAAATATGGCCTGTATCCTTGCCCTATCCATATCCTATACTTTTAATGCTTTCCGTATCATCATATTTGTATTATATCTTATCCATATCTCTACATCATTCTAGGTGACTTCCCGCTTGTTGGCTTGTGTGAGAGGTATAGCACTTGATTTAGCTTGAGGGAATATTTGTTGAGGCACCTTTCTTGGTTGTTTTCATGCTGCTGAAGTAATATGCTAAGTAGTTTTTCCTATAAAAATAAATATATATATGCTAAAGTAGTTTTGCTTTATCAGTGAGCTTAAGTTTTTGGATTTTATTGGTCAGCATTCATGGATATATCACCCTTGTGTTCAAATTGAATTTGATTACTCTATACACCACTATTGATGTTATAAGTTTTGAAGCTTCTTTATCAACATTGTTTTATTGTTGCTGTGTGCCTTTACTGTGCTCGATGTGTCACAGGAGCCAGAGATAACTGACCTTGCTCAATTTCTGATTGCTTGTGGGGCAAGCATTGAGGGGGCAGGTACAAGCACTATAGTAATCACAGGTAAAAAGATATTACATGGAGCTGAATTCACCATTGTGCCCGACCGCATTGAGGCTGGAACATTCATGGCTGCTGCTGCCATCACACGTTCATGCATATCACTGTCACCAGTCATCCCTTCACATGTAGCTCGTATGACTGAGAAGCTTATTGAAGCAGGGTGCAAGATCAAGCATATTGGTCTCCATGCTCTAGAAGTAAGGGCTTTAAAATGTCCTTTAACCATGCTAGATACTATGTTCAAGTAATACATTTCATATTTTAGTAGTTTCCATATGTACGACGAATTCTATTTACTATTTTTCTTATTCGGATAATTAAACACATGACATTTCATGATATTATATTTACAATATTGGACTGTTATTTTTTAAATATTATAGTGTGCATACCAAAACTTTTTAAATATTATATCCATACTTTCTTTGGTGTGGAATGTAATATTTAAAATGTTTTATAATGCACATTGTAATGTTTAAACAATAAGTGTAAAATTTGTAAATATACTGAAATGCAGTGTCATGTATGTAAATGTTTTTTTCTTATTTTGTTAGTTTCCTTATTGCATTTGTCACCTATGTTAATATTTAGGACTGTAAATGAATTGAGCTGAGCTTGACTGCATTTTTGTTCAAGCTTGTTCTTGATTTTGTTAAGTTCAGGTCACAAACAAATCAACCATCACATGCATGTTCAATCTTGGTTCGTTTGTAGAATAACAAGCTCAAGCAGTCCGTGAACCATCATTCAAAACTTCACACTGTTAAATGAGCATGCCCTTGAGCTATTTATAGAGCCTAAATTTGAGCCTCAATCATCGAGCTTGTAATCATGCTTGCAATCAAGCTGAATATCACCTGTTAGTGGCCTATTTAAATGATCTCATGTAAAGCTCAATAATCACATTCGTCCATGGAAAATTCAACATTGAGTTGTATTTTTCATAATATAAAAGATAACAAAATAATATTATGATATTTGTGGACAAGTAAAGGAGCCATATTATTGTTACTATTATGATTAAAGCTACATTATGACACTAAAGACCATGTTAATCTAGCCTATTAGTGGCCTCTAACGGAACCCATTATTGATCCACTAATTGAGCTCTTAATCATTCTTTAATCGAGCCACTTATGAAGCTTTAAACAAATATGTTCATGATCTTTTGTCTGCATTGTTTGAACATTAACATGTTCAAGCTTATTTATGTTACGGTTTGAGCAATCAAAAATATGATTAAACTTGTTTGTTTTGCTTTATAAGCGAAAACAAACAAACTCTTAAGGAGCCGAGCATCCGGCAGTTCGCCAAAAGTTCAATTCATTTAGAGCTAACTAATCATGTTCCATTATTTGTAATCTTTGAATTCTCTAGTTTCATTTCTTTGTCCAGCCTCTGTGATATGTATTGGAGAATTCTTATACTGTTGGAGTAACTATTCCACTAGAGAATTACTCACAACTAAGTTCACCAAGTGTGTGAAAAGTTACATATGTGTTTTTTGGTCAGGTTTCGGCTGTGTCCGAAGAAATTGGTGGTGACCTGCGAGCATTCAATATTAAGACACTGCCATATCCTGGATTCCCAACAGATCTTCAAGCTCAGTGTACGGCCTTGTTAACCACATGTGTTGGATCAAGCATTATTGAAGAATCCGTCTTTGAGAACCGTATGCATCATGGTATGAAAATGATGACTTCTAGCTTTCTTGTTTGAAATTACTCAAATTCTCTTGTGCTTGTTAAATTTGGAACATGGCTCCAAAAGTTAGGACTCGTTCAATTTCAGAATATTGTCCTCAAACTTGATAGCCAATAGAGATGCTAAGTATTCATCACAGGGTCCTAGAAGTTGTCTGGAAATGAGTGATGAATGCTTCATCAAATTGGAATTGGGCTGTTAGTGACATTGATACTGATAATTAGGAGGATTTGTGTTTGCTTTGCAATAAGATTGTTTATTTTTATTTTACATATTAATCATCCAAATAAAAAATTTACATTGTACACACTCCAACACGCCAGTATATTCTACACACTTCCATTATCCATAATGATGCTTGTGTTACCATAATTTACTTCATACCTATGTTAGGATAAGAGATTTAGTAGTTCATCTATCTGGAAAATTTTCATACATCATATGTTAAACTTGGAAATTTATATTCATCACTACATTATTTTTTTTGAAACTTCATTACATTATTTGAATGGGCAAAGAAACAAAGTATTTGTTTCACAAAAGAATATGACAGCATCATATGATGATGGAATTCGAATAACAATCTTTATGCATTCTAAATGTTTATAATATAAAATTTATGATTTGGATGGTTGATATGATTTACTATTGCAAGAATGCCGATCTCCCACCATCAAAAAATAAAATAAAATGCAGATCTCCCAAAAAATGATATCTTTGAGGGTTAAACCTTCCATAAGGACTTCCATAGGTAAACATAGTGATGTTGAATTTACCATCTAAGTGCTTCTTCGGACATTCCCATTTGGAAATTCATATTCCCTTTATATTTACTAAATTCTTAAGTAATTTGTGTATCCTCTAACACCAACCTCATCTCCCACACTGGTATTTCCCCAGCAAAAGAATTGCAGAAGCTCGGCGCCGAAATTACAGTAATTGGTAATTCCGCCATTGTTGGAGGGAAAAGGCCAGGAAGGTTACCTTCTTATATTTACCCAACAATTCAGTTGGGACAATCACATCATTCTCATAAATTCCTTACTGTTATTTCAAAGCTGTTCTCATCCTGCATTCACATTCCCAGAATTGCACTTTCCGGCTGTCGAGTTCGGGCAGCTGATTTGCGAGGCGGAGCTGCACTGGTCCTGGCCGGCATGGCGGCATCCGGCATCACCGAAGTCGAGAATATCAACCAGATTGATCGAGGTTATGAAAGATTTGATCACAAACTTCATTCACTGGGAGCAGACATCAGACGAGAAACCTGAAGCAAACAAATTTGATATTCTTTTTCTAATTTGGGATGGAACCAAAGTGCTAGTTCATCTTTCTTAGATGCATTTTTGTGATATTTATCTGAATGATCATTCCTTTTTGTTTTTTCTTTTTTTCTTATATGAATGAAGTTGTAGGGTTATTTCAGAGAATCTTAATTTTTGGTGAATTGCATTGCAATTTCTTGAGCTAATGAACATTTAAAGCTTTTAATGAGGAATTGTTAAAAGTTTCAATTATATTTAATAATTACATATTTAATCTCCAGTTATTTTATATTACAGGGATTTGTAAGTTATACTGGATTACATATTTAATTTTCTTCAAATTTTTAATGGGAATTTTATACAGGTCTTAGAAATCTATCTATATTTACATATTCAGGGTAATGAATTTTACAGTATCACCTTCAAATTATATAAAATCACATATCTATCCTTCTGTTGTAGATTATCTAATCTCAATTGAGCTTTCATTAAAATAATACATATTATGTAAAATATTTTTATTAAAATGTATTTATTGAATATGAAATAATTTTTTTAAATTTATAATATATATAGAATGTAAAACATTTTTATTTTCATTTTCTAATCTTTTAAGTTGGCATCTAAATTTTGCCCTCAATGTTTTATTATGAAATAATGTTCTCTTGAGTCACTTGCTCAATTATTTGAAACGAATGGTACATGATAATTATTATTTGAAAAAATCAGCCAACTAATATAAAACATGGAGAAAACAAAGAGAAATCGAGATATTAAAAAATAAAAATAAAAGCAATAATTTTTACATAAAAACTTAAGCATTCGTGAAAAATCATGACACCAAACTCGATAGTTTAAATCCACTAAAAAATATAAAAAATGGTGTTGTTCTAACATAAAAAAAAAAAAAAAAAACCAGACTTCCCACTAAATTGTGATCCATTCTTTGCAATTTCAAAAAAAATAATTGTTACCTCAAATAGGCCATTTAAGCATATCAAAACATCAAAATTAACTTTGATATAAGGATAGATGCCAATAATCTATGGAATAGGTTAAGAGATACATTTAGTTTAATGTTATTTTGATTTTATATTATGTTATGTAAAAATAATTATTAATTTAATCACATATATAAATATTTTTATTAAAAAATTATAAAATTATTATTTAAAAAATAATATATAAAATTAAGATATTTAAATTACTTTGCATGATATCAAGATAATGTTGGATTAAATCCCCCCCAAAGGTCAAACCCTGTAAAACTTTGTTAGCATTTTTTTTATATAAAAACTTTGCCGCAATCACAAGCTGGGAATAAAAGATTCACTCTAGGCCTCATTTGGTTAGAAGCAAGTTTTTTATCCAACACAAATTTCAACTATAAAATTAATTTTATTTCACATCTAATGCAAATACGAATATTGAAATTTAAAGTATTTCATATTTTTACACACTTTTTAATATTAAAATAAATATTTTTTTCTCTTGTCCAAAAAAAAGATCGAACCAAATAAGGCCTAAAAATTGTTTCTTTGACCTTAATCTCTTTTTATTTTTATTTTTTGAAAAGTAGACAGCACTTCAAAATCTATCATGCCTATTAGGGTTTATGTGAATTTCCCTAATGCAAATGCCTACATACCTCTCTCTCTCTCTCTCTCTCTCTCTCTCTCTCTCCTTTTTATCTTACCTCGATAATTTTTCGAAAGAAAGAGCCCGGATTCTTTCCGTGTCTCTGCCATATTACATCACGAATTGTTAGATTTATGATAGTTAACTATTCGTTCTAATTTTTGGATTTCTTTCTTGATTTATGCCCGTGTCATTGTAACCTCCCTGCTAGGGGTGTGCAAACTATGGTTTAAACCGAAAAATCGAACTGAACCGTTTAAATTTAGCGGTTTTGTTTGGTTTAGAATTTAACTGTTTGGTGATAGTTTGATATTTTGAGTATTTCGGTTAATTGGTTTGGGTTCGGTTTCACGTGTTTGGAAACCAATTCAACCAAATTAACCGATTATTAAATAACCCACGTATAAATATAATTTTAAGGTTGGGTCAGTTCAATTGTATTATAGTAGTTTTATAGTATTGACTTTGAATCTATTGAAATGATAGTGTATATTTATATTTATAAGTCTTTATAGTATATTTTTTAGGTGTTTTAATTAGGATGAATTCTTACAACGGAGACTATCTGAAAACTTAAAAAAATATTAATCATTTTTGATAAATGGATGAAATTTTTGTAATATAATTTTGATTATACTGTGATATTAATGTAATGATGTGTCCAATTACTTCTGAATTTCTTCTAAATTTTTTGTTAGTTTATTTTGGTGATGCAATTGAGTTATTAAGTAAAATTACTTATTATGCTAAATTATTTTTTTATTAAAGGTATTATCTAGATCTTATTAATATATCAATATTTAATATCATTATAAGAAGATTAAGAAAATTTTTGAGATAAAAAATATGATTTTAACTGAACCAAACCAAATTGATATTTATTTGATTGGTTTGGTTTGATTTATAATCTAATTTGGTTGGTTTGGTTTGATTTATAATCTAATTTGGTTGGTTTGGTTTCATTAAATCTAAAGCCGAACTCAATCTTTTTTTTTTGTTTGGTCACTAAACTAACCAATTAAACCGAATGTACAGGCCTACTGCCTGCAGGTTTGACGGAGCTGGATGGGATGCAAGTGAAGGGGGAGAGGTAAGTGGAATAAGTGGGAGGAAACATATTTGGTTCCTTTTTAGTGTTCTTGGAATGAGAGGGAATAAAATTGGGAAGAGGAGAGAGGTATACAAGACTTCAACGACTGTACCAGCACTGAGATATTGACTACGAGAAGGTGAGGGAGTTTATCCAAGATGACTAAAAGTTAGAACCTTGATGCCCTGGAAACGAGGAGTGCAATATAAACCAGGAGGGATGCCCTATCTGTTTTTTGGTCAGAATCCTTTTTTTAATTGCCTCACATATTTTATTTCTTTTTTCAACTTGGAATGCTTTGAGAATGTGAAATATAGTTAATTTTTATCTTAAAAGTTAGATAAAATTAATGTCTCTATTTTAAATTTGTGTAGAATATAAAATATAATTAGTTTTAATTTTTAAATTCATGTAAAACCTGTCTAGTTAACTTCAATATGTTTAAAGCTAAACTCGGAAGACAAGCACTAATCACGACTCTTAACCCTTCTTGGTGAGGAATATCTTAAATAACAGCCTAATCAAGCCACAAAACTTAGACTAAGCTTATTCATGGTGCATTACATCTCCACTAACAGCCAACAATAGCTGCAAAAGCCCCCTCTCCCTAATGAAAAAAGAGGCTAGACATTAGAGTTAGAAGTTGGAACTTAGGCATAAGATAGTAGAAGAAACATTGCCAATTCAAACTCCTTACAACCCATAAGGCATTCTACTCATCTCTGCAAATTGGTGAGGAGATAATCTTCTTCCCTTAAAAATGAAACCTATAAGATTCCCTTTTCTTACCTCTGTAAACAAATCCACAGCAGAGTCAAATCTAAAAACACCTCTTTCACCTAACATCTCTGACGCCTGCTTATCAAAATAGTTGTGGTGAAGGCCCAATTGAGGTTAAGTTTAACTAAAGTTTAGTCATTTGTTGAAGGGACTCGGATGGTGAAGGCCTCTAGTGATATGAAATTGCACAAACAGATTTATTCTACATTAGAACTACATGAAACTTTGACGTTGAAGGCCTCTACAAAGCAAAATACATCAACTCATGCCTAAAGAGAGAATCAACAAATAAAATCAATCCCCCTGAAATAGGCTAAATCGGCTTAGCCAAGGGTTGTAGACAAAAAATACAAGTTCTTTGTGGATATTAGCTTTATCCATTAGGAGGATTCCCTTCAAAAAAATCATATTATTCAATACAACAACTCAAAGGGTGTTCCTAGTAGAATATTTTACATCCAAAGAAAATCATATAGATGGGAATGCCCATGCCCCCTTTCGAGATTTAATACTTTTCAGCACTCAATCCCCCTTGAATATCCACTTCCACGAGAGTCCTCAAATCTCTTGAGGACAAAGAATCCTTCAAACTTCCAATCGTTTGGCAGCTTCATTTCTCTCCAAGACTTTAACCCGTCGAAAACTTTAATTCATTCAAAGATTTTAATCCCTTTAAAAACTTCCAATTCTTCCGAAGACTTCAATTACTTTGAAGATTTCAATTTCTTCAAAGATCTCTAAAGAATATCAAATTCCTGTGAAGATAAATCAGTTCTTTTTGGGACTGCAACTCTTTCAAAAGATGTTTTATAACTCAAATTCTTGATGATATAATAATATGCCTTTGTATATGTCATCACAATCTTTAAATATGTTATCACAATTTAACTTCTTGCTAATAGGCTAAATACCTCTGAATATATCATCACAACTACAAATCTTGACAACACGCTAGCTCACCTTTAAATATGTTATCATAACCCAAATTCCTATAATAGCAGATTTTCATGCCCTTGCTAAATTCTTATACACTTTTTTCATAAGAATTAAGTTCTACCGTGTGAACTCCACCTTAAATATTCATTAGATTTATGATGTCTACCCCTTAATAGTAGGTTAATATGCCCTTGGTATACATTCTCACAAACTCAAAAAGTTGGGTACAGAGATGCTAGAAAAATCATAAGCAGGCAAGCCTCGATTCCTTACTTCAGCAAAGCTAGTAATGGAAATCTATGCTAATCAAGTCGATCGAGGTAACTAATTAGGGACTTACTCTTTGTGTTCCGCCCAATTCATTAGAGTGTCCTAGGAGAAGAGAATCCATTAAACGTCTACAATTACTTAATATAATGTCATTTTAACTATTGTAGTAAAGCGAGGTGAAGTAAGATGATTTTCAAGGAAGAGAAGTTTTAGTAATAACAAAAATGAATTACTAGCATTGTCATCTTTTGATAAAATTCATAAATAACATAGATTTCTAGATAATATTAATACGTTAGTCACAATATCATGATCTAGACTGGATGTAACCAAAACGCACCACAACAAAGTAGCTCCCACATTATTTTGTGGTGTTTTTGTAATATCAAAAAATTGAGTGGTTAATATGCAGTTAGTTTTGATAATTCAATTAATTGTGGTATTTTAAAGAATTAGCAGGTTTATGTATGAATTTTTATTTGTGCGAATGGAAAATTCATAATATTTGTTTATTTGCCCATAAACTTTATAATTTCTTCTACTTCACTTAGAAATTATGACGGTGTGATTTCAAAGTTGAGACCTCATAGTACTTAGGCAAGCTTCTTCCCAACTAAATAGAAGAGTGCCGCATAATAAGAGTTTAATAAAAAGTTTATCTGGAGATGTAACACGCCTTTGTTAGGTTCAAGTTCTGAAAGAGAAAAACTAAGGGTTATGTTTGGTAGTCAACAGTCAGCATAAAATTTATCGAACAAGTATAACATCAAAATTTGACAGAATACTTGATCTGGCTATAGCTTATAGATTGGCAATATTACAGATTCCCCTTCTATTGCTGATTATTTGATTTATATTGTAGTTAACTTTTGTTCTTATAAGAAATATGATTCCCAATGAAGGCACCAATTCTATATCTGAAATACAATCTGTGTGAAAGATTTATATTTTGAAACTATGTTTAATCTAAAAATTTGGCATCATTCTGACATGTTAATTTACTGCAATAATTTGATCTACAATTTGAGAGACTTGCAATTTTTTTGCAGCGATTATTATGTATCGCTGAAAATTTGTTTATCATGACGTGATATTTTTTGTAAAAACATGATTTTTCTAGGGGAAAGTCGAAGCGGAAGAGATCCCTTATCAAGCCTACATCAGCTCAGTTCAATTTCATGAGGAATCGGAACCGAATTGTAAACTAAAGTCCGGAGAGCAAAGGAATGGGATTAAGAGAGTGAAGTCAAGTCTTGGTCTTTCTTTTATGTGATACTGAAACTTTTCTATAATTATCTTAAGTGCCATAAAAGTATATTTCTCATACTAATCAGAAACTACTCCTTTTGGAGCACTTGATCGAGAGAAAAGTTGAGCTAAGCAAAGCATAAAAATGAAAACTTTCAAGCTTATTTCGAGCGGAGGAATTATTCGATTTCCTTAAAAGAAACAAGCCCGTTGTTCCTCTCATGCGCTGCAACCAATTTTAAGAAAGTTAAAACAAAGTGAGGGCTTCTCAAGCTCTATACCGTCTCGTTTGTTTCAGACTCTTTGATTGGTAGCCCTAATTCGACACCTACGTATCTAAGTCCACGCCTAGAGCCATGATTAGTACGATGAATCTCGTTGCACTAATCATTGTAAAAATATTTATAAATTATTCTACGTAAAATGTATGTTCTTTTATTGTAAAAAGTTTATGTTTATTTTGAATAACCTAAAATTTGATACTTGAGCTTATACGTATCTATAAGATGTGTAGAAATTAAATATTTTCGGACCGTGTTCGATTGAAACTACATGAACATTTTTTATACCCAAAACAATTTCAGATTTATTTGAAATGAAGAATCAGTTTTTTGTTTTTTTTTTTTTTTTTTTGATCAGTTGATATGAAATTATTGAAGTAAACTTTATGCCCAGATGCTGTCGCCATTAATAGCTTTGGTGAGAAATTTACTATGGAGATCTAATCTCTGAACTCTGCCCATTGGCAGTGAAGACGCCAAGCAGATATCTACTACAGTTGTAGAAATTATTGGTGAGGTAACATTTAATTTTATCAAAAAAAAATATTTAATATAAATTTTTTTTTACTTAGTATTAATATTTCTTTTCTACTAAAAAAAAATTATGCTAACAGAATATTTAGTTCAATATTATATTGATATTAGGTTATATTATATTAAAAAAGCAACTATTTAATTTAATATTATATAAAATATTTTTTTATAAAATTATTAGTTAAAAATAATATATAAATTATATAATATAAATAATAACGAATTAAATACTTTCTAAATAATAAATATTTGCTTCGAAAAAAATATATATATTCATATCAAAAATAATTATATCAAATAAAAAATCTATAATATGCCAAAAAAAATTTAACGGTGTTAATGCATTGTTTAATGGTTTGCGTGCAGGCCTTGCCTGCCTACGTGGCATGTGTTTATAGGCCAGCAATAACGAGCAAGTGAGGTGTTATTTTTCCTGAATGTAATAATTTTTTTTACTGAGGTTGAATTAATTTGAGTAAAGTTACAAGTGTAATAAGGTTTTATGATTAAATTGATCAGCAAAATATATTACTCAAAAGAATTTTATGATATTCTAATTTTAAAATAAATACATTATTTTTCTCAAATATAAAAAAAAAATATTTCATATGGATATTTAAATCTCTCTAAATATCCTAATTTTATCAAATATGCTTCAAATCTTCTCAAAGTTTTAACTTAGTCCCTCTTATTAAGAAATTATATTTTTTCAATAATTATTATTTTAAATATTTTTATTTTATTTTTATTTTTATTTTTATTTTTAATTATTATAATTTTCTTCACCTTACTTAAAAAATATAATGATACTGTATTTCAAATTTGAGATGAACTAATATCTAAATAAGTTTTTTTTATTAAGATAAAAGAACGCCATAATTTAAATAAAGTTAAATTAGCCCAACCACACCTGGTATTAATGTAATTATAGAATTTAAAATTTCAGATTTAGCCTTTGCATTAGAATCCCGGTAAAAAAAAAGATTCACATCACAGAAAACGTCTAGAATTTTGGTTTAAAAATTTAAGGTTCTGTTTTTTTTTACCATTAAAAATTAACTTAATTTAATTTTAATCGAACATATCAAATCACAAATAAAATTTAGAATAAATTGCACAGAGAACTTTGGGGTTAGAATGGTGCTGTAAATATGTCGCACGTTTTAAAAAACTCAAATTTGGGTCCCCGAGTTTGTGTTTGCCGTGTCATTTAGTCTCTTAGTTTAAACATCGCTTTTTTGGATAGTCCAATTACACAGTAACAATTAAATTTAACAATTAGTTATATTTATATAGACCAAAATGCCTTTATAATTCTCTCGAAATTCTTTAGGATAATGTGGAGAATGAGTAAAACATCTAAGGGTAAAATAATTAAAAGCCAATAAATTTCAGACGTAGGACCAAACGGCAGCACAAATATAAACTCGAGGACCCAAATGTAGGCTTTTCAAAACGTGGGGCCTATTTGCAGCGTCATTCTAACCTCAGTGGCTTCTGTGCAATTTACCCTAAAATTTAATATTAATAATTAACTTTTTTTACATCCCACATATATTGCTAAAATAATAACTAAATTATATTACATTACTCACATATCCCAACATAATAATTAATTTTATTTTATATTATTCACAATTTTCAATAAAAAATACTTCTACCCAAGTTTAATTTTAATCTTATTAAATTTAACCTTACAAACAAACAAACTCAATTTAAAGCCAACGGGCTAAAGTTTGCGGTAGTGTTTAGCGTTCAATATATTAGTATTAAAATTTAAGATTTAAGATTATTAAAATATAGGATAAATTACACTTAGGTTTTTGAATTTAGAGCTTAATAATGCATCGATTTTCTTATATTTTTTATTATTAGAAATTTTTATAATTATTATTATACTTTATTTCTCTCATCGAGCCTACGTGAACGGCTACAATCGGAAGCCCTTGCGTGCGCGACATGCTGCTAGTCAAGCCACACCGACTGAGGGCTGCCTACTGCTGCCGGTCGTGCGGCCTTAAGTGACACACGCTAAGGCTGCCAACAGCTCGGCATCACGTGCGCACAATGATCCGGGGGAGAGAGGGAGTGGAGGGAGTAAAAATTTTAATAATAAAAAATTAGAAAAAAAATTATTTGACAATTATATTAAAATTCAAGATCTCGATATTATAATTTTGAAAATACAGACTTACACATTATTAAGCGAACTCAACTGTAATTTATTTTAAAATATATTATATCTTTGTTGAAGGAGTTAATTCGAAATGGCTAGAAAATTATGAGAGTGAATTTGATATATTTAAGAATATGAACATAAATATCAATTTTAAAAGATTTATTGGGTTAACATAATTTTGCAAAAATAAAAAATAATTATCTATATATAAAAGCATTTAAATATTATTTAAATAGTTTGTTTTAAAAAAAACTATATAATGATATTTATATAAATAATAGCGTAATATTCAAATTTTTGAATCACATGAACGTTAATTCTCCTAAAAATAGGGAAATTCTCGATCTAATAAAAAGGAAATTCTGGCGAGTACAAACTGAAGGAAGGAAAGAAGAAAAGAAATTAATCCCCTTTAAAAAAAAAAGGGATAATTACGTACATGCCACATTAAACATTTTTATTTACGCATTACCCATTCATTCTTGTTTAATTACGCTACACACACTCCAAACATTACAAAGCTTACAACCACACACTTTAACTTGCTTCCGTTACCATAAGAAACCATAATTTTTAAGTAACTTAATTATAGTTAAGTTACTTAAAATTTGAGCCGTTCATAAAAATTATATTTAACTATGGTAGCGACGGCCGATGGCTGCGACGAAAGAAAAAAACCGCGAATGTTGAGAGGAAATCGATGCCGATGGCTGCGACGGAAGAAAAAAACTGCGATCTGCGGTGATTTTAGGGCAAATCTCCATTAATATATCATGGTATTGAAGAAGAAAACTATTTACACAAGGGTAAAAATGTAATTTTAAAGATTTATTAATGGAATATTCCTTTTTTTCAACTGGATTCTAACTGAGTTTAACTCAAGTGTGTGGTTGTAAGCTTTGTAATGTTTGTAGTGTGTGTAGCGTAATTAAACAAGAATGAATGGGTAATACGTAAATAAAGATGTTTAATATGGCATGTACGTAATTATCCAAAAAAAAAAGAAAAAAAGAAAAAGAAAGAGGAATTAACCATGATTAAATATTTCTGGTCCACGTCATTACTTTTTTGACCGTTGCATTTTCAACTTTCAAACGGAACGAAGCAAACTTGCAACGGATGAAAATTTCGAAAAAAGATCAGTACACTTCCATTATATGATCCTCTGCTTTTCTTCGCTCATAAAGCCTTCATATATTCATCGCCATTTTCTCTGTTTTTCAGAAACCTGCAACTTCAGCTAGTTCATTTATCAGCAACGACAAAGGAAGAAGACGAAGACGAGAGGCAAATGCCAAGGCCAAGGTAACCATGGTTTTGCCATTCGTTTGACGATGGAAGAAAGGAGAAATTTTGACGAGCTTAATAACGTTCCTTTAATTTGTTTCCATGGAGAAAACAGAGGATCTGAGTTGGCGCACCAGCGTCAATCCCCTCGCCCTCCTCTTCATCTCCGATCCACAGCCTCCTCTGACGCCAACTCAATCTACCGCGACGCCATTAATCGCCGCTCCAAGCTCGATGATCTACATGAGGTAATCTACGTGCTTTTTTCTCCTCTTCTCTCCCCTCTCGATCCCCCTTCAAAAGTTGCTCGTTCGAAATGTTGATTTGCTCGGAAATGGCGACTCTGCAGCAGAGGAATAGGGGTTCGAAGGAGGCGGATCTGGAGAAGAAGTTGAGCGAAACGCTTGAAGGGGTGAAGAAGATGAAGGAGCAGCTGGCCTTAGCGGAGGCGGCCAAGAGAGATGCTCAGAATGAACTGGAAAAGAAGAAGAAGCTCGTCATATTCAACCCTCCAGTGGGGGAACACGAAAACTCTCCTCCAATCGAAGAAGACAACATTAGCTCCCTAACTACAGATTTGTCCCCATTATCTCCGGCGACCAGCGATGTGGGTTCAAGCCAACTGTTGGAGAAGTCGCTGATCGAAGGCAGAGAGAATAAAGATGAAGAAGAGGTGGAGATCAAGAAGATCAGAGCTATGCTGGAGAGCACACTAGAAAAAAAGGAGAATCTGAGAAAGGATGCAGAGGAATTGGCAAGAAAGCTCGCAGTGGCAGAGGAGGACCTGAGGAGGAGCAGAGCCATGGGGGAGCGGCTAATGATGAAGCTACAGGCAGGGGAGGAAGAGAAAGCTTCCCTGGAGGCAGAAATGAAGAGCCTGAGAGTCCAAGCGGATCAGTGGCGCAAGGCGGCGGAGGCAGCAGCCGCCGTTCTTGCATCCTGCGACGGTCCGGCGACTGCAGACAGGACTGGATTAACGGATAAATTCATGGGCGACTACGAACATGGGGGGCGTAAGTGGTGGAATCAGAAGATTTGGTGACTTCTCGAAGAAGAAGGAACAGGAGAATCTGCTGCATCTGGGACGAAGTCAAACTTGGGTTTTGATCCTCGTTCTTAATCATCTTTCCTCTGTTTTCTCTGTTTTCGTTCTATTCTGCTAGTTCTGTTTTGACTGCCACAGGTTAACCATCTTGGTTTATTTTAAATTAAATAGCTAGCACGTGCTAATTTTATTTTTCTTTTCATTAATGTCTCAAAAATGAAAATATTTGATAAGTGGGTAAATGATTTCAAATTGGTAATAGTTTTAGAGTTAAAATTAAAAGAATTTGCTATCCATTATGCGCACGAAATACGGGATAGTAAGACGTGTGATAACATAAAATAAGCAACATTAAAGTGGGTGGTAGGAGGCCGTTAGGGGTGTACAAACTATGGTTTAAATCAAAAAATCGAACCGAACTGTTTAAATTTAACGGTTTGGTTTGGTTTAGAATCTAACGGTTTGGTGATGGTTTGATATTTTGAATATTTCAGTTAAATGGTTTGGGTTCGGTTTCACATGTTTGGAAACCAAACCGACCGAATTAACCGAATAACCCACTTATTTATATTAGGTCAGTTCAGTTGGCAATTTGTCGATTTGAGTTCGCTCATAGACGGGTTCGCGAGAAAGAAGACTGATTCGACCGACCGAGAAGTTTCAGATTATTTAGGGTTGCACGATTTGCACGGCTTGCGCTGCAGGTCAAAGAGTTGCAGACCAAAAATATGGTTTTAATCAAACCAAACCAAACCGAACCGATATTTATTTGATTGGTTTGGTTTGGTTTATAATATAATTTGATTGGTTTGATTTCATTAAATTTAAAACCGAATCCAATCTTTTTTTTTGGGGTTTGGTCACCAAACCAATCACTTAAACCGAATGCACACCCCTAGGGGGCCGTGCGCGACACAAAAATAAAAGAGATAGCATTTAGATACTGTCTTATTAGTTTTATGCTCCTGGCATTAAAAGCAAGGGAAGAAAATAAGTCAAGATGGTTAGTCAAAAAGGGTGAGATTGTTGATTTCTCGCTTATCAATGCCAACCAAGAATTTTGATGTTTAAACAATGAATGAATATCAAAGTTGGTTGTAAATTTAAAAGTTTAATAAGAGAACTAATAAAAAGCTTAAAGCCTCGTCGACATGAGTTAGAGATTAAAAAAGTTGGACATGAGTTAGAGAGAATAATATTGGTCATTGAATTAGAGCCATGAGTCAAAAGTTGACCTTTTTTTTTTGGTTCTTTTGGATTCTCAATCAAGAGATGAAGTTGACTTAGCTCTAAAGAGATCAAAGATTTACTTTATTTTATTTTATTTTGGAAAATTTTGTAGGATTGACATGTGTTGAGTGAGATTGGAGGACCTTTTGAGCACTAGAAATACCTTAGAAAGTTTTATAGTTTTGAGTCTCAATCAATTTAACAGCAAGACAAGTGAGTTGAGCTATTTTTAAATGTATAGTCGACCATTTGGTCAGCCACATTTAACAAAGATAGTTAATTTAATATAAAACAATATTATTTTATTTCACATACTTGATAATTTTCAATAAAAATATCAACTTTATTTCATGTTTTAGACCAAAAACACTAGAACCAAGTATTTTGGTCTAGAATATGGAATAAAATTGATATTTTTATTAAAAATTATCGAGTATGTAAAATAAAATAATATCTTTGTTATTATTATTTTAAACTAATGCTATTTTGTTCTTAATTTTGATTCTCGTGTCCTGAACTCTTTTTCATCGAAGAAAAACTATTTTTAAACTCATAATAAGAGTATTATAGTAAAAATAATTTACGGTGTTCTCTTAATCCAATAGGAAATGAGCTTGCTTAAGTTTTCACGAGTTTTTTTTTATTTGAATCATACTACTATTATAAATTTCAAGTAAAGAAGAAAAAATTGTAATCTCTAGAAGTAAATTTTTTAAAAAATAATAATAATATTAGCTTAAAAGTGAGCGTTAAGTATTATGTTCTTCTTTCTTTTGTTGAGAAATTGATGTACTTAATGGATGATAATGATTTTATGCTTCAACATAACTTATGTTTATAACCAAATATTTAAATCAAATCTAAGATGATAATTTTACTTTTTTTTAAGAAATTTTGATTCATATGTAATCTAATTTCAAAATAGTCATTTTATTCAGACCTTGATAAAACACATTGCCCAAGATTTTATTTTTATTGGCTCGACTCAAATTAAATTTCACTATTTTGTCCCAAAAAATACTTTAACATCCTAATATCACGATTTTACATATATAATTGAGAAATTCTCGAAATAATTTATTATTTTCTTTTGCATAGCCATAATTTATTATTATTACTATTATAATTAGTATTATTTCTAATCAATCGATCATTAGACCCGAGATTGAATTGTTCTGAATATTGAACCATAAAAATAAATTATTAGTTAGCACACTTAAATCAAAATTTGATTCAACTTTTAATTTATCATCAATGTTTGGGCAAAATTAACTATGCATTAAAAAAATTACTGATATCTTTCTATTGTTTGCATATAATTACATTTTGATTCACATTTTTTAAAAATACAGGAACTTATTATCCCTATTTTACTATATTTTAAAAATTTTATTTTAAATTTGTGACTAAGTTAAAAAATTTAGAAACATAAACAAAAACATATTTATCAGTAATTTGCCCAAATTTTAAACCAAAAACTCTTACTAACAGGGGTATGCATTAAATAGTTGAAATCGAAATCTAAACCTTTTCAATTAAATTTAGTCGATTTGATTTGGTTTACAATATGTTACTTTGAGTAATGGTTTGATAATTAAAAATTTTTTATTAAATAATTTCAATTAGGTTTCTTATATTTGAAAATCGAACCGATTGAATTAATTGAAATGTCACGTACCATCATGTAATAATGTTGTTGAATAAATAAAAAATAATAATGTTATTTAAATTATATGAATATATTTGTTAATTTTATTTTAAGTTACGATATTTATTTTTTTGTTATATTCTAGAATTTTTAGTTGTAAAATCTTGTAGCATTATACTATATAGATAATTTTAAAAATTTTACTTTTTTGAAAATAATTAATTAAATAAAAAAGAAATTATGATTTTAACGGATTCAAACTGACTCAATTAAATTTTATTTAGTTAATTTAGTTTTTAATTTATATCTTAATTAGTAGATTTGATTTATTGAATTTTAAATTTTAAATTTGAAATTATTTTTGATTTAATTAACCAAAGAGATCAAACGGTCGAGTAGTTACCGTTAGGTCCGTCACGGTGGTGCAACGTGGCGGGAGGACGAAATCGAAATTTTATAAGAGTTTTTTATATCATTCTCCTTCCCTCCTTCACCGGCTCGGAGAATTTTAAACTTCCCTCCACAATCCTTCGTCTTTTTAATCCAAATCCTTGCCGGCAATGCGAAATCCTCTCTCTTTACTCCGAGATTCCTTCTAAATTTCAAGCCCCCCCTCCCTCTCCCTGAAAACCCAAATCCTCAAATCGATGAATCCCTTTCAAATTCAAAACCCCCTCCAGAAGTTTCGTATATATTCATCCCCCTCCAGCCCTCTCCCCGACCTGGTGCGAAAGACAGAGCAATGGGTCTGCACTCCGTCCTCTCCCCTCCGCCGCCGCCGCTGCAGCTCGCGTTGCTCAAGGATGCCAGCAACAAGGAGAACGCTCCGCCGAATGCCCCGCTTCTTCGCGGCAGAATTCAGAAGAAGAAGCGCAGCCCGAGGAGGAGAAGGAGAATACCGCTGCAGGATATCACCCACCTCTGTAACCGTTATCTCCATCTTCCTCTCGCTCATCCCATTCCCGATTCTTCCGCCTCCAGCTTTCCCTGGGACTGCAATTTGAGCCGCAAGAAGAGATGCGTTGATGGCGACGGTGCCGATGAAGCCTCGCCGGCGCATGCGATCGTTTCCCTGATCCTCCGGAAGGAATTTCGGTGATGGTGGGCTAGTCATCTTCTTTCCTTCTCTTTTTTCTTTTCAGATCAATTCTTCATTGTTTGGGCATTCCTTCTCTGTGTCAGTAGAGCATGCATTGATTAATATCAAAAATTTTATTGCTATCTTTTTATCTCTTTTTTTCTTGACAAATTATTGATATGTTATTATACTTTAATTATATTTTAGTTCGTATTTTTTTAAAAAAATTATAAACATAATTAAGAAAAATTTGAAAAAAATTAAAAAAAATATAGCATTGTAGACAGTGTTTGTATGTATTTTATATTCTTAAAAAATACCTTTTTTATTTTATGATTATAATATTATACTTTAATGAGATACTATTCTTTGATATTTTTTGTATAAAAATATGAAATGTCATTTTCTTATTTGTATAATTTATTTTTCTTTTATTAGAGATCAAGATCATATGATTTTACGAGTTATCATGATGCTGCAACTCTGTGTGAGAATATTAAATATCATATTTAGATTGAGCAAATATAATAATATTTCTCAATTTAAAATTTTTATGAGTGCATCTTTTTTGTATTTTTATATTATTTTTTCTCATTTTTCGGATAGGATTGAATTGATAGTGAGTAAGAATTGCGTATAAGAATAGAAAATGGATTTAAATATAATAAAATCTCTTAATTTTAAATACTAATGAAAGAATTTATGAATATAATTATTCTATATTCTTATAAAATTTCATGATCGGAATTGTGTCTTCATATTAAAATAAAAAAATGTAATATTCATATCCGCATGTAGCATTTTTTTTATTTTTGTTAATTTATTGATTTCATATACTTATACATTTCTTTTTATTTTTCAAAGATCTGAAATACATTATTTTATGAGATATCAAATGAATGTCATATGTTGTTAGAAGTAAAATTTTAAAATTTAGTTTTAGTTTCAATAAAAGCATTAATTTTAATAGTTGGTTTTAATAATTTTGATTTTTTTATAAATTATTTAAATTTTATAAATTTAAAAATAAATTTATTATAATAATTATTTAAAATTGTTTTTAGTTTTACTAGTTCTAATAGTTTTGACTGTTAAAACTATCTCAACTATTAAGGTTTAGTCGAAATAAAAAAATGTGATTTTTTTGGATCAAGTTTATTGAAATTAGTTCAAAAAAATCAAAATTAGTGAATTTTAGCTAAATTTTAAAACATTAGAAGTACCCAAATGGCTTATTTGTCTTACATTTGTGTACAAAATATGTGAATACATTGTTGCATTTGGATCCACACTTCTTCATTTGGACCGTCCATGTAGAAGTTTGCGTAGAATCCACGTAAGCAATGCTTTCATGTCGAACAAGAGATGTATCATCTCAAACAGCAGACGCCGAAGAGCTCAAAGCGAAAAGCAAAGACTTGATCTGATTGCTCTGGAAGAGGAAGCGGTTTTTCTGCTGACGGGTCGTACCCTCTGTACATCGTACAACAAAAGTCAAATAGTAGCTCTCTGTAGGCATTAAATTAGCCGTCATTAGGATTGTAAATTATTTGGCTGAAGTGATTAGACAGAGCAAACCAGAGTATATATATCTCATGTAAACAGCCTTCAAAGGGGCTGAGATCTAAAAAAATCCTTTGAGCATACTATAACAAAAAAAGAAAAGCGATTTTAGTGATCTTCTAAGCCTCCTCGAAAAGGAGCCGTGGTTTTTCCGTCAGTCAGTTTTTCACGTAAAAAATCTTGATTGTTTCCCGTCTTAACATACACCTTACCTCAAGTCTAGCTCAATGATATTTATCATGTCATTAGTAGATTTTTTTGATATATTATTTGTAGGTTTAGTTAAACTAAATAGCTTTGAATTGAGTATAAAAGATCTAATTAAGAGAGCATAGAAAGGGTTTTAGTTGAGAGAAATTGTGATTTTGTTCGATCATATCTTTCGTGTGACTTAAATTAGCCCTCTATTAATCTATAATAGTAACAACTAAAAACTAATAAATAGTTTCATTAACTTTTTCTTTTAAAAATTTTTTCTCATTAACTTCGAATCAATAAATAACCAAAAAAGTATCATCAACTAGTGGAGTGTTATACGTAAGCTCTTTAGAAACGATGATGATTGGATGATTGTAGTCCAAATGCCTGATTGCAATAGACACAATCGAGATGAAATGTGTTGGGATGTTAGAGCGGGCTAGAGGTCTTTCTTCATGATTGACATACATGTTTAAGCACTTATGATTAGAGTAGAGGTGGGAACGATTCGAACTTGATTCGAGTTAATGTCAACTTAGCTCGAAAAGGTTTTTGAGTCAATTTTATTGAGTGATTTTTGAGCAATATTTAATCTCCGAGTTAAACTCACCTCTAGATCAGAGAGTGTATTGGTAAATCTTTTAACTAGAGTGGATTTGCTAAGGCACGTTTATTCAAATTAATTTTTGATTTTATATTTTTTACAAAAAGTTTCAAACAAAGAAATCATGTTTCTCTTTTTATTCAATCTTTTTTACCCTTTTTATTTATTAATAATATTTGAATTAAAAGTACTAGAAAGTCCTTATAAATTTGAATCAAGAATAGCCAAATATTTGTGGAATGTATTTAGAATAAAATATTTCGAACAATTCTATTGTTTTGAACGGGCCTAATCTCACTCGTTTAATTGTCCACTTATACTTGTACGTAATCAGATATTCATAAAATAATACATAGCACCTCAAATTATTTATTTGCAAATAATCGTATGTAACAACTTCTTCACCTTACAAATTATTATGTATCTTTTTTCGACTATTTATATCGAGAGATTATGACAATTGTTGATTACTAATTTTTTTAAGATCTAATTTGATTGGGATACGTTGAGATCTAATTGATCAATTTGCATATTCTATCAAATCAGCCTTAACTCGAAGTTAGACATTTTAATTTCGAGTCAATTTTGATTCAATTCATTCAAACATTCAATCAATTTCAGTTGATTTTTTAGTTAAATCAAACCTACTATTATAAATATTAGCATATTTATTATAAGTTTATTTTCATATACTTTTATAACTTAATTAATTTAACAAAATCATCATTACTATAATATTTTTTGCATAAAAGTACATAGTTATATAATAAAAAAATACACATTTACTTTTATGTATAACGAGTCGATTGACTTTGACTCATGTAAAAATCGAGTTGATTTCAAATCAAAGAAAATGTAATCGAGTTTTGAGTTTCAAACTATGTTGTTGCTCGAAGATAGTAGCTCTGATATGAGGTGAAACTCGTTAAATTTTTTTTTTTTTTTTTTTGCATTTGTTATTTTCTCGATTTTCATTAATCTCCTAATAAATACCAAGAACTAGTCTAGGTGCAACCATGCTTAAAAGATTGAGTTGACCAATGCCATTCAAATGGCCAACTATAAAGATAAAAGTACGATAATCAAAAAAATAAATAAAATAAAAATAAAAGGTAGGCTTGCATTGGTGATAAGTTTGTGGTGCTTTATAAATAAATAAAAAATGAAAAAGAAAATATAAAAAAATAAAAAGAAAGTTTGTGGTGCTTTTGCTAAGCCAATGACTGCCTCTTAGGTACGGGTGAGGGTTTTGCTAAAAAAATTGACAATTTTTTAATTTTTAAATAAATATTTAGTTTGAATCGAATCCGACTCATATTTTCAAGCTAAGGCATGACTTTTAGTCAGATTAGATTGATTTGCCTTAATATTTTTTAAATATAAATAATATATTTTATGATTTATTATAATTATTTATTACTTGTAAATGAGTATGTAATCTTGTGAGTATAATTAATTCAATTTAAATTTTATTAGAGATAATTTTTTATAAAAAATTTTAATTTTTGAATACTTGAGTTGGCTGAATTAAAATGAGTCAAAGCTCAAAATTAAAACAAGTCAACTCGAGCTCAAATCAAATTGAAATGAGCTGATCTTGAGCCTCACTTGGCTCGGCTCAAACTTGTTCTTAGCCTCACTTTCAGGAGCAACTTTGTGGTCAGGCACCCGATTGTTTGAACGTCCAATACCCTATTTGGCTCATGGTCAAGTTAGACATAATAATTTTTAAAAAAAAAAATAAAATAGCTTATGCAATTTTCAATATATAAATTAATTTTATTTAATATTCTCATAATTTATTTATTATCATATATATATATATATATCTCAAAAAAAGAGATATGTTTTATAAAAAAAAATAAAAAATGACACTGCTCAACTTAGGTATGAACCAAACAGGGGATCTGGGTGGGGCTGACTGCTAATTCATTGCGCACACGAGCAAGCGTTCGCCCGAATGTAAAAAAATAAAAAATAAAAAAAATAAAAAAAATAAAAAATAAAAAAATAAAAAATAAAAAAAATGTGTTGTAGGTTTGTGTACTCTTGGTAGATGCCAGAAGTCAGATCTGATTATGATTTGCCGACCATTCCCTTTTTGTTCATGCTCGTGATCTCTTGCCCTTTATTATCTCTCTAAAGAGCAAATTACAAATTGGTCTCTATAATTCAAGCACACGTACACTTGGATATTTTTTATTTCTAAATTAATCAAACACGTCGTTTAGTTTTGTAAGACGTGTAAATGGGCCCCTCTGCCGTCACAGACGTTAAGTCTTTGATGCTAAAAACTCTTTCTATATAAGGTTGATAGCAACTAGATCTCTCTAATTTAAACTTACGTGCATTCAGGTCATCTTAACTTTTAAATTAACCAAATAGTTCTTCTAGTTTGAGGTAATCGCAAATAGATTCTTTGACATTAATAAAGAAGCTCAATGGATAATATTTTCTCTAATTAATAGACTAATTTGATTAAATTAATATTTTAAAGTCTAAACTAACCTATTAATTAGAACAATATTTTCTATTAAGTAAATTAATTAATATTAAAGAATTTATTTGCACATTACTTTATATTAGAGTACCTACTCGATTAGTTGCATATAAACCTAATTTTATACATCTTTAGTAAAAACTAAAAAAAAAGAGGGCAGTTATGTACGCTTGAATTGGAAGAGCCTATTTATAATTTACTATTTCTTTAAGGCATTGTAATAGGTAGAGGTGCCAACATTGGACCTAATCTTGACTCGAGAGAAAAATTTAGGATTTGGGTCCTTGAGCGTAATTGATTTTGTAAGGTTGAGTTAAATTCAGGTTGTATGTAAGCTGTAATTTTCATTTCTCGCAAAATAGGCTGGTACTAACATGATAGAGTCGAGCTTGAGTCAGTTGATCTCAACCGTAAAATAAGAACCTTTCAATTTGATTCATTTACATGTATGCCACAAAAAACTTAACTATTTGCGTACAAAATATCCTAAAACATTCACTTAAACGTAATACTTTTTGATACATTTATCTTCTTTTTTCTACCACTCCTTAAGTATTGATATCTCATCGTATGTAAGTACATATGATAGCTATTTGAATTATAATTCAAATATAAATTCATAGTTTTCGATGAATAACATTTAGGGGAGTTTTGAGATTAGAACAAAAAATTGCAAGCACAAACTCTACATATAAGAACAATGTCTTCTCTTTTTCAGTATCATCTCAAATGGCATTATTCATTAGACAGACAGTGAAGATCAAAAGGCCAAGGCAAACTTCTGACTAGATTCACACTGATGAAGGTTTTTGGGCAACAAGAAGACGAAGAACGACAGCAAAAACTCGATAAGAAATCGTGTTTTTTTTCTTTTTTTTTCATTTGGAAGGGCTTCTAAGAGGGTGCTTGGAAGGCACATAAGCTTTTTATACCATTAGTTTACCAAATTTTAAGCATAAAATGACAATTTTGCATAAGTTTTATAATATATATGTCTGGCCTCCACTTAGGATTATTGCCTCTCATTGCCTATATAATTAGTTCCACCCCTTTTGCCAGTTACTAGTGAATTAATCCTTAGTTGGAGAATAAGAGTGATGGCATTCTCCTGCTCAGCAGCTTGGCTATGCATCTTCTTGATACTCTCTTCTTCGATTTTGAGCATGGAGACTCGGGTTCTCGAGCAAAAGAATAAGTTAAAGGCAGAGTTGGGGAGTGAGTCTGAAGGAACGTCGTTTGAGAAGACAGGTTCCGTCAGCAACTCGGAGGTACAGAAGGAAGATATCAACTCATCGAAGCGCTTGAGCCCCGGAGGACCCGATCCCCAGCACCATTAAATTCCTTTCCTCGTTACATCTAAAATGCGTCAAAGAGGATATTATTATCAAAGAAGGCTAGATGCTAGCTCTTTCGCTTTCATTACATTTAACATGAAAGGTACAATAAAGCGATAAAATTTATAACTGTTAAAGAAACGAAGAGCAATAAGATAGAAACATTAATTTGTTGCTTTTCAATACTGTCTACCCTCACCCTTAAGAGAGAAAAAAGATTTAAATAACCTAAGAGAAATCTTCTTTGAGAAAATATGTTTAATTTTATATTTTATGTAATAATTCTCACTCTTGCATCTTCAATATATCTAATGTTTTCTTTGTTTTATTTTATCATTTCGTTCGCAAAGACTTAGTTTCAAATTTAGAAGTTTTTACGTTAAATTATCATTTTATATCCATTTTTCGAGAAAATTTTATACAGATCAAGTGATTTATTTACCAACGACACAAAAAGCCTCCTTTTTAACCTTTTACGGAGCTCTTTATTTGTGAAGCTCTAACAAAAAGTTGCAAAAATAATTGCGAAATTTCTCCGATCACATCGCATGATAGATTAATCATGATAAAAGAGTCCATTATATAGTTTTCAACATACTAACATAAGTTGACTTGAAATAAAATTTTTATATAATTAAAACAAAAAAAGTGCAATATTTAACAAAGTTGATCATGGTTCATTAATTTAAATGCATGGCCCTCTCCATTATCACTAGCTACCATGATTTTCTAATATTGATAATGGCTAATGAGTAGCGTCACTTAATGGGCAATAACCCAAGTTGGGTTCGTTAGACTTCGGTCGGTTTAACTATTTGATTAATTAAATTCATGGTTGAGGCGTAAAGAAAAGAGCACTCTTATTGTATTTGTTGACACAAAAAAACACGAGATAAAATGTTTTACGTGAGAGCTGTCTAGGCGAGAAAATCACGACGCCTGAACTAAGGCGAACTAAAGGTTTTTTGTTAGAGAACAGAAAATTTGAAGGCCAGGCTCCCTTGTTCGTACGAGATGTTCGGACTATACAACCTGGCCATTCCTCTTTAAAACAGTGTGGAGGCGGTCGCTTTGTACGCTTGGGAAATTAACTTTGCCGTCATTGATGAGGGCTATTCGCCATGCGGCTACGTACCCTGCGCCGCACGTGAGTGCCACTGGGGCTTCAACGTGCGCATTCCACACTGGCTTTCACATGTATGCCCCAGATGCATCGACATGAGTTGGGACGCAATAATATTTTAATTTAATTAAATTAATTGGAAAATCGCACTAGGAACTGGTTAATAAAATGAGTTTAGTTTTCTTTACCTACTACGTACCACCTACAGAGCTTTCTACTAGTAGAGGAGTAAGGAGAAAACGGTTTGGTTTCATTTTCACACAAGTTCAACTCGATCGCGACCATAATATTCTTCAAGATTGATGTTTTGTTTAACGAGATTTTGTTTACAAGCATTTTTGAGTCCCTCCTAATCAATCCTCATTCTCATAAGGAATCGAGGATACCCGACAAACATACCTTAGCATCGATTATGAATATGTAATATATTCTTCCTAGTACAAGGCTCATGTACTCGTTATAAATTCCTATACATGAAAGTTTTATGATATTTATAGTTAAAAGTAAGAAATGCGAAAAATAATCGAGATTGAGAAAGATTGTCTATTGTTGATGATTCGGTCAAGACAACTTATAAAAAGTTATTGGTAAAAAAATTTTGAGTAAATATTATTTAGGGGACGTTTGATTCAATGTTATCTTGACGTTATTTTATGTTATCTAGAGAAAGTAATTATTTGATTTAATAACATCTATAAATAATATTCTATATGATTATAAAATTATTAGTCAAAAAATGATATCTAGATGTCATGATATCTACATCGCATAACATAACACCAAGATAATAACGAACTAGTCGCCCCTTTAGGATGTTGCGAATAATAATATTATGTATGTTCACCATCTCAAAAAAATTTTTCGAGAATCTTGACTCAATTATCTCTTCCTCCTTCAATTATATATACGAACGCAGCGATTGAGGCTTGTGTTTCCGCGGCCAGCTGGCTCGTTTAGTTCAAGAATTGAATTTAGATAAGAGGGCAAAAATATTTTATTTTATAAATTTAATTAAAAAAATTAAATTAATATTAAAAATATGTAAAATATAAATAAAATTAATTTTAATATTTATAGTTGCATTAAATGTAAAATAAAATTAAATTTTATAATTAAAATTTATATTAAGAAAAAAAAGCTTGAACCAAACGAGCCAAACATCACCATAAGGAACACTGGCGCGGCCTTTGCCACTCGAGGGGGCCACTGTTATCTTCGTGCAGGCGCGATATGCATGCGTTACGCGTAGGGGGCAGCACTACCTCCGCATGCACCAGCTAGAGACCGACTTTGCCTCTGCGTGCGGGAAAATTATTGGGTGCGGACAGCACACCGTTCGGAAGCTCAATCAGAGGGTGACGAGGTAGTGGTGGGGTAGCGGTGGCGCAGCCTTCTTCAGTTTCGTGCGGGGTCTAGTGCGTCGTCCATGAGCCACTGGTAGTGGGTCTCCACATAGCAACATTGTTTGATTTCGTTCTACTCATGAGATAGTAGTGCAAGGATAGAGAGAGAGGACGATATAGAAAGGAAAACAAAATTTTACATATAATTTAAATTCTCAGAAACCAAATAAAAATTTTAAAAATTATTAACTTGCATGATATTATTTTTTAATCTCAAAAATTAGTATGACATTTATCTAAAATTGTCACTGAGATTTGCTAGAAATTTTGTCATATTAGCAATGAGTATATGATACATCAGTATTCCTATATTTTAATAATCAATTAATACTTTACATGCATCAATAATCAAAAATTTAGCAAATCAATAAATATGTCAAATTAACTATTTACTGTTAAAATAATAAATCAAAGCTCAACAAGTTTGCAACTAATATGATAAATTTTTAGTTATATATATATATATATATGTGTTATTTTCATTGATATACATAAAAATTAAATATATGTGAATTATGAATTTTTTATAGAAAGAGTATAAAATGATTTAAATAATTTACTAACTTCATGGTATGTTGTTATAAGTCATATTCTCTTTAAAATTATAAGAATTTGAGGGGAGTTGCATTCTCCTCTTCCAATTAAAATCATCTATAATGTTAGAAAGGTAGTCGACAATTTTATTAGTATTTTTATTTACACGAGTAATATGATAAAGATAAATATATGATATCAATTTAGAAGTGTGAGTGGTGCTTCTATATTGAAGGTCTTCTGCAATTCTAGAATTTTCTATATTTTCAGCAACTTAAGGTATTTCACCTTGAAGTTAGGCTCTCCTCAACTCTACATGTTGAAAAGGTTTCAATAAATATTTTCCCTCAAGCCAAATGAGAGAGAATAATTCAATAGTCTTCAGGGGAACTATCAAATTTTGTGTTGTTACATATTACTCCACTACGACAACCAAGCAGGTGAGCACTCTTTTCCCCCTCTGTTTGTATGACTCCACTGTTAATGAGAAACCCAGCTCCTGCAATTCCATGACTCTATTGTTAATGACTCCACTGTTAATGATCGCCCCGTTTGTCTCTAAGTTAAAAACTAACTTAGTTTAATTTTAACCTGGCATATCACATCATACATAAAATTTAATATTAAAAATTAACTTTATTTCACATCCTACACACATTACTAAAATAATAACTAACTTATATCACATCTCTCACATATCCCAATATAATAACTAACTTTATTTCACATCATTCACAGCTTTCAATAAAAAAATATCTCTATCTAAGTTTACTTTTAACTTTGTTAAATTTAACCTTATAAACAAACAGACCCAGCTTTTAAATATACAGTCTCTAGGAGACTGTAGGAATCCAATGGCTTTTAGATGGATTGAAATAAATCTAAATTAGGCTAGAGATAGTGAAAGTAATGATTTTTAGTGGTGAAGTGAGCGACCATGAACCTTAGGCACTCCTAGCCCTCTAATAATAATATATATTGTTGCTTCGAGAGCAAATCATATGTCTTTATTGCTCCACATCGCATCGAATCTTGAACGTTGATTTCACAATCATTATTGTGCGAATAAATATGAGAAAATTAATGGTAAGATTGAACATAAATAGATTATATTTATCTAAAAAAGTTTATATATATATATATATATATATATATATTCTCTTCACATTCTTTGAATCTCTATAAATAAGTAAATCTATATTTGTTTTTAGAGTTCCCAGAAGTAAGATTATGTAGGTTTTACATAATTCAATAACAAAAATTAAGCTTTTAAAAAATTTGTATGACGTGAAATAAAATTAATTATAGTAAAAAATTATGTTGGATATAAAATAAAGTAATTATTTAATATTAAACTTTATATAGAATAAAATATAAAATATTATTTATTTTTTAAAAATAAAAAATAAAATATTATTTATTTTTTAAAAATAAAAAATAAAATATTATTTATTTTTTAAAAATAAAATAACAAATTTTATTGGAGGAAATTTAGCTATAATTAAAATTTTTCCCAACCAAATGGGACCTAATCGCACTAGGCGTGATCCACTATATTAATCATTTATTTATATTACACTCTTTCAAATAGCAATATATTATTTAACTCCAAATATGAAAAATCATTTCTTATATTTTTTTGTTCTTCTTCTCTCTTTAAGTAAACTTTGTTAACACATTTATTCTTATTTAAGCTTCTTTTAATATATAATTTATATATCCAAATTATGCAAGATGGCTCTCTAAATTTATCATTAATTGAGATCACTCTATTCTTCTCATAAATATATTCATTCTTTATCTATATCCTTTCATATATACCTCAAATATTCTTATCATTATTACAATTATTTTATTAGGATAATAATCTGAATATCACAGCAGACTTATCATTTTATATATTACTTATCTATATTTCATAAATTAAATTTTAGACACCATAAAGTAAATAATAATTAAATTTATACTGCAATTACAGATATTTTTAATAATTTATAATGTGACATATGAGTAATTATTCTGATTTTATTTGTATATTTCTACTTTGTAATTCAGTATTTAGTATTATATAATATTGTTGGTCTTAATTCTATTCTGTAAGATTTATTTTTGAGTCTGAATAAAACATTCAACTAAATTTTTAAAATATATAATACAAAGACAACTAAAAATGATAATCAAATATTATAAAGCATTAAAAAGGCTGTAAAATGAGATATTATTCAATTAATATAAGTAATGAGGAATCATCTTTGTGTTTAGCTTGGAGATAAAAATAAGTTGGCACACGCAGTATTGATGACGGATTAACGGTGTCGGGCCGACCCGCTGACCGGCCGCCGACTCCTCTCCGAGCCGCCGCCGCCGCCGCCGACTGGCCGCCGACCCACAAATGTCGCTGCCGGCCATGCATGAAGAGTTAATGACCGGCCGGCAATTTATAGTCTTTAATTTCTGTGCCATGGGCCGGTGCGAGAGAGGAAGAAGGTTAGGTGGGGAGGGTGATGACTTTAGTTTTGAGCTTTTTCATCACGTGATAAAAGATGTGAAATTTCTCGAAACTAATTGATATATTTTACGGTAAATATCATTCCGAGTTCGAGAAATTGATCTTCTACGTATTTCAAATAACAAGTTCATGAGTTTGAATTTCTTTCTAATAAGCACCAAAATTTGAACTCCTTTATAATAATAAGTCCCTGACGGTTCTTAAGATTGGAATATTACTTCACATAAGTCTGTAAATTTAGCCGAGACTTCACTTAATTGAGTGACCACCAAGTAAAAAAAAATTGTGTACCTCATAAATCTTTTAGAAAGTAATGCAAATTCGTGAACCCTTGTAAAATAGTTGTCAATTAACCTCGGAGATCTATTAAAAAGAAATTCAAATTTGTTTATTTGCATGAAATAGTGATTCAACATCAAGAACCTAGATGGTATATATCTACCCTAAGATTTAAGTTAGTCCTAGAGTAGAGTTGAGTTTGACGAGTTAATCGATCTACATTTCTAACTTAAAAATTATTTTATAATTTGGATCTAAATTTAAAGTCACGTCTATAGCCGTTAACATCAAACTGATTTTGAGTGAGTTAAAGGCAACATGAAATAAAAAATTGTGAGCTTGGATCAGCTCAAATTAGTCTGAAATAGGAATTGCACCTATGATTCGAGCGTATGAATAGATTTGATTTCTAGTTTGCTCAATTCATTATGCTAGAACTAAAAAATGTAAGCTTATTATGCTTCCAATTGAATTTTATTTTTGTTCACGGGAAAGCAAGTTTTAAGATCCATCTAGCAAAGCAAGGAGTGACATCAAATTTCAAGAAGACGACTTTGTACGTCGTAGTTATTTGATCATTGATATACATATAAGAGTTTTTCGCGTAGAATACAACATCTGCCTATAGAAGGCCTAGAGAATTTTATGCGATAATAGAGCACGTAGAACCATATTAACGCACTATAAAACTTTGGCGGCGGAGTATCCACATTTAGACAATAACATGCAAAGCATTCTCGAGAGTTTATACTCGAGATCATGATCTGGTGTTGAGTAAAGCAAAAGGTCCACAGGAAATGTTTAGAAATCTAGTAATATGGATCGAAAAATGAATCGATTTTAGATCGAATCAAAATCAAGTCGATCTAAACGTACTGATTAAAAAGCCAAAAGTTTAACTCAGTAATGATTTCGAGCCGATTTTGAGCCGCTCGACTGAATTACTACACTCAATATCAAAAAAAAAAAACATTTCAAAAAAAAAAAGAGTTATTAATATCCCACTTAAACATTATATTGCATCTATCTTGAAAATGTTAAAAAGATTTTAGAAAAATATTTCAGCATTTATCGTCTATGCGTTAATCAAAGACTGTAGTAAAAAAAAAAACTTTAATATTTTTGTATTGTGGTTCGAATTTATTGTTAGATAATGACGTTTCATTTATTTTCTTAGCTAGTTAGATTCATTTTTATTTGTTTTATTTATTGTGCTTCATTGATCATAAAAATGGTATAAATATGATATAAAAATAATAAAAAGGGTCTATAAAATATATGACATGTATATTCTCTTTTATATCCAATAATTAATATTTTTGGACACCGAAAAACTTTAATTTATTTGGGATGATTTTGTTCATAAATAATTATTTAGGTCTTATTTGATTTGAGGATTAAATTTTAAACAAGAAAAAAAAAAGTATCTTATAAATTTAATGAGAAAGAGATTTAATTTAATATTAAAAAGTGTATAAAATATAAAATAAAGTTAATTCTAATGTTAGTATTTGTGTTTAATGTGAAATAAATTTAATTTTTATGTTTGAAATAAATGTCTAAATTTTTAAATATGTAAATAAATCTGGCTACACATCCTAATTACTAAATTAGCAAATCAAAATTCAAGATTTTAATTTAATAAATTGTTCAGTAAATTAAATTGTAATTTATTAATTAATTCAATAAAGTAAAATATTAAATTATATGGTTTATTTAAAATATTATCTAAAAACATGATGAAACCAAAATTTGACATTTTCTTTGCTTTCAAAACTCAAAGATCTACAATAAAATAAAAAATAAAAAAAATCAGGAAAAGGAGTATTTCTTGCATCCCTGTAGGAACGTCCGCCAAATGGCAGCGCTGGGCTTGAACGGCATCCCTCCGATCACAATCTCCGCCTCTTTCAGACGCCCAGAACCGCACAGCAGATCAACCACGCACGCGTAATGATCCATCTCCGGCTCGATTCCGTACCCCGTCGTCATCTTCTCCAAAACCCAAGTTCCCTCTTCCACAAGCCCCCCATGTCTGCAGGCCGAAAGAACCGCAAAAAACGCAACCTTATCAGGGACATGTCCTTCCCTCTCCATCTCCGAGAACCTCGCCAGAGCTTCCAAGCCGCGCCCATGGAGCCCCAGACCCGAAACCAGAGCCGTCCACGACACGAGGTTTCTCTCAGGCATTTCGTCGAACACCTGCGTGCAGGTGTCGAGGCTGCCGCATTTCGCGTACATGTCCATCAGCACATTCTGAACAAACACCTCGGAGCAACCGGCATTGCTCTTGAAAATGAGGCCGTGGAGGGAGCGGCCCAGATGGAGGGCGTTGAGCCTCGAGGAGACGGTTAACATGATCACTGCAGTGTAGTTGTCGAGAAGAAAACCGGAATGTTGCATTCTCCTGAAATGTTGGAGGGAATTCAAGAACTCGCCTTTTCTTGTGAGGGAAGTTAGCATTATGTTCCATGAAATATCATCAGGGTCTTCCTGCTGGAGAACAACCTTCTTCGCCTCCTCGAACTGGCCGCGCCTGTTGAGAATTCCGGCTATTGCATTGGACGAAGCAATGTGGATTGGTGTCGCAGTGCAAGCTAAGGCTTCCGAATCAAGTCCTTGAGAAGCGTAGGAAGCAATGAGAGAGCTGGAAACGTAGTCGCTGGTATCATATCCCATTCTTATGATCAGAGAATGAAGCTGCTTGAGATCTGAGACTGAAGCTGATTTGAGGACGGATGAGAATGAACACTCGTTTGGCGAAGTGCCTGAATCCACCATCTGTTTAAAGAAAGCAACGCAAGAAGGACCAGAACTATCGTTGGTGATCCCTGAAAGCAGAGCATTCCAAGTAACAATATTCTTGTTAGGAATCTCCCAAAATGCGTTGAAAGCATCATCCACTCTGCTGGATTTTGCATAGAAATCGATAAGTGAGCTCCCGACAAAAACGCCAGAGGTCATATTGAGCTTGATAGCTCTGCCATGGATGAGTAACCCATAGCTTCTTAGAGAACCGGAGCTGCTGCAAGCAGCAAGCGCCATGGTGAATGTGGTATCATTTGGTACAAATCCTTCTGATAAAATTGAGAAAATGAGATCCGGGACTCTGTTTTCCAGTCTCTTGCCCCTTGCTATGAATGTTGTGAAGGTATTCCAACTTATCAAATCTCTGGCAGGCAGTAGATCGAAGAATTTTTCTCCATGAAAAGAAGAAAAACAGTTCAGGTACGCATTCAGTAACGCATTAGAAACTTGCATGGAAGAACCTAAGGAGCTTTTGACTATGAGCCCATGAACCTGTTCTGCGTGAAAAGAATCTTCGAGTGAGCGGAATGCAGAAAGAATGCCGAGAAAAGAACAAACTGTTGGCTCAATCTCCGTCCTCATGAGCTCCCGGAAGTAGAACATGGAATATGCGACAAAACCCGGTTGGGCGAACGCGAGGATAATGCAGTTCCATGTAAGCACGGTTGGTTCAGGCATTTCGTCGAAAAGCTTGGCAGCATCAGCCAACCTCCCGTTCCTCCCAAGAAGATTCAACAGAGCTGTCGCGGAGAACGGATTGGGGTGAAGTAACCCAGACTTCAGGATCAATGGGTGGAGTTGGATTCCACGAGAAAGCTGAAGGTATGAAGAAGGACAGGAGAGGATTGGAGGGAAAGTGAAGTGGGTGGCGCTCAAGCCGTCGGCCCTCATCCGGATAAGCATTTCCCACGCTTCTTCGGCTCTTTCACTGCGACAGAGAGCGGAGATGATGGAGTTGTAGGAGACGGTAGTTCTGTGCGGCATCTCATCGAACACGTGTTTGGCGCAGAAGATATCGCCGAGGGCGGCGTAGGCGGAGATGAGGGCATGGCGAATGGAGATCGGAGTGGCCGAACCGCAGGTAATAGAGAGTGCGTGAAGGGGTTTGACGGCTCCGAGTTCCACCGAAGCGCAGAGCAGTGTCGCCACATCGAGGAAGGGAAAGCGCTGCCAGAGGCGTGGGAGATGAGAAAGTACGGGAGCCTCATGGACGGCCAGGATCTTTCCTGAAAGATGGACGGCGAGAACAGCGGCGGTCCCTCGGTTTGTGGATGATGCAGAAATATAAGGGATTTTTCAATCAAAAAAATATAAGGGATTTAGATACATATTATTTTTTTTTAAATCATCAAAAATAATAACAATGAAGCATTTACTAGCCTGTGCGGTGCACGTGATGCACTTCAGTCACCCTTGGACATATTTTTAAAATTTTAGGCTTTAGTTTGAGGACAAAAATAATAATTTTTTGGAAAAATAATGATTTTTTGGAAAAATAATAAATTTTTTAAAAAAATTTTAGAAAAAATATGTATGATGTGAAATAAAATGAGTTACTTATGTTAAAAATTATGTTAGATGTGAAATAAAGTGATTGTTTAATGTTAGAATTTGTATAAGATGAGATATAAAATAATTTTTAAAGATTTTTTTAAAATAAATTTAAGATTTTGATCAAGTCTAAAATAAGTCATTTTTAGTCAGTTGCCAAACAGTTATAATCTAATCTCTCGATATAAATTTTGGTCGTCTTTGGGGTTTTGAAACCCTCAGTTTGCCATTTTAACTTCGTCCATATATATTTTTTATCATCTTCTTCTCAACAATAATATCAAGTACTAGCATTAGCAATCAATTTTTAGCGACTAATTAATTGGATTGCGACCGATTGGTGACTGAAAAAGAGCTGGTAGTCATTCCCACAGCAGTTACTATATTTACCAACCAATACAAATCAGTTGCACGAATATTTAGCAACCAGATTTTCAACGACTGAGTTAGCGTCATACAAATTCGATCGCTAAGTGAAAGTAGCAGTTGAATTATTCTTTTAGCTATTGAAAGAGTCGGTATCTATTCTTGTAATGTGTTCCTAATAACATTCTCCCTATGAGCAAATGTTTCTTCATGTCTGAGCATAAGTAGTATATTGAATTATGTAATAATTTAGTACTATAGATTCTTGTTCAATAATGTTTCAAAAGAATGGGATTAAGGGGACGTTTGGTTCATTGTTATCTTGATGTTATGTTATGTTATATAATATAGGTATCATGATATCTAGATGTCGTCTTTTGACTAATAATTTTATAATCTAATTGAAGATTATTTATAGATGTTATTAAACCAAACAGTTATTTTCTCTAAATAACATAACATAACATCAAAATAACACTGAACCAAATGCCCCCTAAATCTTCTCATGGATTTTTTTTGTACGTAGGTTCTTCAAGATTTGCTATTGATTCTAAAATAAATTTACGATAGATTGAACATATAAGTGTTATTTCAACAGTAACCGCTCTTCTTCTTTTTTTCTCCGTGCTCACTCTTATTTAAATAATTTAGATAATTATTTACATTAAATTATTTAAATTATTCAAATTTATATATAATAATTTCTCACATTCAACTTCAAGCAAATAATGTAATTGATAAGAAACATAAAATTAAACATCAAATTGTGGCCATTTAACATGAGACATGATAATTTTTATTTACAACTTAATAATTACTCTCCTGCTCTTTAATTTTCTTACCCTAGTTATAAGTATATTTAACTCAATCTAAAATCTTCGAGTTTTTTACTGACTCGTGAGAGCTTTTATATTACTTCAAAGACGATTCATTTTTTATCATTGAAGGTAATCATGCAAGATATAACTCACACTTATATTTTTCACTTATTTGACCACTCATCCCAACCTCGGTTATTTTCTTAAATATTTGTATGTATTCTTCTAACATTATCTATCGACGTGGTCTTTTGTTTATTATTTGAACAGCTAAAATGTAACATAAAATTATATTGAATATAACATATTACTTGAATAACTATTTATGTAAACGTATAAAAAATAATGAACTCTGATTGAAATCCACAAAAGATGCAATCAAATGAGTAATTAATCCATCAAACAATATAATATATTCTATAGTATTGAATAAATAAAGCACCTCACTATCAAATTTTGCTATAATTATAATTCTGAGCTCGCATCTGTTGCGATAATTCAAGGGATAATTATCTACATGCCACACAATTTAGTTTTATTTATCCCTTACTTATCCATTCTTAGTTAATTACGCTATATACATTCAAAATATTATAAAATCTTACATACACATATTTTAACTTATTTCTATTATAATAAATAATCATAATTTTTTAATGACCTAACTATAGTTATATTACAAAAAAATTGAGCCGTTCATCATATTATTTTACAGATATTTAAATATATTTTGAGTGAAAATCCTAAAACCTTAATATTTGGGTGACGGCAAAGGAAGAAAACATTCGCGACGTGAATTGATTTTAGGACAAATCAGTGCTTTAGTATGGTATTGAGGAAGAGAAAAATATGTACTATTAAAAGTAAAAATATGATTTTAATGATTTACTAACAGAATATTTTTTTTCAAATAATTTTGATTAAGTTTTAACTCAAATATGTATATGTAAGATTTTGTTATGTTTTGAGTGTGCATAGCATAATTAACTAAGAATGAATTGGTAGGGCATAAATAAAACTAAATTGCATGGCATGTAGTTAATTATCCCATAATTGAATTCTTTAGTAACGAAATAGCATCAAGCACATATATATATTTTTTGGTAAATTTTTATATGAGACATTATTTATGTTATTATTCTTTGATGTGATATGAAATATGATTGTGTTTTTGTTTGTATTTTGTTTGTGTTTGATGTACATACAAATTAAATAAATTTTTTGGTAAATATTTAGTATATATATATTTATTTAATTTGTATGTACATCTAACACATAAACAAAATTTACCAAAAAAATTATTTAATTAGTATGTACATCAAACACATCAAACAAAATACAAACAAAAACACAATCATATTTCATATCACATCAAAGAATAATAACATAAATAATGTCTCATATAATATGAATATGAAAAAAAAATTCGTAAATGAGAGAAACAAAAAAAAAAAGAAAAAGGATATGACAGAATTATTTTAATAAATAATAAAGTTATATCCTCAAAATCAATAAAGCTTAAATACTCAAAAATTTCATTGTTTTTCACAAAATTATTTTAGCATAATATTTAATGCTAAAAAATGATATTTTAATATAATTTTCTTATTTATATATCTTGTTATTGCAAATAATTATCTTAAATTAATTATACAAATAAGGAAAATTATCTATTGACATGGCTCTCAAATGTATCTATTTTACTTTCATGCATGCCACTTGCTGAATAAGGAAAGCTATTTAGTTTTCTAGCATGCAAAGTGTTTAATAAGCAAGCTATATAAATAAAATAAAAAAGATAAAAAAAATAAAAATGGATGAGATTTAGGTTTTCTTTTAGGGATAATTACCTACGTGTCACACCATTTAGTTTTATTTATATCTTACTCATTCATTCTTAATTAATTACGCTATGCACACTCAAAACATTATAAAATCTTACATACACACACTTGAGTTAAAACTTAATCAAAATCTATTTGAAAAAAAAATTCTGTTAGTAAACCATTAAAATTATATTTTTACTCTTAATAGTACATATTTTTCTCTTCCTCAATACCACACTAAAGCACTGATTTTTTCTAAAATCAATTCACGTCGTGGATGTCTCATTCCTTTGCTACCACCTAAACATTAAGGGTGTGTTTGTTTGTAAGGTTAAATTTAAGAAGGTTAAAATTAAATTTGAATAGAGATATTTTTTCATTGAAAGTTGTGAATAATGTGAAATAAAGTTAGTTATTATGTTGGGATATGTGAGGGATGTGATATAAAGTTAGTTATTATGTTGGAATATGTGAGGGATGTGATATAAGTTAGTTATTATTTTAGTAATATGTGTAGGATGTGAAATAAATTTAATTTTTAATATTAAATTTATGTGTGATGTGATATGCCTGGTTAAAATTAAACCAAGTTAATTTTAAACTTCTAGACAAACGGGGCCTAAGGTTTTAAGATTTTTATTCAAAATATATTTAAATATCCTTAAAATAGTATGATGAACGGTTCAGATTTTTTATAATCTAATTATAGTTAGGTTATTGAAAAATTATGATTACTCATTATAAAAAAAATAAGTTAAAATGTGTGTATATAAGATTTTATAATATTTTGAGTGTGCATAGCGTAATTAACTAAAAATAGATGGGTAAGACATAAATAAAATTAAATGGTGTGACATGTAGGTAATTATATTTTTTTTATCTTCTTAAATAGTCCATTTTCAATACATGAAATTGTAATTTTGGATAAGATTTTTTTTTACCAAGGGAAAGGAATTTTTTTTCTCTAATAGCTTCCTTTCGATATATATAGAGATAATTACCTACCCAAATTATATTATTTTTCATACAACACAATTACAAGTGATATTATGTTGACTTTCTATCGTTTATAAAAAAAAAAGATGACTTTGCTATCACAACTGACACCTTCGATATCATACTAATTATTCTCGTTAGTATCTTTAGCTTTCACTATAGCTCGGTGAGCTTGCCCTTCTAATGGAGTTCATCGCCATAGAGATGAATAGAATCCTCTACCATTTTTTCAAAATTTTTATTTATTTAATTTTTTTCAAACTTAAAATTCATTTTATTGGTCATTTAAACTTACTTGATTTAAATTTGACTTTTTAAATCAAAATCAAATTGCTCAAATAGATTTGTTAATTTAAAAATATCTTAATATACATAAATTATATGAGTGATACGTATAACATATATCAGCTTAGGCTTATTTGGCGACCGCTATTATGCTTTTAATCAAATTAAATATATATATATATAATAATTTTAATTTCATCCTATATTTGATGAAAATAATGATTATATATTTGTAATATATATTGTCATTGGCATATTATTTTATTTGGGAAGTGGACAGCAGCACTTTCTCAAATAGAATGGGCCGGTACAAGGCCGTGGGCCATTCTTGGGCCGGCGGGCTCTGGCTATTGCTTGGGGGCCCAAAACTGTGTTAATTTGAATTTGAGCCCAATTTGAACCCAACCTGATTACTAAATGAATCAAAGTCAATGACTATTTAAACTCGATCCAACTATTTCATAATCTACCCGACTTGAGACGATTAATAAGAAGGTGATATACGAAAAATATTAGAGATTTAGGGGTATAGGTGTAAATTTTACCTTTGAAATTGGTGTCACACTAAAAATACCAAAGGGGAATTTACGTAGAGAACATTGAATTCATCACAAATTATGCATTTCACCATCATTTAGTTAATATTACGCATATCACACTCTCCTTATTGTTACAATAGAAATGCAAAACCCATAAGTAATATAAGGAGAGTGTGATATGCGTAATATTTACTAAATGATGGTGAAATGCGTAATTTGTAATGAATTCAATGTTCTCTACGTAAATCCCCCAATACCAAAAGTAAATTTTTTATATTGGTCAACGTAAACCTCATCCACCTCGATTACAATTAATTTGAAATAGGATTGTTTAAAATATAAGTTCACCGTAGTTTAGGCCTGTCAACGGATCGGATCTGGATCGGGTTGACCCCGACCCGGATCCGATTCCAATATATCCAGATCGGATTAAAAATTGGATCGGATCGAGATCAACTCAGATCCGTTCCATGACCTGCCATGATTTGGAGTTTCGGATCGGATTTCGGGTAGATTTGGAACTTTTTTTTAAATAATTTAACTATAGTTTTTCAATGACTACAGCTATTAGTTGTATATATATTTTTATATTTTTAAATAAAATTTTGATCACTAAAATTTACAATGTAAATTCATTATAGTAGAAAATATAGGGATAATATATAAACATCTAAAGATTATATCACTAACATCAGTATTATATTATAATATTATAAAATATAGAACCAACAGTGTGAATGAAAATATTACACAAAAAATAAAGCGCAATTCTTTTAAAGCTAGCACTAAATATTTCATCTCAACGGTAAAAAATATTTGTAACTATTAATCCCACCTCATAATGTAAGCACTTCCTGTTTACTGCACTTAAAATAATTTACAATTGTCTTTAATAATTATAGACCTCAGTCACATTTCAAAACCTTCATAAAATAAAATAACAATTAACATATGCAATTAAATGATAAATATATAAACGTAAAATAATTTCATACATATAAATTTCGGGTCGGATTTTTTTCGGGTAGGATCAGCATTGACCCGGATCCGACCCGATAATACTTAAACGGAGCGGGTCGGTTTTTCGAAATAATCATGCAAGTCAAAAATTTATTCCATTTCATAAGATAATCGGTTTGGATCACGGATCAGATCGGATCAAGATCCGACCTATTTACAGGCCTAACCGTAGTGGTCTGTTTAAGTTAGTAACACTGAGATCAAGCTTAAGCTTATTTTGATCTTGGTTTTGAACATAACCGTATGTTTGGTTAGCAAACGAGCTCTCTGACTTATTTGTGAGTGAATTCATATATATTTAAATTTATGAACATAAAAAATATAAATAAATTGTTATGAAGTATATTAATTAGTCATAAACAGGCTCATCATCATGATGATTCATGATTCATCATTTTATTTTTATGTTACTAAATAATATATAATTAAATAGTAAAATAAGCTTTAAATGAATTACTAATTGAACTCTAGTCGTGTTTTATACTAAGCATTTTTACTGAGTATATCCATGAAATTTAAAAAAATAATTTATGAATATTAATGAATCTGATACTGGTATGCTTAAACTTGTTTTATTTACTACTTTATATTTTAAAAATATGTTCAAATTAGTTGTTTAAGTTTGACAAACTAAATATAAACGTCTTTTAATCGATCCCAATATTGAGATATTCAATTGAGAAATAAATTAAGTGAAATATTTCATAATGATCAGAGAGAACAAATTTGAAAACTTTAATGAATTCAATGAAAGGACTTGAATGCTATTAAGTATTAAAATTAAGTATGAAAGTTTTGAAACATAAATTCCAAAATATCATGAATCATAAAATTGATAAATTTAAAATGTATTTTACGATATATTTCTCTAAGGAACACCGCTTTGACTTCGTTTGGTTCAACATATTTTTTTTACCCAACATAAATTTTAACTGTAAAAATCAACTTTATTTCACATCTAACATAAATACAAATATTAAAATTAAAAATATTTTGCATTTTATATATTTTCTAATATCAAAATAGATTTCTTATTTATTAAATTTTAAAGATAAAATATATTTTCTCTTGTTAAAAAAAAAATCCGAACAAAAGAGGCCTTTAAGCTCAAAAACCCATTCAATTGTCTTTTATTACCTGTTTGGCGTGAGGACCAAAACAAGACCAAAATAGTACTAATTTAAAAAACAATAATAATAATAAATATTTTTTTTAATCATTCTATAAAAATTTAAATATAAAAAATATTATTTTACTTTACATACTCAATAATTTAAAATAAAAATATCAACTTTATTTCACATTCTAGACCAAAATATTCAAATCGAGTATTTTGATCTAGGATGTGAAACAAAGTTTATATTTTTATTAAAAATTATTAAGTATGTGAAGTAAAATATTTTTTTATATTAAAAGTTGTGTAGAATAATTAAAATAATTTATTATTATTATTACTATTATTTTTAAACTAGTACTATTTTGGTTCTGTTTTGGTCCTCGCGCCAAACAGGGCAACTGTTCTAAGTGGACCTCGAAATGCGAGCTTGAGTCTTGCACGAGAAAATTCTAGCGGGTTAAAATGCATATGATTTTTATTGCTAATACATACCATACTTAACTCATTTCATTTCCAAACTTTAGTCCTATGACCGAGAAGAGCCTTTCTCGTGGAATCAAACACGTGCTTCTAGCCATTATGGTTATAAATATTGGCATGCCTTAAAAACCCGGAGGATCATTTTAAAGTCATGACTCTTATTGAGCTAGAGCAGATAATATCTACGTTAGACTAGGCTATTACAAAACGAGACAAAGCAATCGACACGACCTTCTCAGTGAGGGCATAAAAATCATCAAAGAAAATGTAATAACTACTAAGGCCCTATTTGACGCAAGGACCAAATCAGGACAAAAGTGATACTAATTTAAAAAATAAAAAAAAATAATAATAAATATAATTTTTTAATCATTCTATACAAATTCTAATATAAAAAAATATTATTTTACTTCACATACTCAATAATTTTTAATAAAAATATATACTTTATTTCACATCCTAGACTAAAATATTTGAATCGAGTATTTTAGTCTAGGATGTAAAATAAAATTAATTTTTTTATTAAAAATTATTGAGTATGTGAAGTAAAATAAATTTTTTTATATTAGAATTTATGTAAAATAATTAAAAAATTTATTTATTATTATTATTATTTTTAATTTAATATTATTTTGATTCTGATTTAGTCCTCGTGTCAAACAGTGCGTTAGAGAAATCTCATATCACCAAAATATAAAAAAAAAAAAATTTAAATTTCATAGATAATTTTAAAATTGTGAAGCCCGTTAAGCTAAAAAATAATATCTATATTGACATTGTAGTCCTGCGTATCGACATTCATATTTCTCCTTTATGAATGATTGTATTGAAAATTGATTAAAAAATTTGTATTAATCAGATTTTTTCAAAGAAGACTTCAGGACCTCAAGCCCTCAATAAATGGAAATTGGTTTGATTTTTTTTTTTGGAAAATTACGCTCAAGTCCTTAAAGTTAACGCTTAATATCACATAGATTCGTATTTTTAAAATTATAACATTGGGTCCCTGAGTTTAATAAATTATCAAATAAATTCTTTTTTATTTTTTTATTATTAAAATTTTTTAAAATTATTATTTTACCCCTGCCATTCTCTTTCTGATCGGAAGGAGAGAGAGAATGGAAGGGTAAAATGATAATTTTAAAAAAAAAATAATAATAATAAAAAAAGACTCATTTGACTATTTATTAAAATTCAGGAATTTGATATTATAATTTAAAAAATATGAACCTATATAATATTAAGTGTTAAATTCAAGAATCTGAACATAATTTACTCTTTTTTTTAAATAAAATTTGTTTAATTACGAGCTAAGCAACCTGACATAAGTCTTGGCAATTGCCGGCGGTTTTACACAAACGCGTGCCTTTTGAGAGGAGAGAATCTTGGATGGAGAGAGGAATAAATTAATAAATAAATAATTAAAATAAAGTTTTTCAATTTAGGTTTGAAATCGAATTAATTTCATGCTTGATTTTGAGTCTATTCGGCCCCTCAAGCTAAAAATATAAATATATTTTATATTTAATGAGATTTGATCATTAAATTTTAAAAAGATTAAGCTTAAAATATATTCTATACAAAAAAATTATTATATTAATTTACATAAAAATATATTAAATTAATTACTAAAAAGTCTATATAATTAATATTTGATATATAATTTTTAAAAATTTATTAAAAATTTCTTATTTTTAAAATATTATAACACTAAAAAATTCTTATAAATTCTTATTATTATATAACAGATTTATACAATAATTTTTTAATCAATATATAAAATATATTTTATTTTAAATTTTTTAAAATTTTATTTTATTTATCTCTCTCCTCTCTCCTCTTCTGTGAAGGGAGGCAGGCCCGTTGGCAGCCTCCCCCCTTCTCTCTCTCCCCCTCCCCCTCTCTCTGCTCTGAAGGCGTGTGCTCTGTGCGGAGGGGGGCGAGAGTGCCAGCAACCCAGCTCCTTCTCTCTTTCTCTCTTCTAGCAAGGCGTCAGTAATAAGACTATGACGGCAAAATGTTGTTGACGAGGCAGCAAAAAGGTGCTGATGATGCAGCTGCTGCGACAAGGCAAGGCAGACAAAGCTGCAGTGGACGACAAAAATATAAAAATTTAAAAAATGTTAAAGGATAAAATTGAAAATCTATTGAATTTAACAGCGGAGAGATTTTCTATGTAATATTAGGTAAACTGTGTAGACCTTTTAACAAATTTCTAAAAATCATAGACTAAATAATTATTATGAGTTAACTATATAGATTTTTTTAGTAATTAACTCAAATATTGTTCATATAAACGTTATATATACATAAATATTAAAATTATTTACATTATATTTATAATTTTAAGCGGATTAGGCGGCAGCTTAAAATTGGCTCAAAATCAAAGTTTTATTAAAAATTTACTCTCATTTTGCATGATCTGACCCACCTTGTTTTCGTTTTTTAGTTTAAAGTTAGTTAGTTTGAAAAGAAATTAATTTAATTCGTAAGTTGACTTGAAATACATATAAATATATATATTTAGAATTTTTTAAAATATAATTAAAAAGTTTTGTTTATACATATTTTGTAATATTTTATTATATAAAAAATGAAATAAAATATGCTCACATAATTTAAAAAGTAAATATGTAATTTTATTTTTAATATATGTATTAAGTATAATCGATATTTTTTATAGATAATATGATTTATAATTAAATTTATTTTAACTCAAAATTTAAATTAAAGTATTGAGTTCAACTTATTCAAAATCGACCTAAAGCCATTTATATCTCAAGGACCAAGTCCATGTTTGTTCGCTCCACGTTGACACTTAGGTGTAGTGTTCAACAGTATCTGCCACAAGGCAACCCGCAATCGATCCGCTCTTCAATTTGAATATATTTTTTTGTAGGAGCAATTATTGGGTTCTACCGAACGAATACTTATAGGTTGATTGTAATAATCTTACTTAAGTCCTGTTTGATTGGAGGCTAAGTCATGGTAAAAATGATCTCCAATGAACTCCAATTATTTTATTAAAAAACAATTATAATAAAAATTAAATATAATATGTAAAAATTATATTGATATAATGTAAAGTAAAATTTTTATATTAAAATTTAAGAGAGAATTACATATATACCCCTTAAATCATCTTGAATTATATATTAAACTTCTTATTTTTAAATTTAACAACTTAACCTCCAAATCATCAAAAAATAACATATTTAGGTCTTTCTCAAGATTTTCAAAGTATGTTTTTTGTTGATTTATAATTATTTGGATGTTTATTATCAATAATATATATATACAAATATTATAAATATATTTACAAATACATATATTCTACTAGTTTTCATTTTTAGATGATTTAGGGGGTTAAGTTGTAAAATTAAAAAATGAGGGGTTTAATATGTAATTCAAGATGATTTAAAGGGTATATATGTAAATGCCACCAAATTTAATTTTTGAGAATAAAAAATAAAAAAATCATTTAATAAAATAGTTGTACGCGATGGGCGAGATTTCAGATTGTAATGTTCTTCCTCTTATTCATTTCTCCGTCCCTCTCTCCATCCCATATTCTCTCCTCTCAGGATCTCACTATCCTCGTAGTGGACGGAAGAAGGTAGGCTTTGATCCAGTGTATAAGGTAGTCGCTGACTCTTCTTCTCCCTCCTCATCGTCTTCTTGCAAGTTCCTTTCACTCACTTAGCCTGCTTGTCGTAGATCCGAGCAACACATTCAGATTTGCAGTCTCCACCTAATCTCCTTCTGAGATTTGAAGAGTTCGGTCATCTTCCGACCAGGTACATTTCCTACCGCTCGGTTTTCAGGATAAGAACATGAGACTCTGGATCTTTCGAAAAGAGAGGGATTTTCGTCGAGCTTTTCCCAAAATGCGATAAATCAGGAGTGGATCTTGTCTATTCGTAATTCTGTCTCGTAATCGCCATTGAAGCTAATCCAGTTTGTGACGGCGCCGGAGCTTTGCCGGCCACGGCGCTCACAAGCGTCGTCGTTACGTTTCCGACCTAATCGTCTTCTGCCTTTCCTTCTACCAATCGACGGTTCCTTGTTCTTAGTCGTCAGAGTATCAACGGTCCAGATTGCATCTCTCTCTTGCTATGGTCTCGTCTGTGACGTCCGAATACTGCGCCGCTACTGGCCAATAATGAAAAACGCGCTCAGTTTTTTTAAAAAAGAATTCCAACAGGCTGATTATAATAATAATAATAACTATAATAAATATAATCTCTTCCGTGCGGGATAATCGCGTTGTCGGGCCGATTCATCCACGTTTTTATTTTATTTTATTTCAAAAAAAAAAGAATGGATTTTTTTCGTTTTGTTTTCTGATTTTGTGAAAACCTTGAAGTTAATTTACCAGTACAATCAAAATACTCGAACACAAAACTATGCTCAAAACTCAATTTTATTTTAATTGATTTAAATCTGATATGATTTGTTTATGAATCAAAATTAACTCAAAAAGACTTCGCTTATCTCTGAAAGGGCTTGCGGATAAACCAGCAAAGATTAACGCAGAGGAATGGAAGAAGATGGAGTGGGGTTTAGTTTCCGAATGAGATGCTACGATTTGGTGAGAATACTAGAAATGTCCTGGGTGATACCCTCGGATTCGACAAAAATATCATTTTTTGGTTGTATAAAAGGGAAATTGGCCCAAAAATTAGATAGCGGTCAAGATGCAGCCGGGCGCCGGCGGCTTACTCAAGTGCCCCTTTTGAGCTCTCATCAATTCAAACAAGAGAGCCAGAATAGCAGGGTCGGTCCCCATTATTCCAATGTTCGACCAGTAAATCATAAATTCTATCTAATGGGTCTTTACAGAACTCTACGGTTGGACCTTCTTTATTTCTAAGAGTTAAAGATTACGCCCACCTTACTTGCCCTTCTTTCCTTCTCCACCCACACACATATCTATCCTTACAACATTCGGTTTAGGGCATCAGACAGCGAGCGGCCTTTATTATACTTTTATCTCCTAAAGTTTGAGACCTTCCTCTTGGGGGTTGCCACACACTAAGGGGAAATAGCGAAAGAGCAACTGAGTAACATCAAGAGCATGTAACAGATGATTGAGATTTTGCGGTCTTCACTATTCTGTATCAGTTTAATTCATAATTAATTTTATATACGTACAATTATATAATATAAATTTTTTAAATGTAGTTTAAAATAGAGATTTTTACCCGTATGACACAAAAAACTTCAATATTTATTTATTAGACATCCTAAAGTTAAATATTACATGACACACACTTATTTATTTTAATTTTACAACCAACACACCCTAGTTAAAAAATCCTTACATTTTATTTAAGTAAACCATACTTAAGTATTATTTTAACTTAAATAAGGTTCATAGGAATAAAATCTAACTCTCGGTGCACCTTAACTTAAATCTTATATGTTGAAAACTATTTAAATCTATTATTTATGTAGAATATTTTAAATCTAATCGTTAGATGCTCATCTTAACGATTAAATTTAATTTAAAGTTTAAATTGAAAAAAATTTAAAGTAAATGAGCCTTTAGTTTTAATAAAGTATTATTTTTAAATATATTATTAAAGAGTAGAATTAACTTAACTCAAAAATAATAAATTTTAATTCAACTAATTTAGTGTTTGAATTAAACTAAATTCAAATTTAAATTTAGAAAAACTCTTCGATTAGTTGTGAGGTACTCGGCAACTGTTCTTCGACTATTTTGCAGCCGGAGGAACAAATTTCTTTCTCCTTTTTTTATTTTTTTTTTATTTTTTTTTCCCTCCTCATCCATATGGCCCTTCCCCCGCAGCACCGCTGAATTTTCGGCCAGCTAAAAATTGCTGATTACGTTAGACGCTTAATTAGTCAAATTCATTGGATATAGTCAACTCTTGCCGTCCCTCTATAGTCTCAACGCCCTCACCATTTTTTTTTTTGTTGTTTTCAGCGTTTGAACTGAAAAAGAAAGGCGTACCCTAGGCTTCCGCCCCTCGTCATCATCGCGGAAGATAATTGCTGGAGGCAGATCTGATGCCCACATGAGCCTTCGCCAGCGCGCAGCCAGGCCACCGGCAGGCCTCGCGCCTGCCGTTGACGGGGGTGGAGGTGTCGGACCCAGTGGCTACGGCAGAGACGAGAGGGAAGAGACGTACAACATAATCCCCATCCACAACTTGCTGGCGGAGCACCCGGCTCTGAGGTTCCCGGAGGTGCGGGCGGCCATGGCTGCCCTGCGAACTGTCGGCGACCTGCGCAGGCCCCCCTTCATCCGGTGGCAGGAAGGCTACGACCTCCTCGACTGGCTAGGGTTTTTCTTTGGTTTCCAGCGCGACAACGTCCGAAACCAGCGGGAGCACCTTGTTCTTCTTCTCGCAAACGCCCAGATGCGCATCCAGCCTCCGCCGGACAACATAGACGTCCTAGACGTCAACGTTGCCCGACGTACTCGCCGCAAGGTCCTCCGTAACTACACCTCGTGGTGCTCATACCTTGGCCGGAAGTCCAACGTCTGGATCTCCGACCATCGTCGCTCCGCCGCCGCCGTTGCCGCCGACAGCTCCCGTCGCGACGTCCTTTACGCCGCCCTCTACCTCCTAATCTGGGGCGAAGCCGCCAACCTTCGGTTCGTTCCTGAGTGCCTCTCCTACATATTCCACCATATGGCCATGGATCTGAACCGCATCCTTGAGGACTACATCGACGAGGCCACTGGCCGCCCCGCCATTCCGGCCATCACCGGAGAGAACGCATTCCTTAATCGCGTCGTCAAGCCCATCTACAGTACCATTAAAGCAGAGGTTGATTCCAGCCGCAACGGCACAGCCCCCCACTCCGCCTGGCGCAATTACGATGACATCAACGAGTACTTCTGGTCCCGCCACTGCTTCGATCGGCTCCGCTGGCCGCTCGACCTCTCCAAGAACTTCTTCGCCACCCCTCCCAATCGCAACCGTGTTCGCAAAACCGGTTTCGTCGAGCAGCGGTCATTCTGGAACCTTTTTCGCAGCTTCGACCGCCTCTGGGTGATGCTCTTCCTCTACCTCCAGGCTGCCACCATTGTCGCCTGGGAGGGTAAGGATTATCCATGGCAGAATCTTCAGAGCCGCGACGTCCAGGTACGAGCCCTCTCCATCATCATCACCTGGGCTGGCTTCCGCTTCCTCCAGTCCATTTTGGACGCTGGAACCCAGTATAGCCTTGTTCGTAGGGAGACAATATGGCTTGGAGTCAGAATGATGCTCAAGAGCATCGCGGCTGCCGCTTGGACTGTAGCCTTCAGTATTCTATACGCAAGAGCTTGGGATCAGAGAAATCGAGATCACCGGTGGTCTTCTGTGGCTAACCAGAGACTGGTGAACTACCTTGAGGCAGCAGGTGTGTTTATTCTTCCTGAATTGACTGCCATTGTGCTCTTCATACTACCCTGGATAAGGAACTTCATTGAGAAGACAAACTGGAGGATCCTCTACGTGCTTACTTGGTGGTTCCAGAGCCGAACTTTTGTAGGCCGTGGGCTGCGGGAAGGACTTGTGGACAATGTGAAGTATGCCTTGTTCTGGGTACTTCTTCTAGCCGTGAAGTTCATTTTCAGTTACTTCCTTCAGATCAAACCCATGGTGTCCCCAACTAAAGCCATCTACAAGCTTCATGTTTCTCACTATGAGTGGCACGAGCTCTTCAGCAGGACAAACAGGTTCGCCATTTTTCTCCTTTGGTTGCCCGTTGTACTGATATATCTAATGGATATCTCAATATGGTACTCGATATTTTCATCTTTTGTTGGAGCTCTGGTGGGACTGTTCTCTCACATTGGTGAGATCCGGAATGTGCAACAGCTGAGGCTGAGGTTCCAGTTCTTTGCAAGTGCATTGCAGTTTAACTTGATGCCTGAGGAGCAACTCTTTCATGACAGGGGCACCCTGAAAAGTAAGTTTAATGATGCTATCCTCCGGCTCAAGCTCAGGTATGGTTTGGGGCGGCCCTACAGTAAGATCGAATCCAATCAAGTTGAAGCAACCAGGTTTGCCCTCATATGGAATGAGATTGTAGAGACATTTAGGGAGGAAGATATCATCAGTGACAGAGAGTTGGAACTGTTGGAGCTGCCACCAAATATGTGGAACATCCGTGTCATTCGTTGGCCTTGTGTTTTGCTATGTAATGAACTTCTTCTGGCTCTTGGCCAGGCAAAGGAGCTGGTCGCATCGGATCGAGGACATTGGAGAAAGATATGTAAAAGTGAGTACAGGCGCTGTGCTGTTGTGGAGGCGTATGATAGCATCAGACATGTACTACTTGAGATCATAAAAGAGGGAACTGAAGAGCACAGAATTGTGGCGCAACTGTTCTTTGAGATTGATGACGCAATCAAGGTGGATAAGTTTACTGTGGAGTATAAAATGGCTGTCTTACCAGTTCTACATGGTAAACTGAGTACTCTTCTTGATCAAATGCTCAAGCCAACCAAAGATTCAAACAAGTTGGTGAATATTTTACAGACTTTGTATGATGTTGCCATCCGTGATTTCCCTGTCAATAAGAGGAGCATGGAGCAGCTAAGGCAAGCAGGATTGGTACCCATGAGGCAGAATGCATCAGGACTTCTTTTTGAGAATTCTGTTGAGTTGCCTAGCGCAGAGAATATAAGCTTTTATAACCAGGTGAGGCGGCTACACACTATTCTTACCTCTAGGGATGCAATGAATAATGTCCCCAAGAACCTGGAGGCTCGGCGCAGGATAGCCTTCTTCAGCAATTCCTTATTTATGAACATGCCTCGGGCTCCCCAAGTTGAGAAGATGCTTGGCTTCAGTGTTCTAACCCCATACTACAATGAGGATGTATTGTTTAGCAAGGAGCAGCTTCGTACAGAGAACGAAGATGGTATTTCAATATTATTTTATTTACAAAAGATTTATGATGATGAATGGGCCAATTTTTTAGAACGCTTGCGAAGAGAAGGTATGACTGATGAGTCTCAGATATGGGGCGAGAAGTTGAGGGATCTTCGACTTTGGGCCTCTTGTAGGGGACAGACTCTAAGTCGTACTGTAAGGGGAATGATGTATTACTACAAGGCTCTAAAGATGCTTACTTTTCTTGATTCTGCTTCTGAGATGGATATTAGGGAAGGGTCACGGGAACTTGCTTCATTTGGTTCTTCTAGAGAAAATGGTGCTGATGGATTAGCAGATTCTGCTAGGTTTCCATCATCGCGGACTCTGAGTAGAGCAGGCAGTAGTGTGAGTTTTCTATTCAAAGGCCATGAGTATGGTACAGCCCTCATGAAATATACTTACGTTGTTGCCTGTCAGATATATGGACAACAGAAGGCAAAGAAAGACCCTCGTGCTGAAGAGATTTTATACCTAATGAAGAATAATGAGGCGTTAAGGGTTGCCTATGTTGATGAAGTACACACAGGAAGGGAAGAAGTGGAGTACTATTCAGTTCTTGTTAAGTATGACCAGGAGCTGCAGAAAGAGGTGGAGGTCTATCGGGTCAGGTTACCTGGTCCATTGAAGCTTGGTGAAGGCAAGCCAGAAAACCAGAATCATGCCTTCATTTTCACTAGAGGTGATGCAGTGCAGACAATAGACATGAATCAAGACAATTATTTTGAAGAGGCCCTCAAGATGCGGAATCTGTTGGAGGAATATACACACAAATATGGTGCCAGAAAACCAACAATTTTAGGTGTTCGAGAGCATGTTTTTACCGGTTCTGTGTCTTCACTTGCTTGGTTCATGTCTGCACAGGAATCAAGCTTTGTGACCCTTGGGCAGCGGGTTCTTGCAAATCCCCTAAAGGTGCGGATGCATTATGGCCATCCTGATGTTTTTGATCGACTTTGGTTTTTGAGTCGTGGTGGAATCAGCAAGGCTTCAAGGGTTATCAACATCAGTGAGGATATATTTGCAGGGTTTAACTGTACATTGCGTTGTGGTAATGTTACACATCATGAGTATATTCAGGTTGGCAAGGGGCGTGATGTTGGGCTGAATCAAGTTTCAATGTTTGAAGCCAAGGTAGCTAGTGGCAATGGGGAACAGGTCTTAAGCAGGGATGTTTACAGACTCGGTCATAGACTGGACTTCTTTCGAATGCTCTCCTTTTTTTATACAACAGTTGGATTTTATTTTAACACCATGTTGGTTGTCTTGACTGTATATGCATTTGTATGGGGCCGAATTTATCTAGCTCTAAGCGGGCTGGAGTCTGCAATCAAGAACGAGGCGGATTCTACAAGCAATGCTGCCCTTGGTACGGTTCTCAATCAGCAATTCATTGTCCAGTTAGGTCTTTTCACTGCCTTGCCAATGGTTGTAGAAAATTCTCTTGAGCATGGATTCCTTGGGGCAGTGTGGGATTTCCTGACCATGCAAATTCAGCTTGCATCTGTCTTCTATACCTTTTCTATGGGAACTCGAACCCATTATTTTGGGCGAACAATCCTTCACGGAGGCGCAAAATATCGAGCAACTGGCCGTGGTTTTGTCGTGCAGCACAAGAGCTTTTGTGAGAACTACAGGCTTTATGCAAGAAGTCATTTTATCAAGGCCATAGAGCTTGGTGTTATTCTAACCTTGTATGCATCCTATAGTGCCATAAGTAAGAATACCATTGTATACATAATAATGACTATATCGTCTTGGTTCCTGGTTGTTTCTTGGGTAATGGCCCCGTTTGTTTTCAACCCATCTGGTTTTGATTGGCTGAAAACTGTTGATGACTTTGATGAATTTCTGAATTGGATATGGTACCGTGGAGGTATATTCGCCAAATCTGAGCAGAGCTGGGAGAAGTGGTGGGAGGAAGAGCAAGATCATTTGCGAACCACCGGTCTTTGGGGTAAACTACTGGAGATAGTTTTAGATCTCCGATTCTTCTTTTTCCAGTATGGGATTGTCTATCAGCTTAAAATAACAAATGGGAGCACAAGTATTATTGTCTACTTTCTTTCATGGATCTATGTGGTTGTTGCTTTTGGGGTTTTCTTGATAATGGGCTATGCTCGTAATAGGTATTCTGCAAAGGAACATATCTACTACAGAACTGTGCAAGCCTTAATCGTCACTCTTGTGATATTAGTGATTGTTATATTGCTCAAATTCACTAAATTTGCTATAGTTGACATTTTCACAAGCCTTTTGGCATTGATTCCTACTGGCTGGGGCTTAATTTTGATAGCTCAAGTGATGAAACCGCTCATAAAGGCCACAGTGGTGTGGGATACAGTCGTTGCTGTGGCTAGACTATATGATATGATGTTTGGAGTTATTGTCATGGCCCCTTTGGCGCTATTGTCATGGTTGCCTGGTTTCCAATCAATGCAGACAAGGATTCTCTTCAATGAGGCATTCAGCAGAGGTCTGCAGATATCTCGTATCATCACCGGAAAGAAATCTAGCGATTTGTAGAACTTGGTAATGCTACCAACTTCTCATATATTCTATATGTTATGTATTATTTGACCATGTGTGTTTTGGTTACTTCTTATTGTTCTTTAATGTTCTTCATGCTAATAATAATTTCTAATATGTACATCTCTATCAAACAACTTAATATATCACTCACACTTTGCTGTTTGCGATAGCCATTTAACATCCTTTATTGGAATGTAAACGTCTATATTGTTACTTCACATTTTTTTATGGTTGCTAATTCACATTTAAGTTAATGGTTTAGTACCATATGCACATGAAGGATCATACGCTTATTGGAAAAAATTATTAAGTTTGGAGCCCAAATCGTTCGATGCCCAATTACAAAGTGCTATGTGTGCACAAGCCCACCCGTGGTGCCTCATAATTGGTCCCCGAATGGTGCACACATAATTTCTCCACTTATTGGCATGTGTAATATGAGATGGTTTTTTGCTCCAACTTATTGTTGTCAAGTCTACAAAGGTCTTTAAAACGAGTAAATATTATCCATATCATGCAAGTTCATAATTTTGAGAACTTTCATTTGGGTCCCTAAGTTTATTAAATATGTTATTCTAAGTCATTTTGTTAAAAAATTAATAGAATGAGCTTAAAATTATTTTTTAACCCTATTTCTATTACTTTATGTTTCTCGTAGCTCTCCTACTCGCTAGAGAGAGAAAAAAAAGAGAAATAAGAGTAAAACGGTGAGCATATATGTAATTACATTAGTTAAAAATCAATAAATCATATTTCTGTCGCCTGCTAACTAAAATTCATTAAAAAGGACCTAAGTGAGGTATTTATATTGATCTCAGGAACCTAATTGAAAATATTTTTGGACCGAGGAATTCAAATGAAGGATTTTCACAATCATAGGCTTGCATGATACCATCCCCTAATTTTAAAGATCTGGGTGATATTTACTGTTTTAAAATACTTATTTTAATTTACAATAAAAAGATGATAGATGGAGCTCTGTCAAATTTCACAATGATTTGATCAGTGGTGTGTAGTTGAAGAAATGAAAGATCAAATGGCAGGAACTCAGAACTTGTAACTGATGCGAACTCTTAACACGATCAAGAATAAGAGTTGCACATCACCTGAGTTAGAGAAACTTGATGACTCTAAAATGAAGATTACTTTTCTTTTGATCTGTTATCCACGACCGGAAATTCTGTTTTACAGGTGGATTTGTTGCATATCAAATAATTTTATAAGCATATATTTATCCACTGTGGTTTTACTTTGGACATCATCATTGTCGTAATTGTTAGGCTCGTCTCAACTGCTTAAGGTAAGTTTTCTTTTTTCTGTGGTATTTTAATAGGTTGTGTATGGCTATTAATTTTTCTTCTATTACCTGTACATTTTTTTCTTGTTCTTTAATTTTGCATGGTTTGATTTTTCTCTCTATATAAAACTCATTTTATTGTTTATAATTTTATGTATGCTTCGATTCTCATTTTGCATCACTCAATCATATTATGTCTGAGGCCCTGAACTTCAAATGTATATCCCAAGTAGGTCACATTGTCATCTAGTGTAGCTTCACGTTTAGCTGTCAGTCATTCAGCGTATTCTTTTTTCATGCACCACTAGGCTAGATTTTCATGTTAGCTACCTTACTTTATTAATGATGCCTTCATCTCTACTAAAAATTTAACCATATATTCAGTCTTTGTTCTAACATTCTTAAGCCTTTTAATGTTTTATTGTTCTCCTTGATTGCAACCTTTCATTCTCATCATAATTGTAGCATCTGTAGAATTATGGCACTTGGAAATAACATATGCCGTGTTATGTCATTTTTTGAGTTTTTATCCCTAGTTTTTTTATAATTAATTCTCTGTATATCCTATCATGTAATTGAATTTTACATTTCATACCTCTTTCGAATATTTTATCATTTCATATCTACGTAAAGAGAGTTGGTTTTAATGGAGCTTAATAGAGAAGAGACATCCATTTAGTTGATTTGAACTAGTTTGGGATCAATGCTTGTTGTTGATGTGGTTTTTCTCAGACTTTGTTCTAGCACTAATTCACTCTTTTCCAACTGTTCAATCTATCTGGAATGGATTGGTTAAACATTCCATTGGGGAACCCAACCTTAACTCTTCTCGGTGGTATTCATTCTCCGATTCTCATTCTGCTGTTGGAATCACCTCCGGAAGTTAAATGCATGGATTGTAATTTTCATGTGATTTTTATGGTTAATATATAATATTAAAGATTTAAGTATTAAATATGTAAAATACTTAAATTTTAGTGGAATGCATGTAATATTTCCTTTTATTCAATAATTTATCTGTTGACATTAATGTTCTCTATTCTTATATGCTCCTTTTGCTTGATATTGGAGCAAGAAGCCTGTGAGTTACGCTTCCTTCATTTTCTTTAGTATAAGGCCATATAGCCTGTTATATCAATATATTCATGGGTAAATTTCTTATAGGATCTTCAATCTTGAGGTCTGTAGCTCATTCTATTTTGGTTCACCATTTTTGCATCATTAATAATTGATAACTCAGGACCTAAATGTGAAATTCAAAAATAGTGGGGCAAACTGCAATGGGTTGTAATTCTTAGAACCCTATAAGTAATTTGACTTATTTCCATTTATGTGCCTTCCACACGCAGGCTGGAGGAAGGGCTCTCCCTTGCATTATTGCGTGCTGCTGGCTGGCGTAGAACTACGTGGGATTCAATCTGCTGATATGTATCACTGGTTAGTCTATTATTTCACTGGATTGGCTAATTCTGTCTGCTTGCTTAATTTTTTTTTTTTTTTTTTTTTGCTTGTGAATTATTTTGTAATTATCTCTTGACTAGCGTTACATCTGAGGTTTTCCTGTAGCTTCTCCATTCTTTTCATGTAATTTTTGGTTTTTTTAGGATTTAGCATGGTTTCAACCTTTTAAATTACACATTCTCCTGGTGTTTGCCTTCTGATTTTCTAAATTTTCTGAGCGGAATCTGTGGTACTTGCTGACAATTTTGTGGCTGAATTTGGAATATATATATATATATATATATATATATGAGTATTTGTGTGGTGTAATATTAAAAGATTTGTGTGGCATGCAGTTAAATGTTCTTATAATAAATTAAGGTTTGTGTGATATGTGAGATGGAGTTGATAGTTATATTAAAATAGATATGTGATAAAATAATTTTTAATTTAATTTTTTTAATAAGATGTGAAATAAAATTATGTTCTATTATTAAATGCTATTTATTTTTTAAAGGTTCATGTTATAATTGATTTGATAAGTTTATGTTGGTTGTCGATTGTCTAATGCAATAATATATTTTTTATTTGGGATTTGGAACTCAATGTCTATGTGTTAAAGATACAGTGATGGAAAGATATTGGTGGTGAAAAAATATATAAGAAAAAATTAAGAAGAAGAAAATTTGTTATAAATATAAAAATAAGAAAGAGAAAAATATAAAATAATTTGATGAAAGCCTAAGAAATTAATTTATAATGAAAAATATAGTTTTTGAGGGTTTATATAAGAAGCTAGATATTAATAAAAGGTAAAGATAAATATATAGAATTGTTAAGGGAAGAGATAAAAAAATAAAGATTAAATAAGTAAAATATATTAAGGATAAAAATTTAAAAGTATTTTTCATAAAAGAATATATCAAAGATAAGTTATTTTTAATAATTTTTTACTAAAAGTTGAGAAAATATAATTAATTTTACTAAATTCAGCGCTATAAAAAAAAGTAAAAATTATTTTTACATTTTACGTATTAGTAAAATTAAAGTCTTGAAAATTTTAAGAGAAATAAAGTATAAAAAAAGATAAAATGGATAATATTTCAATAGATATTTGGAAATATTTGGGGGGATTAAAGAGTTTTTTAACTTATTAGATTATTTTATTTAATTTTGAAAAATAAAATGATGCCAAATGAACGAAGAAAAAGTATATTTGTATCTATTTATAAAAATAAAGGTGATATATAGAATTATACTAATTATAAAGAAATTAAATTAATGAATTGTATTTTAAAACTCTGGGAGAGAGTGATCAAACATAAATTACGTTATGATACTAAGATATTAAAGAATCAATTTGATTTTAGATTGGGTAGAGCTATTGTGGAAGATATTTATTTATTGAGAGTTTTAATAGAAAAGTTTAAAAAAATTTCATCTCACTAGATTAAAAATTGAATATATAAAATACATATTTAGTTAAGAAAAAAATACTTATATTGGTGATTAAATTATCAAGAAGAGTGAGTGTTTTAATATATTAGATTAATCATACAAAATAATGATAAAACAGATAATGACTTTATTAGTAGGATCCAAGCAGAGAGAAATATTTTTAGTGTGTTGTGTGATAAAAAATTTTTATCTAGGCTTAAGAGTAAATTTTATAGAATTGTAGTAATACTGACGATAATATATAATGCTGAATACTGACCTATAAAGAGTAAACATACAAATAAAAATATACAAATAAAATAAGTGTTACAGAAATGAAAATGCAAAAGTGAATGTGTGGGTATATATGCGAAGATAGAATGAGAAATGAGTATATCTACAAGAAAATTGAAGTTGTATCAATTGAAGATAAACTGGCCTCGTTTGGTTCGAGGCAACAATTTTACCCAACACAAATTTCAAATATAAAAATTAACTTTATTTCGCATTTGATACAAATATGAATATTAGAATTTAAAGTATTTCATATTTTACATACTTTCTAATATTAAAATAAATTTCTCTCCCATTAAATTTAAAAAATAAAATATTTTTTCTCTTATAAAAAAAAGTTCGAATCAAAAGAGGCTAAAGAAAGTTAGCTTAGATAATTTAGACAAGTAAATTGTAGGCCGATTAAAATTCTAGTTAAAAAAATCGAATTATTAAATTTTGCCCATGTACAAAGAAGAAGAGAGTGACTAAAAAAGATATAGCAAGAAACTATACGAAATAATCTTACTCACTTAGATCTAAATAAGTATTTATTAATTAATAAAATATAATAAAAATAAATAATTTATATAATTGATCTCATCTAGTTGGATTAAGGCTTAATTATTATTGTTGAATTAAATGTTATTTATTTATCATTATTTTTGAATTTTTTTATCTTGATTTGGATATGCTATTCATGAAAGTGCTTTGTTGGGTGGTATGTAATATGTGAAATAATTTTTATTTATTTATGTATATAATGTAAAATAAAATAAATTGTTTGTAGTAGAACTTATTTAGAACATGTGGATGTGAAAAAAAAAAAAACAATTCATCTTAGTATTTATTTTTTGTCTATGATTTAAGATAGTATAGGGCTTTGATTTCTTATTTGTTTTTTTTTTTAAGTCTTTTCATAACATCTCTCTTTCTCATTTGTTTATTTAAAAGTTATTCTCTTTGGTACCAAAAAGCTTCAGGAGTTGATTCTGAAAGGTTTGATTTTTTCAATTTTCAAACTATATTTTAGGCTGGTGGTGAAAAAGCTACTGTTTAATATAACTAATCTGATGATAAATAACTGATTGGATTACTTTACATAATGGGCTATCATTCTTGCTAAGATTTTAACACATCATTTGTGAAATTTTGTACAAAAAATATTTTATCCACAAATTTATATTAGAGATTTTTACATACAGGACATGAAATTTATACGAAATTATGCATTTCACCATCAATTCGTAAATATTACCACTATCACACCATATTCATTTAAATTTTACGCATTTCACATATTTCACATATTTCATATACTTTATAATATTATACGTAAATTAAAATGCATAAATTCATTAATATTTAAATTCTAATATATTTTTTTTATTTTTTACTGTAAACACATCAATTTTCTTACTTCAATTAAAAATTATAGTCATGTGGATTTAAATTCGGCACCCTAATTGGAAATTTTAAATAGGATAAATAAATTAAAATACATAAATTCATAAATATTTAAATTATTATTTATATAAATTAATTTATTTATAGTATTTAATTAATATATTAATAATATAGTTAATATTAAGGCTAATTTAGAAATGTAAAGTTCACCATCAAAGAATATGGTGTGAAATATGTGAAATGCGTAAATTTAAATGAATATGGTGTGATAGTAATAATATTTATGAATTGATGGTAAAATACGTAATTTCGTGTAAATTTTATATCCTGTATGTAAAAACCTCTTTATATTAATGGTTGAAAATTTAGAGTTATAGCTAAGAGAATTGATATTGCTTTTACTTCTAACACATCCAATCATTCATTGTGCATTGTTAATCCGATCTATGGGATTGGGAGACCTGACCTAAAGCTCAGATCGACTCCGGGTATGCCATAGAACAGGAAAAGTTATGAGATGAGAAGCCTAGACAAACTCAGAGTCAACAAAGCACAAGGAAAAGAGCTCTAAGAAATAAAATCTTACGAAAAGAAACTCAAATCAATGGAAGAAAAGCTAGGAGGAAATCTTCAACCGTCAACGATATTCTTCTTTGTTATTTCCCCTTAAACAGTATGATTTGGAAATTATACTGATGTGGTTCACTTAGGCAAGCTCGTTCTCCACTGAGGTAGGAGAACACCACCAAAATTAGAGACGTTTTATGAAACAAAACAACACACACACACACAAAATTTGTCAGTCCTCGGCTAGCCAGCTGTGCCTAATTCCATAAGATTTGAACCAACTACCAAGTTTCAAATTCGACGACAACCTATAAATGAAAGAGAAATCAATGTCAATTGTTCAAAAAAAAACATAATCAAACAAGACTCTTCTCCAAGGCACTTCTTCTCCTTGCTTGCCTCCACCTTCCACTTATTCCTCCCGATAATTTCCCAAAGAGCTCTTAAAGCAAGTGAGAAAGAAAGAGAGATCCCCCACTGCCAACTTTATAGATGAGAGTTGAGAGATTTTGACGAGCCATCCATGGTCGTCGAAAGGAGAGAGAACCAAAACCCTGTTGATCCAACATCTTCCATCACTGAAAGCGAGAGGGCAAATGCACACCAATCAATTATGCAAGTGATGCATGTTTTATTCTACATGTGACATTGTTGGTTGCTGATAAAAGCAAACTGTTTACTTATTCTCGTATGAACAGACGTTTGATTCCTAATAGACGATTCCAATCTCAAGTAATACCGAGATCACAACAACAACAACAACAACTAAGCCTTTATCCCACTAGGTGGGGTCGGCTACATGAATCCTTTGTTTCCATTGCGCTCTATCAGTTACCAAATTCTTATCTAAGTTTAAGTAAATTCGCGACGGGGTATTGTAAGTGGCAGAGTGGTCATGCTGCCACGATCCACTGAGATCGTGCCCATAGCCGCAGTAGATTCGTCCCTTAACGCGCCATTGCCGGGTCCCAAGTCCCAGATGAGAAACGCGGAGAGTTGCGTTAGGCACTCGACAGCCAACGTAAAACTTGTCGAATCAATCGTACCGAGATCACAAAAAAAAAAAAAAACTCATGTAATACCATACAACACAGAACAATTATCTCATGTACTACAAGTGATGCATCTTCCATCATCTGTTGCTCAACCTTTTGATACCTTTGACTTCAGTTTTGTTGTATGTAAAGTGCAAAGCCAAGCTGCCAAACCCAAGTTAATTTATGCCAATGTACAAATTCAACATTTATATAATTCTAATACCATACTAGACCCATTTCCTCTTTATCAAAGGTAAATTCTCTCTTGATAATCACAAAAAAGGAGGAAAATTCTCTCTCGCACACACAAGAGAGAAACGAGAGGCAGAGAGAGAGAGAGAGAGAGCTTCTGCGGACGGAAAAACAAGTACAATATAGAAAGCCTACCTGAAGCCCAAGCTCTTCATAGGCTTCTTCATGCCCACCAAATCAACAAAGCAGCACCAACCCTCGGGATCAATCAATATGATACAAAATGGTACCTTGAATCCACGAAGCTCTCAACATCCCAGAGGAAGGAACCAAAGGTCACAGCTTCCAATATAAGCCTCTTCAATCCAGTAAAGCTGATTTTAACAATTTCATCTTTAGATGAATCAACGGTGCCCTGAGGCTTGATGACGACCTCTGGCCTCCCAAATAACGCTTCTGTGTGCTTCTCAATGATGCTAAAGGCTTCCTTGGATCTAACGGAAGCAAATCTCTGAAGGGTTTCTGAATCCAGAGACATGACGTAGGTTCGCAAACGGCAGGGTTTGATCCTATCTGCGAACCCACTGGGGGCAAAGCTCACTGAAGTCCATGAAGATGCCTCGGAATGAGTAGAGGTAGGAGCCGATGACGCCTCTGTCGATGCTCCATCGGTTGAGGAAGCCTCCTCATCAGATCCCCATGGCAGAGTCTTCATAGTCTTCTCGAGCTGGAAACGCTGGTCGACCCTCTTGAGGAAGTAGCCGTACAGTATGGAGGCCGCATAGGCTTGCCCGACTCGAAGCTTGCTGATGGCAGCAATGGAGCTCGAGTCATCCAACCGACTTCCCAGTATAACTGACAAGTGGCTCTTGATCATCTCGTAAGCCTCAGGGGAATGGAGCCTCTCGAACTTGTCTTCCGATGAGGGCCAGTGATCAACCATATTCTGATCATCTGAAGCCTGCGAGATTGATGGAACCAAGGAGACATCCGCATCGACGAACTTCTGAACCACCAGAGCGTACACTATTTCCTCTAACGCCTTCTTCCTCTCCTTCGCCTTGAGCTCAGCAATCCTCCTAGAGATTAACTAGTGAATTTAAAGAAGAAGTAGTGGAAGAAGAAGAAGATGATGATGAAAAGGGTTCATTCTATACCGGTACAACATGAGATCAGTGCCTGTGGAGCTGGGCTCCTCCTGGCTATTCTCAGCCTCGCGATCCGTGAGAAGCTGCTCGAGCTGCTTCTCAACTGCGGCTGGAACAAGATGAGGATGGCTGAGGAGGATCTGAGCCAAAAACTGCCCGATTGGAGACTCCAATTGAAGTGGCGCTATGCGCGTACAAGATTCTGAAGATCCGGAAGATGAATTCCAGGAAGCTCTAATCCCGCCTCTCTTTCTCCCCTTTGTTGTAAGAATCGATCGCCTCTCTCCGAGCTTAATTCCCGAGAACAAGCAGCAACCCTGCAATAAATCCGTCGACCTAATCAGCATCAAAAATGATAAATCCGAAACAAATTGAACTGAGTTTGACATCTGAACCTTCCGAAACTCTCCACAACGAATAGATCTTCCGTCGATAGACGGATGCTGTGCAGCAAGGAAGCAAGATCGAGGGGCAAAGTCTGCCGCTTTGGCGAGGAACTGAGAGGGTCGGAGGGCGCCAGCAGCTTCCATCGACATGACTGACGTCCGCCGGCGACGAAGAAAGCTTCAAGGAGGAGAGAAATCTGGATAACTTTGGTTCAGAACCCTAACAATAGTCTTTTTGGGGAGGAAATTCACACTCCCAGGGAAAATTATTGCAGTCGGATAGCTTAATCAGTAGATTTTATATATCTAAAATTTTTTTTAAAAAAAACTATGTCTAACTAAAAATCATTTCAAACTGATTTATCACGATTAACATTTTTAATATTAACTGAATCAAATTTCTTATATTTGATTTAAACATAAGGTAGTTATATAAATAAAAATAATAAATCTATATTACATAAATAAATTACATAACTTTAATTTTAAAAAATAAATTTAAGTAAAATTCAATCTCAATCAATCAGAGTTGACCAAAGCTCAAATTCTGCTCAATAAAATTTCAATTCATAAATATTACTCGTAATTTAATACGTCGAATCTGAAGCGAGACTCCCACCTCTAGCTCTTTATTGAAATGTAACCATTAGATCGCACAAATATCGTGATTAGTAGCATGTTTTCGTTAATTAGTCAAATATTTACAAGATTTCAAAAATTTTAATTTGGTGTATATAAAATTAGACATTTTTTTTGACATTTTAGCCTGTAATTGAATTTCGAAAATTTGAATTTAGTGTGAGCAATTCTTTTCATACTAACTTCATTTGTACGAGGAATCATGTTTTTTTTTTCTGAGACTTCTTTAATTATAAAAATGCTACTAGATCAAGAATTATTCGTCTAAGGTAAAGTTTTAAAACTCGATTTCGATTTTGAAGTCGGTCACAAGATAAACATATTAATTTCGAGAATTTCGATAGTTTTGGTAGTGTCAGTATTGACAATTTTGATTTTTTTTTAATAAATTATTTAAATTTTATAAATTTAAATTAAAATTATTAATGATAATCATTGGAATATTAGTTTTGGGGAAAAATGAATTTTGGCCGAAACTATTGAAACTGTCAAGTTTTGACCGGAGCTGAAACTTGGTAGCTTTTTTTAATTGGTTTCGATCCAAAATTATTGAGTTTCAACAGTTTCCACTGAATTTTAAAATTTTGATCTAAAATTGCTTGTGTTACTCTTCTATTTCGCCCCAAGTAGTCATGCAGTTCTTTTATGTTTCATATTGTTTTAGGGTTTAACGCTTAATATCGCGCAGGTCCACTTTTTTAAAATTAAATATCGGGATCCTTGAGTTTTAATAAATTATCAAATGGGTCTTTTTTATTTTTTCTTATTAAATTTTTTTAAAATTACCGTTTTACCCCTGTCATTCTCTCTCTCCTCCCAATTGGCACAAGCGCGCGGGCCGCGCGGCCGCCGACGGTCCGGCTGCAGCGACGCGTGTCCACCGGCGACCCTCGCGCGTGCGAGGGATTGGGAGGACAGAGAGAGAGGCGGAATCTCTCTCTCCTCCATATTCCACGCACGTTGGATCGGGAGGAGATAGAGAGGGGCAGGGGTAAAATCGTAATTTTAAAAATTTTAATTATAAAAAAATTAAAAAGGACCCATTTAATATTTATTAAAACTCAGGAACTCTGATATAATAATTTAAAAAACGTGGACCTGTGTGATATTAAGCCTTAAACTCAGGGACTTTGGCGTAATGCCCTTATTTTTATTATTTTGACTAGTTAATTAATTTTAAATTTTTATTTTTATTTTTTTTAATATGTTACAATTGGTTCTACCTTTACTGATGGAATAGATTTGTGGTATGTATTCAAAAGTGAGATAATATATATAAAAATAATATATTTTGTAGCCAAACTGAATGAAGAATCTAGTGGAGTGAATGCATTTTCTGCCTCAGAATAAATTTGTGGTTCAATTTTAATTCAAATTTGGTTGATGATAATGAGTGCTTCACGGAGCTCGAAAGAATATTTTCTCTTGATTTCTGGAGAATATACGTGACATGCTTTGTAGCCACTAGTTACATCAGGTCAGCTGATGTGGCACTTGCAGGATTCATAAATAGATCACAAAGTCATTGTGCGACTGATGGCTAAGTATAAAATTGCAGGGTAAGTAGAGCCCTAGATGAACCTACTATTTAGTGAACAACTCGATATCCAGTTTAATAAAAAAATATTTGCATTCGGTTTATTAATATTAAAAAAAATAAATATTATTTTAATTATTCGATAAGTAAATAAATGAGTGCAAATATAGTGACATTTAGTTTGTTAATATTTATGAATTTTCATATAAGACTCGTCAATATGCTTCATTATAAGGCTCAATATGATATTTTTTAGAGATAATTAACGACTTATTTAGAGATTTTAGTATATTTTGTTTTATTAATTAGAAAAAAATCTTAAATCATGCAATTAGCACGACGATGAGCCTGTTTATGAACATATTTATGTTCTTGATAAAAGCTTATTTATAGCTTTTATGTTCGTGAACTCAAATATATGAATTTATTTATGAGCATATTATTGGCTCGCTACCAAATTAGATGAAATAAAATATATATATATATATATATAGTCAGATTAATGGATCAATTTTTTTAATTTAAAGACTAAAAAAATTCATATATATATATGACCAAATAAAAGAAATCCAAATTAATATTTAACTTAATAAATGTAAGTATCATGTGGGCTCTAACGTTGCAGCCTACAACCCTACTTCATAGTCATTCACAAGCTTGAATTACTCTTCTCTATTTTATTGATTTTACATTCAATATAATTTATAATAATAAAATTTTATTTTTATATTATAATATTAAAATATTTCAAAATATATATATATATATATATAATTTTTTATGTCTAAAATAATTAAAATAATAATTATTTATATGTCAAAAGATTTTAAATATTGCATAACACTTCTATAAGATTTGAAATATATAATATTTAAAATTTTGAATAATATTTTTTTTTTGAGTATTAGATATATATATTTATATATATATATATATATATAAATGCCCAAAAATTATAGCACCCACAAACGTACCCAGCGTAAGGGCTCGTTAAAGAATCTCGGTCGCTTCTACGCGCCTCATCTCTCTCCGGCGAAATCGCTGCTCAAGCTACGGTATCGGGAATCTTCCACCACCTTCCAGATCTTCCCGGCTGATCTTCATAATCTAGGTTGGTTTGTCTTTCTTCATCTACCTGCCGTTGTTATTGTTTTTTATTGCTTTTGCTTTCTCGAATCTGAATGAATTTGCTTGTCGGTAGAGTTTTTCTCAGGTGCAGAAGTTAGTTTGGTTTCGTTTAAATCTGGATGCGCTGTAGTTAACCGGATTTTAACCTAAAGCCAACAAACACCGAAGGCGGATAAACCCTTACAATCAATTCCCGTTTACTGCGTGCCCGTGCCCGTGCCCGTACCCGCCCTCGAGCGTTTATCCCTGTTGTTTTCGCCGGAAGCTGTTGCATCAACCGGAGAGTCGATTCTGTGCTCATCGCTGCTCCGGACTGCGGAAGGACGGCGTATTTGGAGAACCAGCAAGGTAAACTTTCAGTTAATGTAAAATTTAAATGAATGTTCAACTGCCTTATTTACTTTATTCCGTTAGGGTTTTTGTTAGAATGCTGATTTCGATCTTATCAGAAAGGTCTTTGGGAGTGAGGTATGACTTATGAAAAGAAGTTTCATTGGCATGCATTTCCATTTCATACGATTTATGATGTAATTGAATAGGGGACTTTCTTGCTTTTGCCTATCGTGAAGGTGATCTTGTAGGTGCTTCTTCTATGGGATTGTCATCTACGAGTACCAGTAATGAGGGGATCCAGATTTGCATTTTTGACTCAAGAAGAGGGCAGCATGAGGGCCAAGAGCTTGACAAGATATTGTTTTTCTATCCACCGGAGTACCCATACTCGGCACAGCTATCTGTAGTAGGACTTTGCGAAGGGATCATTACATTTACAAGGTACAATATCAAGATTTTTCTTTGTGACAGTGCTTTCCAGAGATTTCTTTTGTGGCATGACAAACATCAGCTTAGGTCTTGTTTGGTTGAAGGAAAAAATATGATTAGAAAAGATTTTGTGACTTTTTTGAAAAATATGTATAATGTGAACTAAAGTGTTAATAATATTATTAATTGTATTGGACATGAAATAAAGTTAATTGATTTTTGAAAATTGTGTTGGATGTGAATAAAGTGATTGTTTAATATTAGAGCTTGTGTAAGATGAAATATAAAATAAAATTTAAATTTTCTTTAAATAAATTAAACTTTTTAGCTATAGCTAAAATAACTATTTGCCAAATTAGATAGAGTTTAATTTCTCCTCCTTCAGTGAGTGGTGGTTTCCCTTCTTATTATATTTTTTGTATTTTACTTCTCGATACTATAATTTTTCCCACCTCACTTATAAATTGTGATGGTAATGTGATTCTAATATGAGATCTCCTGGTACCTAAGCATGTTCCTTCTCCACTGGGTTAGTAGAACACTGTCCCTTTTATTATGTACTTAAAACATAAGTTTTATTGATTTACATTCTAGAATAGTTTACTTGCTAGGATTCTATCCATTGACAGAGAAAAATCATCGGACTAGCATAGCTTTTGTTTTGGTATTCTCTAAGCTGCAAGTTTCCATGCCATGAGAATTATTCTCAAACTCATGTTTTGCCATTGTGCCAATTTTAGGTCCTGTCACAATCACACTGGCTGTCATATCCCCTAAAACATTGTTTCTATCACAAACTATTTTTTGTGATTTATACAATTCTATTAGTTGAACTTTCTCTGTTTTTTGATGCATTCTTCATTTTGCTGGTGGTTTTCTTGCTTGATCCTTTCTCTATTACTTTATTAAATAATTAGTGTGGACAATGGCACTTAACAATAATTTTTTACAGAATTTTTTCTCCAGAGACTGCTTGTGAGGTCATAGAGGCTGAAAGACACTCTCATGTCTTCTGCCAGCCAGAACCTGATATATGGTTGGTTATGGTATGTAATTTTTTCTCAGTACTTGAGTGTTTCAAATGATGTACATTGAGCCTGGCACCTATTATAAGGATATAGAAGACATGAATTAAGGTGGTTTGGCCATTTTTATTATTGATTGCTAGGGGCCCTGTACATAAATGTGTGGGGATCCAAGTCTTACTATTAACTAAAAGAAGTATATAAATTATTATGGTCATAAAAAGTGATCTTAAATCACGAATTCATGTAGCTCACCTTAAGGAGTTGAGATTAAGGCTTTGTACTGCTTTCATACCAATTGTCATCTGCTTATGTTTGTTTAATGATTCAAATCTCGGCCTACGTTTAATGATGAAAACTCTAAAACTTAATGATGGTGGCCCGAAAATTGTAGGCATTCTTTTACTTGTTCAGTGTAATTATTTTCATTTGTTTGATATTACCTTGATCTGGGGATTCATGTTTGTGTATATACCAAGAGTTCATATAATGATGCGGGATAAATAAAATTTAAATTTTATGATCAACAAAATTAAATAGAGAATTATTTTAAATTAAGCACATTTTTTTTTCTAAAATATAAATGTATGATAAGAAAAATTTTAATCCTGCAACTTAAGTTATTTTAAAATTAAAATTGAATTGGATCATCTGATAAAAATTCAATAGATCAGACGATTAAAATTAAGTTATTTTATCAATTTAGATTAGGACTAATCAATTAAAATTTAATAGGTTAGAACTGAGGTTCAAAATTGAATTAAGCATCTCATAGAATAAGTACCAATAGTAATTAAATCTCTTAAATTGAAATTTAATCTTTCAAATTAGAGCCAAACAAAATAATTAAGTTGATTTATATAACGTATTGAAATCAAATAATTATAATTAATAAGATTCAGGAAGGAATTATATCTTATGAAATTTCGGAGTTCAAAGTCGTAGTCAAATCAACTTGAGCTAAAGGGTCTGTTCACAATCTCTTAACTTAGGCAATGAGGATAGATTTTACTAAAGATGGCTCATATCATCATCCATTATAACCTAAATTTCATATTCATGATGATGTAAGATCTCCTAATTTAAGCATGGCTTTGTGCGGGACACTTGAGCGAGTCACCCGTGTTTGCAAGGACACAGTGTGGGTGAACCGACTTGTAGGACCAATCCAATCGTGTGTAGAGATCTGTAGGTGCAGACAAATCGCGCGGTTTTTGGTTAAAGGCTTTGCGGATGAACTCTGTGAATTATAGTGCATGTGTACAAGGCAGTTTGCACAGTTTGTTCTCGGGTTGCATGCGACGCGAAGCAGAGGTCATTTGCTTCTGGGCAGATATCTAGTCATCATTTGGCTAGCAAATGGCATATGATGGAGCAATGAAGGAGAGAATTCAAGCGCATACAAAGAAAAGCAATGAGAGGGCTAAGGGATAAGTAGAGAGTAGAGGATTGTGAAGGATTTTTTTTAAGCTTCAATAAAATAATTAAGTTATTGAAGGGTTCTTACCTAAGACTAACCCATACCCTTCCCTGTCTAGGCTGACATTTAGAAACTCAAATTTTATTTCATTCATTACTACCTATTATAATACTAGGCAATCATTTTATATATAGATCCCAAAATATGATAATTATGAAATAAAATTTAATATAAAAAATACATTTCAAATATGGTCATACTAAATAAACAATGCACAATAATTAGAAATAATGATGAATATTTTTTCTTTCAAATCAACTATCAATTTTGAACAAATCCAATTTATATCAAAAAATAATCAATGAGCCTAATAAAATTCAATGTGGCATTGAATTGATATGGAAGGAATCGAATACATGTCATCATAGTGTCTCCACCAACTATCCCTGGGTTGTAGAAACTTGACCTCATCATGTATGGGTTGGTCGACTCATGTGTCTTTAAGTGGCTCGGATCAACCTAAAGTAGGCCTCGCCGTTTCTTCTGAGAAAAGTAAAAATTCCCACTAAATTAAATATTACTGATAATTAAATTTAATTAAAAATTATCTACTCAACATGGATTGATTTGATTAAGTATTGAAGTGGATTTTGACTGTGGATACTCATGGGTGTAGCTTCACTCAAAAAATAAAAGGCTAAGGCCTCACTAAATGTTACAGTTGCGCCCTTATATTCACCATATTTGAAATATTAAAATTTGACTATTCTTATGATCTAGTGAGAAAAAATTCAATTTATTCATTTAGAGCAATTTAATTAAATTTCTTAAATAACTTAAATTTATAGATTTGATCTCAGAAAATTTATTGCCCTAAATTATAACAATTGACCAATTTTACTAATTTCTTTATTTAATTTAGTAAAAGTAAATAACTTAAAAATAAATTTATAAACTCATACAATAACCTAGTATGAAATACAAATGGGAATGCAGAATTAGGCTCTGTAACATACGATAATCAAAGAAAATTAAATGTATGTAGACTCAACCATGACGCTACTAATTTTTATCGAATTACTCGGTTTGATTATCTGTATGGGTGGCAAGCTAGGGTGACGATTGACGTGATTCCTAATATGTGTCATAAAATCATTTAAAAATAAAAGGCGAACCATATAGCACTCCAACTAGAAGTTCAGATGACCAACCACTCAGTTTCTTAGGATATTTGCAAGTATCAACTTTTTTCCACTACTGAATCTAGGTTGTATATAAGTGTGCTTGATCAAATTGACCTTATTAATCTCACTATGATTATGACCTATAATTATCTTAATGTGTTCTACTATCTTATCACCATATTTAGATGAACCAAGAACCTCAGTCAATTCTATGATCAGTTTTTTCGCTTGTTTTTCGCAGTCGTGCTTATAATTCTTCTCTTTCTCATATTTTTTGTATTCTTCGACCAAGTCAGAATATGCAACATAAATTGAGATAGATAAATGTGTAGCATTTTCTTTTATTTGAAGTATGAAAGTTTTAGGACATTTTTTCGTGCTTTCTTTCAAATTAGGTGGGCTAGTAATGTTGATAAGTATGCCTATATAGTAATTTATCGTCATTCTTTGAAAGAGGTAGACTAGTGATCGTAAGTGGAACCACTATAGGACACTCTATGATGTCTTTCTCAAGGAAGGTGACCTAGGTATAAGAAATGGTGAGGCTCACGGGATTGCCTCTTTAAGGGTGGGTCAAATAGCAAGGTTCTCTTTCAATACTTGTATGACCCTTTTTGAGGTAAGGACATATTTTTTTTGTAATTTTAATTGAAGCATGTCCTACGTCTCAATCGGTTTTAACCTGCAATGTTTTAAGAGACACTCAACATAGTTGATATAAATTTGGGCTTGCATTGTAAAGTTTAATTTTGCAAATCTTTCCTAAATTCCGAGATGTCACACTACTCAAAATAAAAATTCATAGATGCTTTTTACTCTAGATATGCATTTTGATCCAACCAACTATTAATAAGTTGCCTTTATGACATTTGAAATTTTGTAAGCCACATGTTTATTGCTCATGCTACAGTCCTTTTTTACATGTTTAAGTTTACAGACTAACAAATGCAGTTTTATGTTCAATTAAGAATTAAAACAAATTTTATAAGTTACCTTTTTACACAGTTCTGCATTTGTTTGTAAACAAGGCTGTTTGTTTTTGCTTTGATTGTTAGCAACAGTAGACATCTTTTCCCTGATCTTTCACATGCAAAACAATTTTCTGCAGCCAATCTTTTCATACTTTTGTTGCTTATGACATGCAACATGTACAATTACTTCTTCCTCGTTGTTTTAGTTGAGGAGAAATGATTTTTTGGATCTTCAGGTTGTTGAAAAAAGCAAGTATACTGAAAATGCTTGGAGATCTGCTGCATTGCAAGGAATTTTAAAGGAAATACACTCCCTTTTTATCATGTTCCATAGTTCCCTTCGGGCTTTACTTGATAAACAACCAAGTGGTGAACTTGCTCGTACTCTTTTGTATTTGTTTGTCATTGATTACTTGAATGGTAAGTATCATTTTGGTTATTTAAACTCCCTTTTTTTGTTCATTTCGACTTTGGTATCTTTATCCCATTTATTGTTCCTGTATGTCCTTTTAATGTTTTGGTATTTGATTTCTTTGTTGTTTTAAGAACTTTTGATTTGCCTATAGCCAAACTATTTTCTTGGAACAGATTTTGCTACTGGCAAAAAGATACAGTTGCCTTCCTTTCGTGAATGTTTGAGGGAGCGTGGAACTGTTCAAATGCTGACAATATCAAGAGATATGGCAATTGAAATTCAGGTATCTTCTGTTTATCATTTATTTCTCTCGATTGTGTGCTGAATCATATTTTATTTGAAGCTCTTGCTAACTTTTATATGAATATCTTGTTATAGATTTTAATGAGAAAAGGTATTTTCTTCTTATAAAAATTCTGCATTACAAAATTACCATTATAATGCAATGAGTTTCGTTTTTATTGGTTACTTTGTGGTGTAGATAAATATTAGAGTCCTGATTTTCATAGAAAAATATTACTGGGAAAGAGAAATGCTACTTTCCACTTTAATGTTCCATGTCATTCTGCATACATGCGGATGTCCCTGCCCTAAGTGCTTGGCTGCATGAATTTATTGTCAAAATTGAAATTAAAAGTTGTTTTAATTAAAATCAGGCATCTCAAGGGTAGTTTTTAAGTTTTTGCAGAAACTGGTTTTGTCCCAATTTTGCTTAGGGCTTCATAGCAAGTGCTTGTTTTCTATACCTGACACTTGATTTGGTACATTTACGATTATGTATCTTGTGAACCCCTGTGCTGTTGTCTTTTGGCAATATTGAAAATTTAGCCGATTTCTTGCATGATCTGTAACAGTATTTAATTTGTGCACATGCTGCAGTCTTTGGTTACAATTTTGGGATCCCCATGTGGCGGATATACATCTTACAACTCACTCATCTTATTCCAAGACCTACTGGTTTCTACAACACTATCCCCTGTACGGTTTTTGTCTCTGCTGATATACTTGAGAATGTGTGCAGTATGAAAATAACGTAACTTTATTTGATTTATGTAGGATGACACAGCAAATTTGTTCACATATTCTGTTATGAGGTTGACTGCACATGCTTTATCGTCAACCACAAGTGCAAATTCTTGGTCTTATTTAACGAAATCAAAGTTTGCATCCAATGTTTCTACAGCATCTGGTTCACCAATTTCTGTATCTGCTGTTTCTGATGGCTCACAATGCACACCTTGTGACACCTCTTCCGGCGGAGAACATGGATTATATACTGTGCGGCGTCCTTTACAACGTGACAAATGGTCCAAAGGAGGAGATGGCTTTCTTGTCACTGATCCGCGAGGTGCCGAAAATCCATTGGTGCGGCTTCAGCAGTCAGAGGAGTGCATGTATCTTTGTGTTTATCAATACAAGAGCCTGACTATAGTTGTCCTCATTCCCTTGTCTTCTTTAGTCAATGGTGAAGATGATGTAGCATTGGTGAAGAAGCAGCTTCTGGAAACTGTTAAGTAAATATACTTCAGCATCTTATTTTTGTTTTTGTTGCTACCTTTGTTCATCTTTCTTGAAAAATTGTATGTGAGTGTTGGTCTATGCTTGCATTTTCTGTGAAATTATATTGATGCATATTTCTACATGAGTTCGTGGTTTATGACTGATCTGTTTATCATTAACATTTATGTCCATTAACCTATTTAGGCATCACAAAAGATTGCAAGCATCGAGGAGAAGCTATCAAGAGGATGGGGTGGAGAAAATGCATATCATGTCAGCGGTTATCGCTATTTGATTATTGATGGCGATCAAAATATTTCAAGGGCTTCTCCACCTACCAAAGTCACTACGTTAAGCAAGGTTGGTCTTTTCCGTCATGACATCTAACGTTCGATCTACTATATTGAAGATGGAAAGCATTCTCTTGATGCTTTGATGTTTTGACAATTATGCTTGTAATCCTTGTCATTTGCCTGGTTAAGTTTTCTGTCTATTGCTTTTCTTACAACTTCCTTGTTAAGTTTTGTCTTTATGGCTTTTCTTACAACTTCCTTTTGCAAAGTGGGGGATTTAATCTCAAAATGCCCAGATGTACGCATTTTAGTTCTTGCAAAAATGATGATAGTGGCTGGTAGACAAGATGGTGCTTTACTGCTTTCTAGTAATTGTTCTGAGGAATCTTAAACATACCACCTTATTGTCCATAATTAATATTTGCCAACTCAAATAGTTGGTTAGTAAGAAATAAGCAGCTAATGAAAATGAACACCTAGGCACTGGGAGCTTTGATCTGCAACAATTTACCGCTTTTTAAGCCCTCAAAATTGATCCTTGCTGGTGCTAGAAAAGTACCTGATGCATGTCAACACTGTTACTACGTTTAACTCGAGCTCTTTTGCAGCTTCTTCTAGACTTGAAACTCTCCACTGAGGGTCTATTTGTTTGGCAAGTTAAAATTAATTTGGTTTAATTTTAAATAGGCATATCACATCACACATAAAATTTAATATTAAAAATTAAATATATTTCACATCATACACATAATTTAAAATAAAAAATTAATTTTATTTCACATCCTACACACATACCAAAATAATAACTAATTTATATCACATCCTTCACATATCTTAATATAATAACTAACTTTATTTCGCATCATTCCCAATTTTCAATAAAAAATATTTTCATCCAAGCTTAATTAAACTTTGCAAACAAACAGGCCCTAAGTAATAGCGTTTCACTTAATATGAGTTTATTTTGATAATGTTATAGAAGGCTTCTACGTTATGAGTTTATGTTCCTGGGTAAATATTTCAACTACATGAATCTTTTTCTAAATTATTCAAACACAATTATAATTATTTTTGTGAATAATGCAAACTATATCAAACATTACATTATTTTTCTATCATGATTCTTTCCTACATTAACACAAGCCTTTGGTTTATCAAAAACATGGTAATTGCTTGTTAAAGCATGATTGTTTACACTGGGGGTTGCGATGAGTCTAAGAAGGCTCGAGAGAAGGAAAGATGGGCACCCAGAAGAAAGGCGGGGGCAGTGATGGAGGGCCAACTATAGGAGGGGTAGATTGTAGATAGAGTAATAAAGGATGTCGCTCATCTTGAGGCAGGGAGAAGCTATGGTGGCAGCAAGGAGAAGGGTGGGCAAGACTCGTCTTCCATGACTAGGGTAAGGAGCAGGGTGAGCGAAACTCGTCTTTGATGACTTGGGCAATTAGCAAGGAAGTGGTTATGGCCCTTATAGCTATAGTGGAAGATGACCCAAAGGTGATTGGTAAAGATCAAAGCCAACACAAGAAAAAGTTAGGTGCTGCTTCTTTTTCCCTGAACTCTTGTGTAACACCACCGGAGGAAATTTTCATGAATGTTGATGGCTTGTAAGAGGAGGTGGATGTTGTCCTCATGGAGCAGTAGCTCTGCTTTTAGGGAGGAGAATACATTAGGCTTGGCATCTATTGCTAATGGAGATTAAAATGAGCTGAGAAGAGACTGAATCAGTTGGCAAACAATTCCTGCACTCCCATGGAGGAGGCAAAGGCACAAGGTTGAACGAGTGCTCGAGGGAGGCCCCTAAGTAGCGAAGGGGGTTGAAGATTTGATTTCTCACCACATTCAAATGGTAATGAGCAAGGCTGAGGGAAGAAATGGATCCTAAACACCCTGCAATCCTAGGGGGTGCCATATGTATATGTTCCAAGCTGGGAAGCAAGTTATTTTTGTATCATTTGAAATCATATCTGTCATGAACTCTTTTGACCTGTCATCTGCATTTTTTTTTAATAATTTACAGTGTAAAATATTAACAATATTTGTTTTGGTTGTAGGAGTCCTTGCTATCTTTGAATAAACTAAGGGAAGAAGTTGATTTAGAGAAAAGAAGATCGATGTTGGATAACCCAGAGCATGAAAAGGATTTCGAAGCCTGCATTAGAGCTAGAAACAATGCTTGGGTTATTGCCAAGATTTCAAGAGGCAAAGAGCTTTACATGGTCCTGGAGAAGGCCAGTGAGACACTCCTTTACGCCGCTGATGCGGTAGAGAAGTTCAGCAACAGGTGAAATATTTTTGAATCTTTTTTTTTTCCATAAATTACCATTTGCAGTAAAATTGATTTTTTTTTGCTTTCATTTTATTGCTCTTTATAATCTATGTAGATATTGTGAAGGAGCATTTTCGTCAGACTAAGGCTCAACTCTGCGTACAAGGGCCTTCTGCATCGGAAGCTTTGGTAATCTGTATTTTCTGTCTCACACTATATATGAGATAATGTTTATATGATATATTTGAATAGGCTCACAATACTAAGGCTAGCTATCATTCTAATGACTGAGCTTTTATGACGAAGTTAGCCGTGTGCTAGTCGTTTCTTGGTCGGACTGCATTTCACACGATACTCGTTGAGGATGATGTTAGGTTGGCATCAAATCATAGTACATGTTCAAAATTGTGAAACAAATCCTGCACTAATTGTTGGGATACGGCTGTTGATGATGACGGTCATGCAACGTTTGATTGAGGGTCTTGCCTTCGTCTTCCGGTGATCTTTTCTCGACTCTGGATGGAGTTAGATTTTCATCGAGGGTCTTACCGTCATCTTCTAGTGACTTCTTCCCATCTCCGGAATCCATGTTAGCATAGCTATTGCCAGATTTTTCTTCCATGAATTTTTTTTCATTTGTTTTTAGGCGAGTTGTAGGATATTTTATTATGAAGAAATACAATGATACAAAAATGTATTGTGTAAATAAAAAATATACCATTAAAACAAGTTGATAACGTTTTTAGTTAAATGAATGGGTGTGCTTAAAAATAGAGAATTTACATTTTGGTGAATTGCATTTGGGTCCTCATGTTTGGGTCCATAGAGTTTCCAAAATGCACTCATTTGTTTCTATGAAGTTCATTTTGGCCCTTTTGGACTAGAAAATAATTGTTATGCTCAGTTGAACAAGTTTTATTTCATAACTAATAATGATCTAAAAGAACAAAGTCGGGTTTAGATGTTGGATTGTCGACTAAATTATTTTGAAAACAGATCGGATTCATTTCTTATCTTCCTATTTATAATTTTTCAATTTCCTAGTTTTTTATTTTTTTATTTCTTATTTTCAAAGTTAAACGTTGGTAGTTATTGAATGAATTATGGAAAGTTATATTTGGAAATAATAATATATAAATTAACAAAAGTAGCATATTTTAGGTTGCGAGTTGTCTTTTTTTGTCTCGTTCGGCTCTCCGAGGAAAGTTGAGTTATTTTTTACTTTTCGATGCTCATCAATCATTTCAATTTTTTGTAAAAAAAAAATCCAATGAAAATGTAATTAAACAATTAAATGAATAAGTTTGCAAAAACATAATATGATTTGTATAAATTTTATTGACTACTATAACGATGAGTTTTTATGATATTTGAAATGAGAAATTCGTTACGTTAGGAGCTTGAACACATAAAAAGTAATTATATTTAAAATAATTTAATGTAATTTTTTTTATAGAATTTAATGTAAGTTTGCTGGGGGAGTAAATTTGTAATCCAATTTATTGGGCGTCTCCACTTTTTTTATAATATATAAATAATAATAGCGTTGCTCGTTAATCCTGTGATTTTATTTGGTTTTGATATTTTAAAATTATCAGTCAGGTTTCTCAAATTTATCTTGCATTGTAATTAGGTTTTAATTAGGTCTCTGAGATTAATTTATCTTTTTTATCTGATTCATTCGGATAAAAATTGTGTATATTAATTAAAAAAGTTGATAAAAATTACATATTTGTTTTCACATACTTCAAATTTTAAAGTTTTTTAAAATTTATGATTATAAAAAATTGAAATTTATATTATTTGATGTTAAAACATCCCTTTATATAACTTAAAAAGATTAAATTAATTAGATTATTTATTCTCAACCTTTAGAAAATTTAGATTTTAATTTTATCTTTTAGCTTTATTATCTAACTTAACTTATGGGTAATAAGTTTTTATAATTTGTAATTTTAAATTTTAAAAATAAACTAAACAATTATACTTTAATTGTCTTTTTAAAACTTTATAAAATTTAAAATCTAAAATTATAGCTTTTAAAACGGCATTCTTTATTTTCTAAAAAAAAAAAACTACATTCTCTTTCTAGGAGACTAAATTTTAATTAGGTATAAAAATTAAATCTAAAAATTATTTTTTTATATAAAATTAATTTTGAATTTTAGATATAATTCTCCTTTCTATCTAATTCAACCCATCTTAGTTTTTTATTGAAATGTTTTTGTTAATTAATTATTTAACAAATATAAGAAAAAGAAATTAAAAGGAAAAGGAAAAGGAAAAAAAGAGTTCAAGCTCCGGACCGCTGAGGCGTGGCGGCCGATGATGCCGCAAAGTTCCGAATGCTTATTATGACAGTGCGAATGTCCGCATAATCACTCTTATGCGACCTCCAAAATTTGCAAAAAGTCGTGATGGTTAGTTCACGGATTTTAGTGGATTTTCGGAAAAAAATTTCACTGCATGATCGCATAAATTTATCCTGCGGAAAGATGTACGCTGGCTAAGTCGCTGGAATTATGCGACTACTGTAACCCTATATTAGATGGCCCAATTATTAATAAGACTTTATAGTTTACTCATAATTATCTTTAGACTTATATTTTTTAAAATCATACATTTAGGTCCCCATTTTAAAATTATAAGGACCTACTAAACAGTCTTTCTTTGCTTTGGTTTATTTTCAGGCCTAATTTTAAATTTCAGAGATCTACATAAAAATTTTAAAAAATATAAATCAAATCGTACTTATAGATGAACTATGTGAACTTTACAATAATTTACAGTTTCTTTAAATTTTCATGTTTTTCTGATAATAACTAAGGTATATTATTAATATTTCAACTTCAGTTTATTATTTTTTTACTGATAAATCCATATAATTAACCTACTATTACTTTAAGTACCTTCCTCTATTATTTTCTCTAAAATTTTAATTTTATCCTTCGCACATCATTAAACTTTTAAATATCGCTCTTTGATTTTTTTTAAGCTAATCCATCAATAGAACTCTAATTCAATTTTAATTAATTATGTTACAAATAACATTTAAATTATCATTTAAAAATTTAAAATATATATTTAAATAGGAATAATTACCTACCTGCCACATAATTTAGTTTTATTTATATCTTATCATCCATTCTTAATTAATTATACTATGCACACTCAAAATATTATAAAATCTTACATACACATTTGAGTTAAAACTTAATTAAAATCTATTTGAAAAAAAAATCTATTAGTAAATCATTAAAATTATATTTTTACTCTTAATTGTATATTTTTTTCTTCCTCAATACCACACTAAAGCGGTGATTTGTTCTAAAATCAATTCACGTCGCGGATGTCTTCTTCTTTTGCCGCCACCTAAACATTAAAGTTTTAGGATTTTCACTCAAAATATATTTAAATATCCTTAAAATAATATGATGAACGGCTCAGATTTTTTGTAATTTAATTATAATTAGGTTATAGAAAATTTATGATTACTCATTATAATAAAAATAAGTTAAAATGTGTGTATGTAAGATTTTATAACATTTTGAGTGTGCAGAGCATAATTAACTAAGAATGGATGAATAAGGCATAAATAAAACTAAATTATGTGGCATGTAGTTAATTATCCCATTTAAATATTACAAAAATTATTTTTAATTGTTATTATAACTTAGAGAATAGCATGTTCGTATAGCAGATTACTCACAGGTTAATGTAGAAATTTTAGAATTTAATTTTGTAATGAACAAGAAAATAACTCAATCTGCAAAACTAATTCTTTCAAAATTTTAAGTAAATAGGATAAAAAGTAATTAAAAAATTACTAATTCAAATTAGAGTTCAATTTATTTTTCAATAAATTGATGTACGCAAACTCAGTACAAAGTAAGACGGGTTCCAATTTCTCACATTTTCTTCCACCAATAACGAAACAAGTTTCCTAAGTGACAATCAATCTATGAGTGAAAGGCAGTAGAAAATTTTAGTTTAATGCTTAACAAGTGCCACAAGGTCTTCCAGAAATAACTAGTTAATTTCATATCTCTATCAGATACCATCGACTTTGATAACCGTTGCAGTTTGACTACCTTATCGAAAAAGCAAACGAGCGATTCTAGATACATCTGAAATTTTGGAACAGAGTAGAAAATGTGTCATTTAGAAAACCGACCACGACACAAATGAAATGGTGTTTGTCAGCAATCTTTAGTAATCCGAGAACAAAATCTATACTAAGATTTTGCCAAGGATGATCTGGCACGAGTAATAGTGTATAGAGTCTAATAATCTGCTTTTGTTGCTTCACAATAGTAAGGTTCGACACTAGCCAACTATACGCCCGATGTTTCTTTTAAGGCTCGGCCAATAAAATTGGCTATCTACAGCCTTAATAGTTTTATTTTGGCCAAAATGATCGGCTGATCTACCTACATGTAACTCCCAAATGAGGAAGGTTCTAACAGATATTCGTTGTAAACATAGTCTACGATCACGAAAAAGATAATCATCTTAAATTAGAAAGTCAGCGAACTCCCTAAATTAACCATCTTTTACAATGGTGTAAATGATCTCGAAGTTAGGACAGTCCTCGTAAAATTCAATGAACTTATTGAATCTCACGACCTCAACACTCATAGTGGATAAGAGTGAGATTCAACGACTCAAAGTGTCCGCGACACAATTTTCAACTCTTGCTTTATGATTCAATACAATGGTGTACTCTTGCAGGAATACAACCCATTTAGAGCGCTGCGAATTCAACTTCTTTTAGAAGTTCAGGTATCTTAAAGCTTAATGATCCGAAAATAGAACGAACTCTTAAGGTAAGAGGTAATGTTGCCAATATCTCAAAACCTGCCTTACGACATGAAATTCTTTGTCGTGCATAGAGTACTTCTGTTTGGCCTCATTAAGCTTCACTAAAGAAGCAACAGTGTAATTCTTTTGGGAAAGAACACCATCTATACCAACTCCTAATTCGTTGCATGAGACTTTAAAGACCTTCGAAAAATCTGAAAGTCTCAAAACAACAGCTTTAGTCATTCAAACCTTTTTTTCGAAGGCTTTAGCAAAAGCCTTAGTCCATTCAAATAACCCTTTACAAATACAGTCAATGATCGGGGCTACGATAGTACTAAACCCTTTGAGAAACTAAGTCAACCATGACACTTGTCTTTTCAGCATCAGTAGATATACCCTCAGATGACACTATAAATCATAGAAAGATAACTCGATCAGTCATAAATGTGCACTTCTTTAAATAAGCATAGAGACTATCTTTCTTGAGCTTGACAAATTTGAGATAGGTGTATAACATGATTTTCCCTAGTCCTGCTATGATTAGAATGTTATCAAAATAGACCACATAGAAAATGCTAATAAATAGTCTCAGTACTTGGGTCATCAGTCTCATGAAAGTGCTAGGAGCGTAGGATAACTCGAAAGGCATTACCGATTACACATATAAACCATCCATCATTTTGAAGGTGGTTGTTATTCATCCCGGGACAAATTCAAACTTGATGATAACCACTCTTAAGAACGATCTTTGAGAAGATAGTAACTCCAGCCATTATATTAAGCATATCATCAAGGCAAGAAAGAGTCCTAATAATAATACATTGTTAAAGTTGCGGATATTAATTAAACCTGCAGAGATATCACAAATGGCAGAGTTTTGTGTACAACTTATGTATTTTCTTTTAGCATTTCCAGCATTTACCTCAATAAGTAATGTGTAAATTTAACTGAGATGTAAATAATATATGACCAACGAAATTGAAAGAATGCCAAAAAGATAATAAACAAAAAGAAGCTTGCAATCATCAAATTATCATGCCTGAAGCTCCATTTCTTAGTCGCAACACCCAGCCAAATATTCTTTAGAAGAACTTATAAATGTTGGGCAAAAGGTCATCGTATCATCATATGTCAAGCAATCTGGTGGACACAATTGTGCATAAGCTGACATAATCAAACGAATATCCAAGTAATCTAATCTATACGCATTTAATCGAACCACAGAAAGAAGTACATCAAAAATTGCAGTCCAAAGAAATGTGGACAACATTAAATTATGGAAAATAATATGTAACCCCAACAGCTAATCCCTAAAAAGTTTTAGGACTTTTGGGTATTAGTTTTATCTAATAGTTGAGGGCATAGCACATTGTACTATCCCCTTAATTATTGAATAAAGATAATACCCAAAGATCCTAAAACCTATTAATTATGGGAGTTATACATCATTATTCTTAAACTATATCAAAATATCCAAATATAAACTTTAAAACAGAACTCCTCTTTTGCTCAACCAAGTTAACAAAAGGAGAAGAAGAAGAAAGAAAAGTTAGAAGGTCGGGTAACCTTAACTATCATTATTGTGCAATAAAATCATTTAAGCCCGGTTACTTAGTCCTCACACACGGGTAGTCAAATGGCCTAAGCGAGGACAAAGTAGAATACACATTGAGCCAGCCGAATGTCAAATGAACCAGCCAAGCTGAGCTAGTCGAACATAACCACCTTTTAGAGGGCTAGCTCTCCCTCCCTCTCTCTCATGGTCTTCAACTCACAAGGCCCAGACTAGGCTGAAGAACTTAGCCTGATCTCCCAATTGTGGTGAACATCCCATGCGGTTCCCATCGTGTGACGTCCGTGGCCGAAGAGAGCAGGGAGTGATCGCCGGGTGATGTCCTAAGAGAAAGGAATTACTAGAGCAAAGTGTGACTCCTGACAAGCTTCTAGGCCAAATAATGAGTAGTAAGAGGGGCACAAAAATGAATCATCTCACATCGGAAAGGGAGGGAGATTCAGAGCTGTATAAGTAGATAATGTAATCTCAAATGATAGAGGCGTCTTTTGGGGCAAAACTGTGAGGCTAATGATGAAAAATTCTGCAGTTAAGCGTGCTTGAGTTGGAGTAGCATTGGGATGGGTGACCTCCTGAGAAGCGCTCAAGTCACACAGTTTTTCTAAAATCAAAGCGGACAATACCTCTACATTAAGATCAGGGATGCTGCACATCATCCCTTCCTCGCCTGACAAGGAAGCCATTCTGTCTTACACCCTCTCTTTATATCTCTCCTTCACTTGTAATCTACATACTTATAATACAACCTTTTCCACTCGATCTCATATTTCCTTATAATTTCGATTTTGTCCCCAAACAATCATAAAAGTGAAAAACTCTTGTAGCATTTGGAAACATAACACTATAACAGTAACACAGATTTTGATTGAGGTTAATTAAAAATTAATTTGTTTTAATAATTGACAATTTAAATTGTTTACTGATGCTCAATAAAGATCAAGTTGCTGGGAAAAATTTTATTAAAAAAAAAATATCTTATTAAATAAAATAATAAGATTGCAAAACTGAAATTGAACCTATGAAAAAAACTTCCATTAAAACTAAAATTCATATATATATATATCTTTAAAATTAAATAATCACCTGTGACTTAATTATAGACTAGTAGTTTATAAAATTACATAATTAAATTTTAATAAAAATTATGCTTAGTTTAGAAAAATAATTTAAAACTTAACTAAGTAATAAATTATACATTCATAAATCGGATCCCATATTAATAGTTTCAAACATTTAATATAGCAAAGAAAAAAAAATTCAAACATACACTAGAACAACATAATCAAATCATTAAATTAATAGAGAATTAAATTCCTACATTCTGTCACTCTTATTTTTTTATTTAACACAACATGTAAATTTTCTTTAAGATAAATGCAGCATGCAAATTTATTGTAATTACATAATATAATCATATAATAATGTATAATTTGGTCAATTTAATTTTTAAAATTATAAAATTAAATTTGAATTAAATAATAAATTTAATTAAATTATTAAATAATTAGATTAATTGAACCGATCGATTTTAAATTAAATCAAATTTTCTGAATTTAAACGATTTGAACCATTTAAATATTTGGGATAATTACCTACATGCCACACAATTCTTAGTTAATTACGTCATGCACACTCAAAATATTATAAAATCTTATATACACACATTTTAACTTATTTTTATTATAATGAGTAATTATAATTTTTCAATAACCTAATTATAGCTAGATTACAAAAAGTCTGGGCCGCTCATAATATTATTTTAAGGATATTTAAATATATTTTGAGTGAAAATCTTAAAATCTTAATGTTTAGGTGGCGGCAAAGGAAGGAGACATTCGCGACGTGAATTGATTTTAGGACAAATCAACGTTTTAGTGTGATATTAAGGAAGAGAAAAAATATGTACCATTAAGAGTAAAAATATAATTTTAATGATTTACTAATAGAAATTTTTTTTTTCAAATAGATTTTGATTAACTTTTAACTCAAATGTGTGTGTATAAGATTTTATAATATTTTGAGTGTGTATAGCATAATTAACTAAGAATGGATGGATAACGCATAAATAAAATTAAATTGTGTGACATGTAGATAATTATCCCTAAATATTTCTGCTCGTGATTACTTAATCATTTAAAAAGGTTGATGCAGTAATCGCTAGCACTTTAATTAGATTTATTTAATCATTTTGCATTCACCATAAATCACCATGAAAATTACCAGATGAGCATAACTTAATTTTAAAATAAACTATTTTAATTTCAGAAATTAGCACACTAATTCATCTTAGTATATATTAATTAACTCAAATAAAAATTTCAGACTTTGGTTGATGAGCTCAAGTGAAACTATTTTGCTTTTGAAAATTTATATATTTTCAAGTGAAATTACAATATTTTTTAGGGTAAGCTGTCTCTAGGACTTCAAGTCAGTAATTGGTATCAATTTTTAAAAAATTATAATTTGAGTATCTGAAGTTATAAAAATATTAATAGTTAGTCTTAATTAAAATATAATTATTAATTTTTTATCATGTAATAAGAATAATCTCAGTCATTAATTTTTTAAGTTTTTTAGGATATAATTTTTAACTATTAATATTTATATTATTTATTTTTATATTTTTAGAGTGAATAAAATAAGAGACGAAAGAAATTAAATTTTAGAATTTTATTATTTTTTAAAAAATGATGAAAATAAAAGAGTATAATAATTATTATATATATATATTGAAAAATGCTGAAATTTTATATTTTTTAACTTTCATTTTTTTATAGAAAATATCAATGAAAATGTAAATTCTAAAATAGAGATAAAAAATGAGCTAAAATTAAAATTTTTGAAAAATTAGAATTAATTTGCAGCCTAATGCAATTTATCCTTTTTTTTTAAATATCCTTTATATTAGTGGCTAGTGCTAATTGCTAAATGAGATAATGACATGAGAGGCCAAGTGGTTTGTAACAAGAAGTGGAGGGTTTGACAGCTCTCATTTGTGGGACTTAAAGGAGATGATGAGACTCAATGTGGGATAATTGTGAGTGGATTTACTTGTCTTCTTTCTCCCTTAGTGGCCCCATGGTTTGTAAATTTGCACCGCCTTGTAATCAAGCTAAACCGTCTCTAGATTAGAAGAATTTGTGCACAATATTTGAGTCGAGTTTGGAATAATCACACGAGAGAAAAAAAGTATATTGCTAGTATTGGTGGCTTAAAGATGTAAAATATTTTGGGAGCGAAAAATATACATACTATTTTATTTGAAGGTCTTAGAAAATAAGTTCAAAGTAAAATAAATTCGCTATTTCATAAAATAAATGTAATATAATGACTTTTTATTTTTGTTTTATTGTAGGACAGGATTAAGCTGCGGTTAATTTTTGTCGGTATGAAGGAGCCTATGACATGCCTGCAAATGCAAATAAATAATATATCAATATGCAATACATAATAAATTAATCTCCACACAATATTATATACGATATATTTTGTGACAATATTTGTGTTCTAATACAAAGATTATTAAATATGTAAGATGAATAAATATATAACGTACATAACAAATAATAGAAAGAGAACTAACTCAATTTTTTTAATTTTTTTATTGCAGCAAAGAAAGAAAAATAACAATGATTTAGAAAGAATATGATTTACTGAAGAAATAATAATATTTCAATTTTTAAAAAAACAAAAATGTCTAGCCTTACTAAAAATAAAAACTTGAAATAATTTAAACAAAGAAAAAGGAGATAAGGAGAAAAATGAAGAAGTAGATAGAAATAGTGTGACTGTCCCAACTCTGTATGAATGACGATTCTGATTTTCTTTTCATCGTGTTCATATTGAATGAATTTCTTTCAACGGCTAGTGAATTTTTGGCATCCAAGTGATGCAATACATGCTCGAAAAATATCTCCGACTTGAATTCTGCATAATTTGGGCCGTTGATCTAACAAAGTGGGGAACCGGATGGCCAGATCTAGGCCTCTCGGGTGCGCTCGGATTGCTGATCAGGCAGTCACGCCACGTGGAGCTTCCCCAGTCGCCGATCAGCCAAGATTAACGGTGGGCATTTGCCCCGCCGAAATGAAAGGCAAAGGGAAGGGCTGCGGAGAGTGATTGGCCAAATGACCGCTCTACCCCTCCAGGTTCCCAAGCATTAAGAACGGCGGGCTGAAGGAGGGGAATTATATTCAGGTACCTAAAATTAGTATCCAATCTCAATTAAGTTCTAATGGCTTTATTTTCAGCTCCTTTTGCTTTATTTTTAGCTCTTTTTAGGAGCCCATTAAACTAATTTTAACCTGTTAAGAGTTGAATAGCTCAAATGAAAAAAAATGCACGAGTGTGTATTTCTTTACTACAAAATCACTAGAATAAAAAAAAAACTAAATTAAGATAACAATAATTTTTAACTGAACTCAAACAAATAAAACACGTTTTCACATTCCTACTAAAAGTACTGATATCAATATTGATGAAGGCGATATCACGAAAACATCATAAGATGAATTGGCAAATAGACAAAGTGTCGATATGACTCTTTTTTTAATAATATTGACAATGATATGTTGTGAAAGATATTTTTTCCATAGAGCACTATAAACAATAGTTATTGAATATAAATATTTTTCACAGGCAATCCTGCGCAGCCAATGAAACGTAGACTGAGATTACATGTAGATTTTTTAGTGTTATATATATATATTAATATATATATATATATAATATATATTATATATATATATTATATATATATATATATATATATATATATTAGTAGGATTTAAATTTAACATTTGCTTAGTGATTTTTCTTTAAAAATAGTCAAATGTTATCTCGATGTTATTTTATGTTATCTAAAGAAAACATTATTTGATTTAATTAATATATATAATATATATAATCTTTATAAGATAATAATTATTAGTCAAAAGATGATATTTAGATGTCAGGATATCTAGATTACGTAATATAATATGAAAATAATAATGAACCGAATTCCCCTTAAATTACTTTAGATGCAAAAATAAATTATATCAACTAATATTTTCTACGAGGATATTATAAAATTTATTGAGATTGGACAGTTTGATTAATTTGGGCTGGACGTATCGGCATAATTATTAAGTTTGTTCTTATAATTGTTTGAAATAGTTTACATTTATATATTTAAAAGGCATTGATTTGATATTATCTTGATATAATGTTATGTTACCTAGATGTCATTTCTTGATTAATAATTTTATAGTTTTTTAAAAGACTATTTAAAGATGCCATCAAATTAAATAATTTTTTTTTAAATAACATGATATAATATCAAGATAATATTGAATCAAACGCCCCATAAAATCAATTCAAAGTATAAAATAGATTTGAAAACAAAAATTATAAATTGAGTGACTTATTCTAATTGAATTTGAATCATTTGATATTAGTTGTCGTTATATGCTTGTAATAATGAAGTTTGGAAATAAAATCAATTGATGAATGAATATTGCATTAATTATCACTTAGAAACTATTAAAAAGAAAAAGAAATATCACTTGGAATATTGTATGTGAACTAAAATGATATAGAAGGGATCTTATTTATTATTGTGGAAGCAACCCAATTCTTTCCAGATAGATATTCAATAGAATAGTATTATATATATAATATATTATATATATATATAATATACTATATATACACTCTCATAATTAGCTATGTAAAGCATCATAGTTATTGGTGGTATACAAATCTCATTATAAGAAGCTTGTTTTCAATATTTAAATTATTTTGAGATAATTTTATCTTTTTTTTCTAAGAGAAATAACTAAGTTTGAGAATCCGAAAATCAAATCATAGCTCGTCGCGCAAACACAAAATTGGGAGTCGAAGAGTTTAGTGGGTCAACCTATTAATTATTGTTTTCTTTTCTAATTGCATTTCTCAGATTTAAGGACCAAAATAGGTGACAGGTGTCTGATTTTTCTCACCATTCCAACATTTAAAAAGGTTAAAAGCATATCTATTATTATAAATGAAAGAGGAATGCTTAGTAATATTACTCTAAGGTCCTGTTTGGTGTGAGAATCAAAATAATACTAGTTTAAAAATAATAATAATAATAATAAATAATTTTTTTAATTATTTTACACAGATTTTAATATGAAAAAAAATTATTTTACTTCACATACTCAATAATTTTTAATAAAAATATTAATTTTATTTTACATCCTAAATCAAAATACTTGAATTTATTGAGTATGTAAAGTAAAATAATATTTTTTCATATTAGAATTTGTGTAGAATGATTTCAAAATTTTATTTATTATTATTATTATTATTTTTTAAATCGGTATTATTTTAGTCCTGATTTTGGTCCTCGTGTCAAACAGAACCTTAGGATCTGTTTGTTTGTAAAGTTTAATTTAACAAGATTAAAATTAAATTTGAATAAAGATATTTTTTATCAAAAATTGTGAATGATGTGAAATAAAGTTAGTTATTATGCAGGAATATGTGAGTGATGTGACATAAAGTTAGTTATTATGTTAAGATATGTGAGAGATGTGACATAAAGTTGGTTATTATATTAGTATATGTGAGGGATGTGATATAAGTTAGTTATTATTTTGGTGATATTTATAGAATGTGAAATAAAATTAATTTTTAATATTAAATTTTATATATGATGTTATATGCTTGTTTAAAATTAAACTAAGTTAATTTTTAACTTTTAAACAAATAGTGCCTAAATATTAAATTTTTGGTCTATCTTTTTGTGAAAAGTTAATTTTAATGAAAATATTTTGTATTAAAAATTATGAATAATAAAATTAATTGTTACGAGTGAGAAAAATAATATAACTAATTAGTTATTATTTGATAAATATAAGATATAAAATATAATTAATTTTTTATTTTGAATTATATTTATAATATAAAATATAACTAATTTTTAATATTAAAATTTATGAATGATATAACATCTCTTATTAAAATTAATCAGATTAATTTCAAGCAAACTAAAATTACAAATCCAATTGTAAACTCTAAATTCTAAAAAATTTCTGTCCTTTCTTATTAGCATTTTTTTTTATATAGTAAAATAACAAACAATAAAAAATATAAATACAAGTGTACATAAATTTATATAGAAAATTCCAACATTAAGAAAACATCACAAGGAAAAAAAAGAGCACTATATTAAATAAAATTTTGTACAAGAAGCAATAGCTGCAAATTATGCAAATTATATTCACTCTAATAATCAAAATAAAATATATAAAGAAAACAAATCTTAAACTCAAAACTGAGTTAAAGTAAAACCAGGTTTAACACCTCTGCTGCTGCCACCTCATTCAATAATCTAATTTTTATATTATAATTTTAAAATATTATCGCACTATTATTTCGTCACTTCAGATCAAATAAGATTCGAGTCACAAAAATCTAATATTTTCAGTTATTTTATGCATAAAACTTGAGAGATCAGTCCTTATTCAATCATTAAAAAAAGTGAGCAAACAATATTTAATTAGATATATCTCTTACAGTATTATATCTTATCTCCTACTTATCAGACAGTAACATATTCCATATATAAATAATAAAAATAATAACAACAAAATTTTATTTCAAATTAGTTTGTGTTAACAGCATAAATTAAAATTTCATTTTCATTTAAAGCGACATGATCTGTCACCAGATCTCTTAGTCATTTTCGTCATTTTCGAATTCTCTTGATATAAAAAAATTACATCTTTTTATTTACAAAGTACACATGATATATCTATTTATTTATTTATCTATGTATATATTTTTGACGTAAAAAATTTAAATCTTAAGAATTAACGGCGCACAAGATTTCCTATAAGAAAAAATTAATATCTAAGAAAACAAGATGGTGATTCAGAGTGAGTCGCCCTATGCTCACTAAATATTAAGCAGAAATTTCTACTAGCTAGCAATCAAACATTGGCGTTAGGCTATTACAAGATAAATGCTAAAGGAAAAATATAAAAGCTATGAATAATGTATATGTTGTATATCTTTTCAATGGTGTTTCAATGAGCTATTTATAGGCATAAGTCTTGCCCTTTGTTGTAGGTAACCAGTTAAAATGGAATACAACTTTCGGATATTGCTAGTGTCGCCACTGTATTAAGAAGATGATATATAATTTTTTGAGTGATTGGGTCGTCTGGGACTGGCCGAATGGAAGTTCGTGACTTGAACCCCGATAATGCTTTTTTGTTCATCAATCAAGGAGCCATGATGGAAGGTAGTGCATTGTAATCGAACATAAGACAAGGCATTTGCTGACGTGTTAGTCAACATATAACTGAATTTTGTACGTTGGGCTATAATTAGCTCTAGTATTGAAGTAAAACAATGTTTCATCTGCTAGTCTCTCATTGAGATTGACATTCAAGAACCTTTAAAGCATGCCGAAGTAATCATCAAACACAAACCTCGAGTAAGATACTTGATATATTCAATCAAATAATAATGAATTCAAACAAATTGACTGCCATGTGAACGATTGTGACGTAACATTGAATCCACATATAAACCTACACACTCATATACCATGCCAATTGCTTTAAAAAGTTTGACCTTATACTATTCTAGGTCTTTGAAGTCTAAAGTAATATTATGTAAGGGGGCGTTTGGTTCAGTGTTATCTCAATGTCAATGTTATTTAGATGTCATGTTATCTAAATGTCATTGTTATTCATCAATGAACATTTATTTGGTTCAATGTTATGATATTAGAAAATATTAATGTTATCCAATTATTTTTATTTAGTTAGAAATTATTGATATTATAATGACAAATTGACAGTGTTATCTTGAGATGTCGCCCGATTTGAGGTGACATCTAGATGTCACCATGTAATGGCATTTTTGTAATTAATTATAATATTATTTAAAGATGTCATTAAACCAAACAATTACTTTCTAAAGATAACATAACATAACATTGAGATAACACTGAACCAAACGCCCCCTAAGTCCACAAATTGAAAAATCCTCTACCTAAGTTCTTTTTTTTTCTTTTTACTTCTTTAATCTAGGTTTTTTGAGAATCAATGAAAAGAGCATATCGGGCAAGCATGTGTACAACTTTGTTACCATCTTAGAAGATTCATTTTAGGCTCAATGATTTAGAGAACCTCATATCCTACAATAATTTAATTGACTCCATGGAGTCACCTTCAAGCCAAATCTTTTTCAAATTCAATCTTGTGGCTAAAATGATGGCACGAATGACTGCTAAGCACTCTATAATAGCTACCTCCAAGCATCTTTCTACTTTCTCTACATGGCAAGCAAACACTCTTCCAGATGAGGTCCTAGCAATAACCCTCAAGCCCATGCAATTCCCATCTGCATCTAATGTCGCATTAAAATTAAGTTTGGTAATTTTCCCTTTAGGTGGTTGTCAAAAGCCCCTTATACATGAGGTAATCCAGCCAGTAAGCCTTTTCGAATTCTTCTAAATAAGATAAAGTTAATGAAATTATATATGTTTAATTTTTAACTAGAAATATTTAAATATATATGTTTAATTTTTAAAATTAATACTCAGTAGTCAAACTTAATGAAATTTGTTAAAAAGAACCCGTATAAAAAAATTTAATGGAAAGAACCTAGATGAAATATTTTTATTTTTTTAGACCTACGTAAAATATGAGTTTACTACAAGGCTAGAATGAAATTACCTCTTTTCAATAACTATATTTCAAGTTTTTTTCCTAATAAATAAATAAATAAATATAAAATTATTATTTTATCTTTTCGTCTCTCCCCTCTCCCTCACTCACCTTGGTGGCTTTCGCTACCAGGAGCAGCACGTTACTGCGAGAGCTAAGCCTCACGTATGTCATGCCACATAGCTCTCGAGCATAGACAGGCAACATCACACGAAACCCTCTCCCAGTTCACGACTATGATTTGGTGGCCGACGGTCCTGCGAACTAAGAGGAGGAAAGTGAAGATACTGAAGATATTTTCCTAATTTTATAATTAAAAAATAATTTAAAATTTATTTTTGTTAAATTTGGTGACAAAATCTATTCAAAATGATCTAATTAAAATGTTTATATTCACCTCATATACTTAATTGAAAAAAAATATTCAAAACTCAAGTTCTTGGATAAAAAACTTTTGAATTCTTGAATTTATCTTATATTACTCCAAATTAGAAAACTAAATGACATTTTACACTTTATTTTATTTTAAGTAATTTAATTGATGAGAATTTGCAAATTTACAGAGCTCCTGAAGCAAGGTGCTATTTACAAAGTGATTAGGGCTGTTACCGATTCGATTTCGAGCCGGTATTGAGATTGATCACATTTCGATCGACTCGAAATCAACTCGAGCTCGATTGGGTTCGACTTCAAGCCGGATCGAGTCGATTCCAATCGACTTCGAGCCGATTTCGATTCATTTTCAAGCCGGCTCGAAAATGAATCAAATCTCAATTTTTTTTGAGCCGATCTCGAGCCGGGTAAGCTCAACTCGATCCGGCTCGAGATCGGCTCAGTTTATAATATATATATTATATACATATATTATATATATATATTATAATATAAAATATATTTTAATTCGAGCCAATTTCGAGCTGGAACGAGCCGAGCCTACCTCGGCTCAAAATCGGCTCGAAATTATTATCGAGTTAAACTTTTGGCTCGTTAGTCGGCTCATTTAGATCGACTTGATTTCGATTCGACCTAAAATCGATTTAATTTTCGATCAATTTTCGATCTTCGATCCATATTAACACCCTTAAAAGTGATTAAGCTTAAAAAACTTTCCATTTTAGTATCATTTTGAGTTAACTATAAACTAAAAATTATAATTTTAAGTTTATTAAATTTAATATTTTGAATGAAACAAACTTTAAACACAAATGTACCTAATTAATTAGATTGGTATTTCATTGTTCTTAACTTGTGCAAAATATAATGGATTTGAATTTGAAATTGAACCAATTTTATTTCAAATTAATGAGTTATATAATATAATTGGGCTAATTTTAAATTTATTATAAATCAAATCATTAGCATTAAAGAATGAAATTTTGAATAAAATGACAAACACCCAAAGCAATTTTTAAAAATAGGCAGCCTTTAAAATAAAAGAAAACTCATAAGAGATAAGGCTTTTTTTTTATGGAAATCATAAAGAGATAAGGTGTAGGTGATAAATAGGTGCAATTAGGCAAGGGGCAAGTGGTGAATTAATTTGATTCCACCCAAATTACATCTAGGTCCTGATTGAACTTAAATTTCTATTCCAGTCCTTTTTTGTCACAACTAGGTCCTCAATGTCGGTGTAATTTACAACTTATATGGTCCGTTTGTTTGGAGTTTAATTTAGTCATTCAATGAAAAGTTTTTACCTACCTTGAGATGTTTGTATCAAGGTTTTAAAACTTGGCGATTCGGCCGAGTTTCGCTAATTTCCAATCAGTTTCGGTAGAAATCGATTTGAAAAAATTATCAAAATATAGCCAAATCACTGAAACTTTAGCTCAAAAAAATAAATAATTTTTTGAAAATTTAATTAATGTGTTTTATAATGTCTTATAGTATTTACATATTTCAAATATATTATATATTTTTAATTATTTTTAAAAAATAATATTTAATAATTATTATTAATAAATTTATTTTTAAATTTATAAATTTAAATAATTTATCAAAAAAATTAAAACCGTCAATGCTGAAGCAATCAAAATTATTGAAATTACCAAAACTAATATTTTCATCTAATGATTGAAACTGAGTATTAAAACTTTGGTTTATATAAGAGAAAATAAAATTAGCTACATATGTTAAATATTATATATGATATAAAATAAAATTGATGATAAAATTAGATATGACTAATTTTAATTTTATTATTAAATCAATAAAATACTATTTAAAATACGGTCATGAGGTATGACTAAATTCCAGATCTCTCTGTCCCCTAACATATTTGATTTAATTGGAAATGCTTCGATATGTCGACGATTATAAATTCAACATATATAAATAAAGACATCTCAGTATGTCGAAAATGAGTGACCTCATGACATGTTCAACATAAGAATAGTCGTTCAAACTAATTACTTGTTAACAGATTCTTACTTAATTGAAATTTAGTGAAATCTAAAGCCATTATCCCATAGATATATATGGCATTATGAATCATTCTATATATTTATTTGTTCCTTATTAGAAATAATTTTATTAAATAATTATATATTAAATATTTTATTATAAAGGTGATCAATTTCAAACACAAGATTGGTAGTAATCCATTAATTTGAGGCCTAGTCTTGCCAAATTATGTGCAATCATGTGATCTAATTGTGGTCCACTTGTTAGCTATCTATTGGCTATTCATTTATTATTATTATTATTATTATTATCTTAATATGGTTTAGCTTTAGCTTAATTATGAAAAGAATTATGCACACTAGTGTAGGGCAGCAAAAGGTAATTAATTAAAAACCACAAACCTAATTAATTAAAAACCTAATATGTTGGTGGAAATATATATATAGATCATCTAAATTTTACGTTTAACTATTTCTTAAAATTCCACAATATTTGAATATAATATAATATAAAAAAAATTTACATATGTCGCTCTCAAAGATCCATTATTTTCAGGTGACAACCCAAAATTCATTATTTTCATACAGTACTTCTCATTTTGGGATAAATTTACAGACGGTACTCCGCTTCTGAAGTTGAATAAAGGTGTTGCATGAAAATAATGGACTTTGAGAATATCGCCTGAAAATAATGAATTTTTGAAGGTGACAGAAATAAATACCCTTATAATATAATATAATGATAATATAAAAATCTTATAGTATATAATTTTTTGTAAGATTATTTGATGATAGTCAATCAATAATAATTTTGATTAAAATTTAAACAAGCTTTTTAATTGTTTTAATTCTTTTCTTTATATTCTTCAAATAAATATTATTCATTCACTTTAATGGTACATATTTTTTTATATCCTTCATAAATATTTTCTTAAATGGGTTTTTATTTGATATTTCAAAAAAATATGTAATATTAGTTTTGCTTCATTTTTTAAAAAGGCCTCATGGCAATAAATATAAAATAAGTTTTTTATGAATAGAGTTTTATAAAATAAATTTTTCTGGTGATAAAACTGGGTAACTTGAAAGGTGAATCTGACGGCTTGTTTAGCTGGAAATTAAATTTAAATTTAAATCATGTTTTTTTATAAAATTAATGAAAAAAATATTTTAATATTAAAAAATATGTAGAATGTAAAATAAAGTTAATTTTAAAATTAAAATTTGTGTTGGTATAAAATAAAGTTAGTGTTGAATGTGAAATAAAATTATTAAAATTTATAATATATTTTAAAATATGATTTTGTCTTATTTTTGGGCTTTAAACAAATGAGCCGTAATTGATGAAACTCCCACTTTTTTTTTTGACATCTTACATTGCGCATCTAATCAAAGTTATGTTGTTTGGCACGATAATTGACCTTATGTAATATATTCGTCAATATTTTTGGTCGTTGAAAATTTTGATATTTGTATCATCTGACATTAAATGATATGATTTTTTTTTGTCTTACTAATATTTTGATTTATAATTAATGAAAGCATATTGATATTCATCTATAAGTCGCAAATATCTTATCACTGAAATTTGTTACTATTATTATGGATAGTTTTTTGTTTGGGTACATTGCTTACTGCCTTCTTATTTTTTTTGTTTGTTGTCTTGTTATTTAAGATTGATAAATATTTAATTACTTATCACACTTGTGATATTAATTTTTAATTGTTTGCATTTAATACTCGTGATTACTTAATTTTTTGTTCTTGAAGTGTAATATTTTGGAATGAAAATTAACCAGTGATTTACATCTCTTTTTATTTTATCATATCAATATCAATCTAGCTATTCAAAAATATATTATAAAATTTTTATTAGATTATTTGTAATATGATAATATCTTTTTTGCTATTGAAAAATATATTACAAATTTATTATTGGATCACATGCAATATGATAATGTTTTGTTAATTGTATTTATACGTCATTTAATCAAATAGTTAATCAATTATGTATATAATCTGGAGACTTCGAAATAAGGATAGTGATTTTATGTGAATATGAAAACTCACTAGTATTTTTTTTAATTTAAAATTAAGTTAATTTTTTTCTTAAAATTAGCTCACTTTAAAAGTAATTAATTTAGCTCAAATTTAATTTAATATATGTCTAAGCATATATTTTATAATATTTTAATGTATTTCAAAAACTTATATATATATATATATATAAGTATATTATATTAATTTATATTAAAAAATTAAATTAGAAATACGCGAATAAAAGATAAAGTAAATTTTAAATATAATATTTAATACATTTTAATTAATATTATTTATAATTACGTTCAATTTAAATCAAAAAATATCTAAAAATAAAAAATATTTAATAAACTCATCTGAAATAAAAAAAATTAAATTTAAATTAAATCTGACTCACTCCACAACTGACGCAAGCCCACTCCTACTTAGAACGTGACAACTTAACTAAATAATCATTATTTTAATTAATTTCGAATTAACGATCTAATTTAAAACGTTTATATATTTCCCCCGCCGTGAAAAAGCTCCCCCAAAGCAACATGTATGATTTTATTTTATTTTTATATAAATAACAAAAATATTTATTTTTTCGATATTAATATTTAAATGTATTTACGGTCAAATGATTTAGTGAATGAATAAAGAGATAAATATGAAGTAATATGATGTAGAGCATTTTAAAAATAAAAATTCATTTTTGATTAAAAAACTCTGAATTATGTAGAATTAAAGAATTACCTGCGACCTTATCCACAAGCGCAGCTGGCAATTTAATTATTTAAGAATTCTATCAAAAAATTTGTTTAGTCATTTAATTTAGAGATTTTTACCCGTACGACACAAAAAACTTCAATATTTACTTATTAGACACCCTAAAATTAAATATTACATGACACACACTTATTTATTTTAATTTTACAACCAACACACCCTAGTTAAAAAATCCTTACATTTTATTTAAGTAAACCATACTTAAGTTATGTTTTAACTTAAATAAAATTCATAGGAATAAAATCTAACTCTCGGTGCACCTTAACTTAAATCTTACATGTTAAAAACTATTTAAATCTATTATTTATGTAATATATTTTAAATCTAATCGTTAGATACTTATCTTAACGATTAGATTTAATTTAAGATACAAAAGGGGTTAGATTTTATTCCTATGAACCTTATTTAAGTTAAAACATAACTTAAGTATGATTTACTTAAATAAAATATAAGAATTTTTTAACTAGGGTGTGTTGGTTGTAAAATTAAAATAAATAAGTGTGTGTCATGTAATATTTAACTTTATGGTGTCTAATAAGTAAAATATTGAAGTTTTTTGTGTCATACGGGTAAAAACTCCTTTAATTTAATGATATTATATCATATTATATAAAAAAATTTATTTATATACATTTATAAATAAATTTTTATAAAATTATAAAATTATTAATTAAAAAATATTATTTATATAACATAACATCTAAATTATATAACATAATAAAAAAATAATAAATTAAATACTTTCATAATAATTTCTGTTCAGACTTCAATTTAATTAATATTAATGCTCATCAAAATGTCATAATTTAAAAAAAAATTCTATTATTTAAAGAAATTTTATTTAGGTATTAAAATAAGAATAAAATTGATATATATATATATATATTTATTGTAGTATATGTGAATAGGAATTGTGACTTGAATTGGAGGTTGGTTTACATGATTTTTTGTGTGGAAAATTATTAATTTTAATCATATTTTAATACTTTTTATAAAATTAAATTTTGGTTAGAGAAAAGGATAGTTAATAAATTAAATTGTTTGTGTATAATCCCAGATAATTATATTATTATATATAGTTTAATGTAATGGATCTAATACTTATCCAGAACACCTAGCTAGTTGACCGGCCCCAACCTTTTCCGCACGTCATCCTCCACGTGCCTCATCCCATGACAAATCAAACGTTTGCTGTTATGTACCATTCAGCTGATCAGACGCCAAGCTATCACTAGGCTGTTAACCAGGATCCCGGTATTGGGTGCAGCCTCCACCTGTGAGGCGCACAATTAACACGCGGACACTTTCGAATCATTTTTTTTTATCGATTTATATTATTTTTTCAATATTTTTGTAAAATTTATTTTTATTGAATAAAATTTACTTAATATAAATTTATATACAAATTTCAATCAATTAAATATAAAATAAAATAAAATCAATATAAAATTAAAAATATTTTAAAAATATTTTTTAAATATTGCCGATCTTGTTTTATTTTATATTCATTTAGTTGAAATTTGTATATAAATTTTACATCAATTAAAACTTATTCTAACTTTTTTTATAAAAGCATAAAAAATGACTCAAAAAAGCGAGAAACAACGCTTTCTTATCGCTCAGCGCTGAGCCTGTGCGTGCACGCAGCACGTGCTGATTGAGAGCCTAACAGGTAATGGGACACGCAGTCCCGAATGAAATAAAAGATCGTTAACTACTGTCTTTCGCTTAAAATTTTTTCTTTTTGGTTTTTGATAATTGAAGATCGAGTAGATTTTATTTTAAGAATTTGAGACTTTTGAGTTAGATTTGAGTGCTCAAATTAATATTATAAGTTAACATGATGCATTGAATTTTAAAACATTTAAATAAAAAAACTCATACATTTACGTAAATAAACTACATTTTTTGAAAAATTTGTTTATGAACTGCATAACTGAGTTTGAGTAATAAAAATTTAAATCAAAATATGAATTTTGAGCATAAAAGGATCGTTTTTCTCCAGACTGGTGAAAATTAAGTATTTTAGCATGAGTTCATTTACAATTGGATCCGCCATGTCATCATAATCTTAATTTTAACAATTTTTTTAAGTTATTTATTCTATATAAATTGCTTAATAACTCGTGACATAAATGTTAGATATTCGATTAAAATAATAATAATAAAAAATTATTTATTATTATTACTATTATTTTTTAATCTAGTATTTTGATCTTGAGTAATTCCTTAGGCCAAATAGGCCCTAAAATTAATTATGTAGGTTACAAAGCATTTCTAAATTGCAATAACCAGCTAAGGGAAATTTGTTAATATTCATTTATATTTTCTAGATCTAATATAAGTATATTTATAATTTAAGGACTTTAAAATAATTATTATATTAAAAATAATATTTTAATAAAATATATTTTTTTAAGCTTTTTTTTTCTTTCTTATAACCGGCTGTATTAAATAAGAAATTTCCTCCTACCTTCCTCCCGTCATCCATATTAAATAGGAAGTTTCACTCTACTTTCCTCTCACCTCCCCAACCACCAGCAATCTCGCTCCATTAAATTCACTTTTTTCTATAAATAGCTCCAGAGCCCTCAGACGAAACTCACAACCGTTAATTTACCTCTGTATTCTTAGTCTACTTTGGTGCAGCTCTCTTTTCTTCTCCAGCGACGAGACGCTGTCAGAAGAGGTAAGTATTTTGGTTTCACTAAGTTTAAATTACATGCCACAATTTTTCTTATTAACTTAATTTAATTAGTTTAATTCGAATTTAATTGGTGATTAACCTGTTTAACCCATGTTAACTTATTTAGCCCGCTTAACCAGTATCACACCCGATAAACTCATGTCGACCCATTAAATTTGAGTTAACCCGTTTGACCCATTGACTCGAGTTGTCTTAGCTTGACTTGTTTGACCTAGTTTAATCCACTAGACCTGTTTAGCCTGAATAGATTTATGTAACTTGAATTAATATGTTAAATTATTAAGCTCAATAGTGATCATTTCATATTGAACTTAATCAAGATAATTTTATCTGAATTAGGGGACGCGTCATTAATTCACCAACAAATTATTACTGCCTCTCATCCAGCTAAACAATTTTCACTAAATTTAGGACATTGTGATTATTAAATTAAAATAACTAATATACAAAATGATATTAATTATATTCTGTGAGCTACATTCTGCATGTTCTGTATGGCTTTATGCCGAGATATTATATTGGATTATATTGGACTTATGTATTCTGAGATATATGATGATATGACGCGCTGGGATTCCAGTGGTTGACGAATCACCTTTTGGACGCGTGGCATCGTGTGAGGGACATACCTGCATTCTATTATTCTGTTGTCACACTAGTGATGTATTTGTTAAATATGTTAGTCACACTGGTGACGTATATGCTACTTCTATTGTCACACCGGTGATGTATTTGTTGTTTCTGTTGTCACACTAGTGACATATATCTGCTGATTCTGGTTATTCATCAATATAAAAATCTATAAATATATATTAATATATTTGTAAGATATAATAAATGACAATATTATAAGGTGACAAGATGATATTATAAGATATTTTGATATCCTAATCTGTTGGTAAATTGAGCTATAAAATCTAGTCTATTGTAAGGTAGAGATCATTTATTCGGTTTGTGTGACTGATTGTTGTTTTTCAAATGAATAACCGGTTGTCAGAAAAAGACTACAAAATCTCTAAAAATGATATTTCTCTACATTCTGTATGGCCCCACTGATATTTATCTTTTACCTCACAGTTTGATTACTTTATCTTTCTATACTTTAGTCTAAGGTTATTTTGGGTGACCTGCCTGGTGTTTGAACTTATGTAATTCTGTCTTGAGATTAATAAAAATATCTTTTTCTTATAATCTGTTTTGTAATTCTGACTGTAAGTCGTCCCTTATTTTATGGATAATTGGTTCATAAAAAATGAGATTGTGACATAAATTATTATTATTATTGAGTTGTTTTTTCTAATACCAATAATAATTTATTGCATGTAAGCTATATAAATGACTAATTATTTAGAAAAATTATGCCTCTCTAAGCAAAAGATAGTAATTTAGTTATTTTCTTGAATGTTATTAGTTTGTATGATAAGTAGGATGGTCATAATGTGGTATCAGAGCTGATCTCTTATAATACAATTTAATTTGAGGGTGAATCAGATGAATGGTAATCAAGAAGGGTCAAAAGTGATGATAGGGTGGCGTCCAGAAGAAGAAAATTATTAGAGCTTGATTGGCAGATTTTTACGCAAAATTAATGATAAGAGAAGAAGAGAAATAAACTGTATTATATTAAAAAAAAGAGAAAATCTTCTAAAATATATTAGTAAATTATGAGATCTTAAATAATGTAGATATTTTTATGATAAAATTGAGAGAATAATGATAAAAATTTTATAATTAAAAATTATTCAGATATAAATTTTTAAAATTAAAATAAATAATATTTCTTTAAATTACATGTTGTTACAGCCTTTAAATTACATGGTTAAATCAGATAATATTTTTTTATCTGAGTTGCTAATAAAAAAACATTTAAATAAAAAAACATATATATTGTCTATTTTCTTATGCACCGCCATTCGGTTCGGCGGAGGGAGTTTGCAGGCCGACAGGCATGAGGACCGAAGGCACGTGACGTTCACGTGTCGAAGTCAGGGAAGCGGCCTGTGGGCCCCGTGTCAAGCCTCATCCCACTCCACGACTCCTCCCAGTGGATATCTCCAATTCCCCAAGCCTCTCGAGGGTAACTTCGTAATTTCGTACATGCTCCTACGGAAAAAGATCGCCGTGGATAGCAGATAACCTCACTCCTTTTTTTTTTTTCCTTTCAGTAGATTCAGAGCTCACACGTGTGAACTCTTGATAGGTAGTGGTGGCCGCTAAAACGGAGTGGCATTATCATGTCGCTTAAAAAGATCTCCATGACTGGCGACCTTCGTGTTCCTCGCTGGTATAAATCCATGGCCGGGAGCTCTTTTTCTTCGAATTTTCATGCTGTTTTTGGGGTATTCTTTCTCCGGGATCGAAGTGGTCATGGCGAGAAGGTTTGGCATCTGAAGTTGGGTAACTATCAGTGTCTTATCTTATCGGTTGATCTGAAAGTATAAAGCTGCTGCTTTGCTTTTCACCTTAGAATGATGATTCGCTGGAACCGATCTCGTCGCTTGTCATATTCGGATTCGAAGGGACTTTCTTGTTGCTGCCGATCGATGGAGCTGAGCTTCATTCTGTTCTTGGGCTTTTTCTCCTGAAAATTCGGGTAGTTTCGTGGCTTGTTCGGTGTTCTGTTTCTGTTCTTTGATTCGATTCCTTGCGGGAATTCCTCAAACCCTACAATCCCTTCCTCTCTTGGGATTTTGAAGCCCTAGATCTCTTTTACGGAGAAGAATCACGAAAAGGGTTTTCTGATCTTATCTTCATCCGGGTTTTTTCGTAAAATAGAAGAATGATGAAGGCTTTCTCTGTTTCTTATACTATCTAATTCGGGAAATCCCATCGTTCACTGCCTGGCTGTTGATAACCAGTTATAGATTGGGGATTCGATTGATCTGTTTGGCTTCAATTAAGCTCCGAAATGGTCTCCAGGTCGTATTCCAATCTTTTGGAGCTCGCCTCCGGTGAGTCCTCCTCCTTGGGTCGACTCAGCCGCCGGATTCCCCGGGTTGTGACGGCCTCCGGCATCGTCCCCGGCCTCGACTCCTCCTCCTCCTCCTCCGACACAGACGATGCCGACGCCGGATCTTCGTCGTCCTCCTCTGGCCCACGCGACCGCACCATCATCGTCGCGAACCAGCTACCCATCCGAGCCCATCGCCGCCCCAGCGGCCGCGGCTGCGGCTGGACCTTCTCATGGGACGAAGACTCCCTCCTCCTCCAGCTCAAGGACTCCATCGGAGTCCGGGCCGGCGGCATGGAGTTTATCTATGTCGGATGCCTTCGCGACGAAATCCCACCATGCGAGCAAGATGAAGTGTCGCAGATTCTGCTAGAGACGTTCAAGTGCGTTCCCACCTTCCTCGCCCCAGATCTCTTGTCGAGATTCTACCATGGGTTCTGTAAGCAGCATCTCTGGCCTCTTTTCCACTACATGCTTCCACTCTCCGCCGAGCTAGGCGGTCGGTTCGACCGCTCTCTTTGGCAGGCTTATGTATCAGCCAACAAGGTTTTTGCTGATAAGATTCTCGAAGTCATCAGCCCAGATGATGATTTTGTCTGGGTTCATGATTACCATCTCATGATTCTCCCCACCTTCCTCAGGAAGAGATTTAATCGAGTCAAGCTGGGGTTTTTCCTCCACAGCCCTTTCCCTTCGTCGGAGATCTACAGGACTTTGCCAGTTCGTGAAGAGATTCTCCGCTCCTTGCTCAACTCTGATCTGATTGGGTTCCATACTTTCGATTATGCCCGTCATTTTTTATCTTGTTGCAGCCGGATGCTTGGGCTTACTTACGAGTCAAAGCGGGGATATATTGGGTTGGAGTATTATGGCCGCACTGTAAGCATTAAGATTCTCCCTGTTGGGATACATATGGGTCAGTTGAAGTCAGTTTTGAGCTTGCCTGAGACAGAGATGAAAGTTCTGCAGCTCATCAAGCAATTCTCCGGCCAGAGCCGAACGATGTTGCTTGGAGTCGATGACATGGATATATTCAAAGGAATCAGCTTGAAGCTATTAGCGTTTGAGCAACTTCTGATGCAGCACCCTGAGTGCCGGGGGAAGGTAGTGTTGGTTCAGATTGCTAATCCAGCTAGAGGGAAGGGGAAGGATGTCGAGGAGGTGCAGGTGGAAAGCCATGCCATGGCGAAAAGGATCAATGAAGCATTCGGGCAATCTGGTTATGAGCCTGTGATCATGATTGATAAGCCATTGCAGTTTTATGAGCGGGTTGCATATTACGTGGTGGCTGAATGTTGCTTGGTGACTGCAGTCAGAGATGGAATGAATCTGATACCTTATGAGTATATCATCTCCCGTCAGGGAAATGAGACACTGGATCATGCGTTAGGGCTGAGTCCATCAACAATGAAGAAGAGTATGCTTGTTGTTTCTGAGTTCATTGGTTGCTCCCCGTCCTTAAGTGGAGCTATTCGGGTAAATCCTTGGAACATTGATGCCGTAGCTGATGCCATGGATTCTGCTTTAGAGATGCCTGAGCCTGAAAAGCAATTAAGGCATGAAAAACACTATAGGTACGTGAGTACTCATGATGTCGGCTATTGGGCTAACAGTTTCCTTCAAGATTTGGAGAGAACTTGCCAGGATCATGTTCGGAAGAGATGTTGGGGGATAGGTTTCGGTCTGGGGTTCAGAGTTGTCGCCCTCGATCCCAACTTCAGGAAGCTGGCTATGGAGCACATTGTGTCTGCATACCGTAGGACTAGAACTCGTGCGATTCTGATGGATTACGATGGAACTCTGATGCCTCAAGCTTCCATTGACAAGAGTCCAACAACCCGATCAATTGAAATACTTAACCGCCTTTGTCGTGACAAGAACAATGTAGTCTTTCTGGTAAGTGCCCGAAGCCGTAGCACCCTCAGCGAGTGGTTCTCTCCATGTGAAATTCTTGGAATGGCTGCAGAGCATGGATATTTCCTTAGGTATATTAAGGGGGCATTTAGTTTAATGTTATCTTCATTTTATATCATTTTATCTAAATGTTATGACATTTTTTGTACGATAATTTTATAACAGTCTATACATATTATCAAACTAAATAATTATTTTTTAACATTAAACCAAATGGCTGTGAGTCATCTTTCATGCAATCTTGTATATTTTCTGAAAATCACGGATATTTCTTCGGACATTTTGGTGATTTTAGGTTAAGAAGAGATGCGGAATGGGAGACTTGTGTTCCAGTGGCTGATTGTAGCTGGAAGCCAATAGCAGAACCAGTGATGAGGCTGTACACAGAAACAACTGATGGGTCTACCATTGAAGACAAAGAAACCTCATTGGTTTGGTCTTATGAAGATGCTGACCCTGATTTTGGGTCATGCCAGGCTAAGGAGCTTTTGGATCATTTGGAGAGTGTGCTGGCTAATGAACCAGTTTCAGTGAAGAGTGGCCAGAATTATGTGGAGGTCAAGCCTCAGGTTGGCTGCTTATTTGCTTCATGGTTTTGATAATTGCATAACACAAGAAAAAGCAGAATTTGATTATATGCTGTTATAAACTGTAATAAATTTTTTCCTCTCTACTTGCGAATGGTTGTGTATGTGCAGGGCGTGAGCAAAGGCCTTGTAGCTCAGCGTCTGCTTTCCACCATGAGGAAGAGAGGACCTTTACCCGATTTTGTTCTGTGTATCGGTGACGATCGGTCCGACGAAGATATGTTTGAAGTCATAACTGGTGCAGTAAATGGCCCTGCATTGTCGCCCTCGGCTGACGTCTTTGCATGCACCGTCGGGAGGAAGCCGAGCAAGGCAAAGTACTATTTAGACGATACAGCCGAGATCGTCAGATTGATGCAGGGTTTGGCTTCTGTCTCTCAACAATCTGCCCTAAGCTTAGTGCCTCCTCATTAGATCTTGGTCAATATGCTTCCTCTTAAATTTATATCATGGTTTTGCCCTTGTGCAGTCAGGCTATTAAATAGGTGAAGTGCTTTTTATTTCATAAAAGACTTTTTTTCTCATTATGGAAGCTCTCAGTTGTTCTATGCTGAATGATAAAACATGTGCATATGTTTCATTGAATATTCATGTTGTAGTGCTAAAATTGTAGCAGTGGAAGAACTATTTGCCCAAAGTTTATTAATGTGCTGCATCTTGTTAGAGGTCCTTTTAGCAAAATAGTGAGTGCTGAAGTGGGAGATTCTGTTGTGGGTTGGAATTGGTTGGGAGATAGTGTTTGATGAAGAGACTCTATTTAATCGTTCTCAATGAATTGGCCCTGATCATGTGGTTGGGTTTGATTTTAAATCAATATCAGATACTTGCCACGACTTATGGCTGAAAATGGTTCTAAGAAAAAGAAATAAAGCACGGCTTCTGGCAGGTTTCTAAACCAATTGACGGGCTTGCAGACGAATGTTCTGTGCTCAAACCAATAATCGCTCGTCTGCGTAACACCACACTATATTCAATTGTGCGACTCATCTCTCAACTGTGATGAAGCAGTAATATTCAATAGCTCAACTTTTGTTATTAACGTTTTTAACTCTTTTGTTTGTCGAAATGCGAGGAACGCATGTACATGCTACAGAAATTTATTTTCAAGTATCCGTTATACTTTTTAATATGGTCGTGAAATTTTAAAATTTATAGGCTTAAAGCTCAAGTGATTTCGATGTGAATTTATAATTTATGTTTAATCGCGTTCAAAACACGATAATTCAAAATTTATGGACTTAAGTTCAAATAATTTTGATGGTAGCTAACTCAATAAACAAACTAAAAGCATGATGGCTCATAATTCATTGCTTATGTTTAAAGGATTTCATAATGATCTAACTCATGGATAGACGTGTTATATCACTTAGAAAAAACACCCGAGTTTGAATGTTTTTGAATTAAATCGACTCAACAAAGAAGTGGTCATACTTAAAAAAGAATAATTCAAAATCTGTGGTTTTTGCTCGAATATTTTGAGCTGATATTGCTCAATAAATAATCATCTATTTTAAATATCATTATAAAAATGGTACTCAAAGCTGACTTAAAATCACGATTTTAAGCATTTATGACTCGATATCTATAACCTGTTCTCAATGTAAACACATCCCTCTATTATGTGTGTGAATCGTTTAACTCGGTGAATTCTTGAGTGCGGCTCTTCTCCTTGTTAAATGTTAATACTTTTGTATCAACATCAAAATTCGAGCGTGCATTGAGTTGAGTTCAATACCGTCTTGAAGTCAATAGTTTTCAAATGCTAGTTCTCAAATTCAAAAAAAAATTTGAATCAAGATAGCGCTCTAGCTTTGAGCAATGAATTTTGAGCTTTATTTTATAACTAATATTATAATATAATAATTATAAAAAATATAATATGATAAGTGCTTATTATTTATTGAGCCATATTAGCTCAAAAATTAAAATCATTCAAATATGAGCCATAAATTATAAATTTTGAGCAGTGAAGGATTTTGATCAGGCACAAATTTGTGATCCTTGTAGAAAAAATAATATCCCCAATATATTTAGTTGACTTCAATTATTTCGTATGTTCATAAAAAATTAAAGAAATATTTACCTACATATCACACTATTTAATTTTATTTATGCATTACCCATCCATTCTTAGTTAATTACGCTATACATACTCAAAATATTATAAAACTTACATACACACACTTAAATTAAAACTCAATCAAAATCTATTTAAAAAAAAAAATTTGTTAGCAAAACATTAAAACTACATTTTTACTCGTAATAATACATATTTTTTCTTCCTCCATGCCACACTAAAGAACTGATCAGTCCTAAAATCAATTCACGTCGTAAATGTCTCATTTCCTTGCCACCACCTAAATATCAAGATTTTAAGATTTTCACTCAAAATATATTTAAATATCCTTAAAATAATATGATGAACGACTCAGATTTTTTGTAACCTAAATATAGTTAGGTTATTGAAAAATTATGATTACTCATTTAATTTATTTTTCATTAAAATATGTGTATGTAAAATTTTATAATATTTTAAATATGCATAAATAAAACTAAATTGTGTGACATATAAAAAAATATCTCAAAATTAAATTAATGACAAATGTGCGATCTGATCATAACTAGGTTATCACAATGCATAATCACAATTTAAGTAAGATAACTAATTTCTTAAAGAAGTATTTTACAAGATCATTTTCTCACATAGATATATGTTAGGCTTCTACACTTGATCTAATCACAATACAATCTCTTGCTCTTTTAAATAATGAGTTTTTCCGACAAAAAATACAATAACTTGAAATAAATTCGTAGTTAGTGACTCATACGTAACAATCCTAGCAATCCTTTATTAGCTCATATTTTCAAATACTAATCCTAATTACCCATACTTTAATCTATTATGAATAAATAACAAATAATCAAGGTCAAGAACGAGTTTTAGTTTTATAGGAATAAATCAAAGAGAAAAGAAAAATGTCATGTAGCCTCAATAACTGATCAATAAATTGATCGATCAATCACTTAATCTACTAAATAATCTAATAAATTAATGCCCTAACTTATAATTGATCAATTTATTAGACAATTATTAAGAATATTTAGCCGAGAGAAATATATAAAAATATTATTTCCATTTATGACAATATCTGCCTGTGAAGTGTGAAGTGTACATAGGCATAATATAGCTTCACAAAATACTAACAAATCAAGCAAAAGGAATAATTTAAGACCTGGGTGCAATAAACTAAAGAATATGAACTGATATAGAAAACATTAAACTTTGGGAACCCAAACATAATTTACCCAAAAATGCCATTGCCATTATTCTTCCCATAGTGAGAATCCATATTATTCCAACTATCCACCAACATGGAGAGCCAATCAAGATAAAAAGAGAAGATCAAATGCAGTCCCACATGTGAATCACATTAATGCAGAAAGCATGAAGATAATAAAAATAAGTATGAATCATTCTCATGTTGGCTTCCAGAGGATGGTGGTCTCAGCAATCATCGATGTCACGACGTAGGGATCCACATTCGAAGCCGGCCCCCTGTCTTCGAAATAACCTAAAAACAACAACTTCGATCATTTTTTTTGTGTTCAAGGAACAATCCCTTTGCTATTGAGAGAGAAAAAAACACTAACTTTACAATTCTTTTCTCTCACGACCGACACGAACTGATGCGCCACGGTTCGCAACACCATGGAAAGCCATCATTCAAGTAGCGATCAGACCCATTACAATTGATTTTCTAAACTTTCGAAGATTCAGGATGAGCTGCTAAAAAAGAAAAAGCGATAGAAAGATGAGGAAGGAGAAGACAGTAATACATAACTAGAAGACCTAGAACTTCAGAAGTACACTCCATTCCTTTTCTTCTGCCATTATTCTGAGTATTGGTCAAACCCATTATGATAGATTCATTAAACATTCGAGAATTTGAGATGAGCTGCTAAAAAAGGCGCTTTGAGGTGGAAGGAGATGGCTATAATATATAGCTAGAAGACCTAGAAACCTAAAGTTATAGTCGAGTCAATGCCACAATCCATTCCTTTTCTTCTGCCATTATTCGAGCAGTGGTTAGAACCATTACGATCGATTCACTAAACATTCGAAGATTCGAGATGAACTACTAAAAAAGGCAAGGTAATAGAGAGAGGTGGAAGGAGACGGTAGTAATACATACCCAGAAGACCTAGAACTCTAAAAGTAGAGCCATTGAATACATGAAATTTGTTGGAGATGCAACATAAATCAATTTCTCAATTCGTGTTAAATATTGCCACTCGTAATGATGAACTCAAATGAACTCATGTGAAGGACAAGAAGATCAACAAGGTTATTCGAGTTCAAGAGTCACACCCAAGAGAAAGTGCTAATATCAGCAGCTTCATGCCTCCCAGGCCGCAATGTTACTCCTTGTGCCTGAGGCCAAGCTTTTCAATAGCCTTCTTGATGACCTCATACCCACCACCATTCCTTATGGACTAGGTGCTGAAAAAGCAATAAAGCCAATTGGAAGGATGAACTCAAAAACCAGCTAATGGTTCACCAGCCACTGGCCTCTTGCCACTGACAAAGGTAAGACTGTGATCGGGGAAACCTCTCATAGTGGTGTTAATCGGTCTACACGCTATTTCAGGTGTCAGGGAATCGATCACATGGCATCGGAATGTCCTACAAGGACAATGATCATAGAGCAGGATGACGAGTCTCCAGCTTATGAGGATGACCCACCCACCTATGTGGCTGATGAGGCACTTATTGGCGAATTTGAAGATCCTGAGTATGAAACTCTAGGACATATCGGATTTACTTACAAGTCTGACTCTCCCAATGATCCAAGAATAGGGGTTATTAGATGTGCTCTAACCCAACCCAAAGAAAGTGGTGATTGACGCAGAACTTCTATCTTTCATACTTACATAAGAATCAATGAAAAAGTGTGTAAGATTATCATTGACAGTGAAAGTTGTGTAAATGTGATCGACACCACAACTGTGTCTAGGACTGGTTTAATTCCCGAGAGTCATCCTAATCCATATAAAGTTTCCTGGATTAATGCCTCTTCCTTGGAGGTTACACAACGATGCTTAGTCAATTCAATTCCTATCAGGACAAAGTTTAGTGTGACGTCCTACCAATGGAAGTTGGTAGCATCATCTTGGGTAGACCTTGGTTGTATGATCTGGATGTTACTCTTCGATGACGATCTAATTCCTGTGTGTTCACCTATAAAGGTGACAAAATCGTGATAGGTCCTTCTCCTCCTAAGGCCATCAATAAGAAAGAAATTTCAACTAAGAAAGAGGCCTCAAAGAAGAAAGACCTTCATTTAATTAGCGCTCGAGAGTTCGAGAAAGAAATAGATGAGAACTCCTTAATTTGGGCTGTCGCTGTTAAGGAAGTGAAGGAGAGTGATCCGGTTGAACCTCCACCGGAAGCAGTTCCTATACTTAAGGAATTTGCTGACGTGTTCCCGGGAGACCTTCCCGACTGCTTACCCCCGATGCATGATATCCAACACGCGATTGATCTCGTGCCGGGAGCAACGCTTCCAAACCTCCCACACTACCACTTGAATCCCACTGAACATGCGGAGTTAAAACGACAAGTAGATGAACTACTCCAAAAAAGGTTCATCCGAGAAAGCCTTAGCCCTTGTGCTGTTCCAGCACTTCTAACGCCGAAGAAAGACGGATCGTGGAGAATGTGCGTAGATAGTCACGCTATCAACAAGATCACGATCAAGTATCGCTTTCCCATCCCTCGCCTGGATGATATGCTTGATATGATGGCTAGAGCCACTATCTTTTCTAAAATTGATCTTAAAAGCGGCTATCATCAAGTCCGAATTCGTCCAGGAGATGAGTGGAAGATAGCTTTCAAGACGAAAGATGACTTATATGAGTGGTTGGTGATGCCCTTTGGGTTATCTAACGCTCTCAGTACTTTCATGAGGCTGATGACTCAAGTTCTACGACCATTTATGGGCAATTTTATTGTAGTCTATTTTGATGACATCTTGATCTATAGCAGGACTAAAGAAGAACATGTTATACACCTATCTCAGATCTGTCAAGCTCTTAGGAAAGATAGCTTATATGCGAATTTAAAGAAATGCACATTTATGACTGATCGAGTTATCTTTCTAGACTTCATAGTATCATCTGAGGGTGTATCTACTGATCCTAAGAAGGTAAGTGCAATAGTTAGTTGGTCAGTTCCTCAGAGCATTCATGATATACGCAGCTTTAATGGACTGGCGACTTTCTATCGTAGATTTATCTGTGGATTTAGCACCATCGTAGCTCCGATTACTGACTGTATTCGAAAGGGATCATTTGAGTGGACGAAGGCTGCTACTAAAGCCTTCGAAGAAATAAAAATTAGAATGACGGAAGCTTCAGTTTTGAGACTCCCGGACTTTTCGAAAGTTTTTGAGGTCTTGTGCGATGCTTCTAGAGTTGGCATCGTGGTGTACTATCCCAAGAAAATCACCCTGTTGCCTTCTTTAGTGAGAAGTTGAACGAGGCTAAGCAGAAGTACTCCACTTATGATAAAGAGTTCTATGGTGTAGTACAAGTCTTGAGGTATTGACGACATTATCTCTTACCCCAAGAGTTCGTTCTATTCTCTGATCATGAAGCCTTGCGATACTTAAATTCATAAAAGAAGTTAAATTCAAGACACGCAAAGTGGGTTGAATTCCTGCAAGGGTACACTTTTGTACTTAAGCATAAAGCAGGAATTGAGAATAAAGTCGCAGACGCTTTGAGTCGTCAAGTCTCACTTTTGTTCACTATGAGCATCAAAGTTGTGGGATTTGACAAACTCATTGAATCCTATAAAGATTGTCCTGACTTTGGAGTCACCTATACCGCCTTGAAGGAGGACAATCTAGAGAGTTCACTGATTTCTTAATTCAGGAAGGCTACCTTTTTCGTGGTCACAGACTTTGTCTCCCACGAACATGCATTAGAGACTTCCTCGTTTGGGAGCTACACGCAGGTGGTTTGGCCGATCACTTTGGCCGAAATAAGACGATTGAGGCCCTAGAGGCCCAATTTTATTGGCCAAGCCTCAAGAGAGATGTCGCACGTATAGTTGGTCAGTGTCGAACTTGTGCTGTGGCAAAACAACAAAAATAGAACACTGAACTTTATACGCCTCTACCCGTACCTGATCGTCCTTGGCAAGATCTTAGCATAGATTTTGTTCTAGGGTTACCTAAGACTGCTGATAAGCACGATTCCATCTGCGTCGTGGCTGATCGATTTTCTAAGATGGCACATTTTCTCCCTTGTTCTAAAACGTCAGATGCCTTTAGGATCGCTCGCTTATTTTTAGATGAGGTAGTTAGACTGCATGGGTTGCCAAAGTCAATGGTGTTTGATCGAGATACTAAATTTACCAGTTATTTCTGGAAGACTCTGTGGCATCTCCTCGGTACGAAACTAAAATTTTTCACGGCCTTTCATCCTCAAACAGATGGACAAACAGAAGTAGTTAATAGAAGTTTAGGAAACCTACTTCGTTGTTTAGTGGGAGAAAATGAAAGAAATTGGGATCTCATCTTACCTCGTGCTGAGTTTGCATACAATAATTCTGTCAATAGGTCTGTGGGCATGAGTCCATTTAAAATTGTACATGATTATAAGCCTAGAGTTCCTGTAGATCTCATTCCATTACCTATGCATGCTAGGATGTCTGAGTCTGCTGAGTCATTTGCACAGCATGTTAGGGAATTGCATAAAGAGATCAGCAAGAAAATAAGTGCCAGTAATGACACTTATAAAAAATTAGCAGATTGTCACAAAAGAATGCAGAAATTCTCAGAAGGAGATTATGCGATGATTCGGGTTCGACCCGAGCAGTTCCCATCTGAAACTGTTAAGAAATTACAAGCTCGCGGAGTTAATCCTTTTAGAATTTTAAAGAAAATTGGTTCGAACACGTATGTTGTTGATTTACCACCAGAGTATGGTATCAGTTCAACCTTCAATATCTCAACCTTCAATATCTCAGACTTGGTGGCATATAAGGAGCCAACTGTAATACCCAGTGATCCATTTGAGCCTTCATTACCCATTGAGAGTGAACCCTTACCCGAGTGTCCACCAGCCAAATCGACTTACAAACAGGAACAAATAGAGCAAATCCTTGATGAGCAGATAATTTCCATAAGACATTGAGGATACCAGCGTTATTTGGTTCGTTGGAGGGGTTTACCTCCGTCTGAGGATTCATGGATTACCAGAGATGAGCTGCAGAGACTTGATCAAAATTTGCTAGAGAGATATTGTCACACCCTCATTTTTAAGGACTAATTATTCATAAAATAAGGGAAGACTTACAGTCAGAATCACAGAACAGATTACAAGAAAAAGATATCTTTATTTATCTCAAAACAGGGTTACACAAGTTCGAACACTAAGCAGGTCACCCAGGGTAACCTTAGGTTAGAAAGCTAGGAGGTAAAACAAATAAACTGGATAAAGGTAAATATACAGGATTGGGACCTATACGGGATGTAGGGAAACATCTTTCCAGAATTTTGCAGTCTTCTCTTGGCAACAGATTATTTACTTGAAAAGCAACAGTCAGTCACGAAGACCGAGTAAACGACCTCTACCTTACTATAGCCAGGTGTGGGTCTTATAGCTCATTTAACAACAGATTAGAATATCAGATTAACTTGTAATATTCAGCTTATCACCTCACAATATTATCATGTTTTATACTTTAACATATATATTAATATGTATAAATTTTATAATGATGAAGGATCAGAATCCAAGATATATGTTACAGTGTGACAAACAGAAGTAGCAGATACGTCATCGGTGTGACAACAGATTTATCAGATACGTCACCAGTGTGACAACAGAATAACAGGATGCAGGTACGTCCCCCACACGACGCCACGCATCCAGAAGGTGATTCGTCAACCACCTAGATTCCAGCTCATCATATCATCATATATCTCAGGATACATGGGTCCAGTATAACCTAGTATAATATGCACAAAGCCCAACAGAATTTTGGCACAAAGCCATTCAGGATATGCAGAATATAGCTCATAGAATATAATTGATATTATTTTGTAAATTAATTATTATAATTTAATAATCACAGATGTCCTATTTTGTACCGTGAAAATTCACTTACCTGAATTAGAGGCTGTAATAGTTTGCTGGTGGATGACGTGTTCCCTGATTAAGTTCAGTGTGAATAATCACTATTGGGCTTTAAAAGTTAAAAAGAATATTAACTTAAGTTTAAGTAGGTCAAAAAAGTCAAGTGGTTCAAAACTAGTCAATATAAGCTAAACTAGTTCAAATGGGTCAGACCAGGTCAACTTGAGTCAAATTGAGTTTGTTCAAGTTCATGGGTCAAATGAGTCAAACGGGTCAAACATGTTGAATTGGGTCAAATGGGTTAACTCATGTTAAATAGGTTAACTCGGGTCAAACGGGTTAACTCATGTTAAATAGGTTAACTCATTTTTAAATGGGTCAACACGAGTCATCTTGGTCAAACAGGTTAACTTGATTTTAAATGGGTTGACACAGATTTATCGGGTTTGATATGGGTTAAGTGGGTCGACATATGTTTAAACAGATTAATCACTAATTTAACAAGAAAAAATACTGAATGTAATTTAAACTCAGTAAGACCAGAATTCTTACCTAACAGAGTCTCACTGCTGGAGGTGAGGCGTACCAAGATGAGCTAAAGACATAAAGGAGAACTAGAGGTTGTGACTCTTTCTGAGAGTTTTGAGGCCTATTTATAGGGAGATGTGAACTTATTAGGGCGGGACCGTTGGTGGGTGGTAGTTGGTGGTTGAGGAGGTACATTTATAAGTTTCTCCCGTTGGTGGGTGGTAGTTGGTGGTTGAGGAGGTACATTTAATAAGGCGGGACCGTTGGTGGGTGAGAAAGTGGGAGGGAGACAGATGAGAAATAAATATATAGATATTTTATTGAAATTAATTTACAGGGAATGTTTAGTCATATAGCAATTATTTTGAAGTCCTCAGATGACAGATGTACTTATATTAGATCCAGAAAAAAAAAATATATATATGAATATTAACAAGTATTTCTTTAGCGGATTATTACATCCTTCCCTACTTAAGAAATTTGGTCCTTCAAATTTACCTGAACAGATGTGGGTATTCATTCTTCATCGATTCTTCCATCTCCCAGGTTGCTTCTTCTACCAGATGATTTCTCCATAAAATTTTTACAATGGGAATAGTCCATTTCCGAAGTATCTTTTTCTTTCGATCAAGAATTTTAGCCGGCTTTTCTTCATAGGATAGATCAGGTTGTATGTTTAGCGGTTCATATTTTAGTACATGATTTGGATCAGCTACGTACTTTCTTAATGATGAGATATGAAAGACATTATGAATTCCCGCTAGTTCTGGAGGTAATGCAAGCTCATATGTTGACCTTCCAACCAGACAGATAATTTCAAAAGGACCAATGTACTTTGGTTTAAGCTTGCCCTTGATACCAAATCGATAGATGCCCTTCCTTGGAGATACCTTCAGAAATACATGCTCCCTAGGCTCAAAGCAAATATCTCGTCTTCTTGTGTCAGCATAGGCTTTTTGTCTACTCTTGGTTGCTAGAAGTCGTTTCGGATTATTTTGATCTTTCGCAAAGTAACTTCAATGATCTCGGGTCCTAGCATTTTTCTTTCTCCAACTTCATCCCAATACAAAGGTGATCGACATTTTCTCTCATATAAAGCCTCATACGGAGCCATCCTGTATGATAGCTATTATTATATGAAAATTCTACTAAGGATAGATATTTTTCCCAATTTTCTCTAAAGTCCATGGCACATGCTCTCAGCATATTCTCAAGGGTTTGAATTGTTCTTTCTGATTGTCCATCTGTTTCTGGGTGATACGCTGTATTGAAACTAAGTTTTGTTTCCATAGCTTTTTGAAGACTAGACCACAGTCTTGAGGCAAAACGTGGGTCTCTATCTGATATAATAGATGTGGGCACCCCATGAAGCCGTACTATTTCATCAATATATAATTTAGCCAAGTATTCAAGAGGATGAGTCATTTTGATAGGTAGGAAGTGAGCAGATTTTGTCAACCTGTCTACGATTACCCGAATAGCATCGTATCCTTTAGATTTTTGTAACCCACAAATAAAATCCATAGTGATATGCTCCCATTTTCAAGTAGGGATCTCTAAAGGTTGAAGCAATCCTCCTGGTCTTTGATGTTCTATTTTAACTCTTTGGCAAACTAAACAACTTATAAATTTAACAATATCATTTTTCATCCCGGGCCACCAGAATTGCTTTCGTAAGTCATGATACATTTTAGTTCCTCCAAGGTGGATTGAATATCATGCACTGTCCTTCACTAAGAATTTCCCTTTTAAGCTCTAGGGAGTTAGGAATACAGATTCGATTTCGAAATCGAAGAATACCATCAGATCCTATCATAAATTCTGGATTATTTTCTTTCATTATGCTCTGAGTTATCTTAGCAATCTCTAAATCTTCTTGCTGGGCTATTTTGATCTTTTCATGTAGGTTTGGTTGTACACCAAAATGAGCTATCATTTCTTAATGAGCTATCATTTATCATCACTTATTCGGGTCTCTAACTGTAGTTGTTCTATTTTTTTAATGAGTGCCTCCTGATTAGTAAAAGTATTACTTGCAGGTTTTCGACTAAGTGCATCCGCAACTACATTAATTTTCTTCGGATGATATTGAATATCTATATCATAATCTTTCAACAACTCTAGCCATCTTCGTTGCCTTAGATTTAGTTCCTTCTGAGTGAATATATACTTCAGGCTTTTGTGATCTGTGAATATTTCACATTTTGTTCCATATAAATAATGCCTCCAGATTTTAAGTGCAAAGATAACCGCAGCTAGTTCCAAATCATGTATAAGATAATTGACTTCATTGTTCTTTAATTGTCTAGAAGCGTAGGCTATAACTTTTCCACCTTGCATCAATACACACCTTAATCCCTTCCGAGAGGCATCACTATAAACAACAAAGTTTTCGGATGTTGAGGAATAGTTAAAACAGGGGCTGTAATAAGACATCTTTTTAATTCCTGAAAACTTTCATCGCAGGCGTTTGACCACTCAAATCTTACAGTCTTCTTAGTTAATTGAGTGAGTGGTAAGGCGATCTTCGAAAATCCTTCTACGAATCTCCGATAATATTCGGCTAGACCAAGAAAACTTCTTACTTCAGTTACCGTTATAGGCTTTGGCCAATCTGTGATAGCCTCAATTTTGGATGGATCTATAGCTATACCTGATCAGCTAATTATATGTCCTAGAAATGCTACTTGTTGTAACCAAAAGTCATATTTGCTGAGCTTGGCATACAATTTCTTATCCCTCAATGTCTTCAAAGCAATTTTTAGATGTTCTTCATGCTCTTCTTCGCTAGAGGAATATATAAGTATGTCATCGATTAACACAATGATAAATTTATCCAGGTAAGGTTGGAATATTCAGTTCATAAGATCCATGAATACTGCAGGAGCATTGGTTAATCCAAAATGCGTGACTACAAACTCATAATGGCCATACCTTGTTCGAAAGGCAGATTTTCAAATATCTTGTGCTCGTATGCGTAGTTAATGATAGCCAGAACGTAAGTCAATTTTTGAAAATACTTTAGCATTCTTCAACTGATCAAAAAGATCGTCTATTCTAGGCAATGGGTATTTGTTTTTGATAGTAATCTTATTCAGCTCCCGATAATCGATACATAATCTTAAAGAGCCATCTTTCTTCTTGACAAATAATACAGGAGCACAACAAGGGGACACACTAGGTCGAATGAATTCTAGATTAAGCATCTCTTGTAATTATCTTTTCAGTTCTTCTAGCTCTTTGGGTGTCATTAGGTAAGGCGCCTTTGATATGGGGGCAGATCCTGGGATAATATCTATAGTAAATTCCACTTCTCTCTCCGGTGGTAATCCTGGAAGTTCTTCTGGGAAAACGTCTGTGAATTCTCTAACAATTTTTATTCCATCTATTCTGGTTTCACTCTTTGGTGTCGATTCAATGTAAGCTAAATAAGCTTTACATCCTTTCCTTAATAACTTTTAGCATTTTACAAAAGATATAATAGGTAAGACATCTTTCTTTCCCTCGAAAAAGACTAAGTTTCCTTCAGGAATAGAAAAACTTATTTTCTTGACAGCACAATCAATCTCAGCATGCCAAGTTGATAACCAGTCCATTCCTAACAGTATATCAAAGTCCTTTATAGCAAGGGCAATCAAGTTTGCGGGAAAGACGTGATCTTCGATGTATATTTCACAGTTTGGGTATATTATTCTACTAGCCAAAGTTTCTCCTGAAGCTGTATTTACAGTATAAGGTGTGTCTAACATTTTAGATAAAATTTTTGCAGAAGTTGCAAACTCAGGCAAGATAAATGAATGTGTAGATCCAGAATCAAATAATACTTGTGCAGGTAATTCTGAAATATAGATCGTACCTGTAACGATCGAGTCAGATAAGGAGAAAACCCGAGCTTGAGTTTGTGGCCTAGAGTTTGAATCAGACTTCGGTATCATTGGACAATCCTTCACAAAATGGTCTTTGTTACCACATCTAAAACAAGCTTTGGTACTCTTACGACATTTGAAAGTAGGATGATGGCCTCCACAACTTTGACACTTCATACCACTATATGTTGGCATTCCTTCTTTCTTCCTTTTCTTCTCAAAACTTCCCTCATGTCTCTTAACTTGCTCATAACGACGGTTTTTCCTTTCACGCCACTCCCGATCTTCATTAATATTGTGTTCTACGATCAACGCCCTTTGATATAATTCAGCATAATCGTAAATCCTCATAATATTTGTCTATTTTTGAATATCTTTTCGCAGATCATTCTCGAACCTTTTTGCTTTTTCTCGTGGATCAGCTACTAGATGACGTGCATAATCAGAAAGAGCAGTAAATGCTGCTTCATATTCCATGACAGACATGAAACCTTGTTTCAAATGAATGAAGTCACGTAATTTTTTTTCTTTGATAGCATGAGGAAAATATTATTGGAAGAAATTATTACGAAATCTTTCCCAAGGAACAGGTTGAAGAGATTTAAATTCAGTATTGAGTTGAGACTTCCACCATTTACGACCTTCACCGGTCAGCATATAAGAAGCAAAACTAGTCTTTTTGTTATCAGGACACTCAATAAATTCAAAAATTATTTTCAATCGATCGATCCATTCCTCCGCAGCCAGAGGATCTGGACCTCCCGCAAATTGGGGTGGTTTTTCTTTTTGAAAAATGCATATACAGTGCATCTCTAGAGATCATTGTATTATTCTCCCGATTTTCATTTGTTTTTTATTTTGTAGAGAATCAGCTTGAGATTCCATTCACCTGGTAAACAATATAGATAAGCACATAAAACTAACAGTTTATTTAGGAAATACTATTACTTGCTAGAGAAGTAGACTGCAAAATTCCCACAACTGGATTTGAGTACACTAAGGTTTTGAAAATGAGGCAGGGCTTGGGTCAGAATTCTCTTCCAATTGGGTAAAATGACTCTTGATGAGAGCTGACGTCTCCATAGTTTCCTTACGGGGTGTTGGAGTAGCAAGAGTTAAGTCGAGGTTCGTTGGCTTTGAAATGTTGCTTGAAGGTTTGGAGATGATGGGTAACATTTGGTCTGTTTCCATCTGGGTTTTTCTTGGTTCTAGCTCCATAGAGTCATTTGGTGGCTCATAATGGCAGAATGTAGACCAGTTATCTCAGTAGTAGGCTTCCATGGCGACTAAGACAGTGAGTAGATGGTCCAGTCGAGGAATCACCATCATTGAGGCCTTGATCCTATCCCAATAAGTGAGTAAGACTGTCAATATACGTTATTTGACCTCCTCAGGGGTGATCTTACTTCCTCGGTAGTATCTAACCCATTCAAAAAGAAACTAGAGTTGGTCAAGATTGGCCACCATAGGGATATTAGGGTTCATCATAAAATCAATAAGACGGGTGACTAGGTCTTTCCTGAAATCAAAGCACAATATCAATGGGTGAGGTAAAAGTGTTAAAGTCAGTCTAAGGTTACTTATAACCTATGCTCTGATACCAACCTGTCACACCCTCATTTTTAAGGACTAATTATTCATAAAATAAGGGGAGACTTACAGTCAGAATCATAGAACAGATTACAAGAAAAAGATATCTTTATTTATCTCAAAACAGGGTTACATAAGTTCGAACACTAAGCAGGTCACCCAGGGTAACCTTAGGTTAGAAAGCTAGGAGGTAAAACAAATAAACTGGATAAAGGTAAATATCGGTGGGACCATACGGGATGTAGGGAAACATCTTTTCTAGAATTTTGCAGTCTTCTCTTGGCAACAGATTATTTACTTGAAAAGCAACAGTCAGTCACGAAGACCGAGTAAACGACCTCTACCTTACTATAGGCCAGGTGTGGTCTTATAGCTCAATTTAACAACAGATTAAAATATCAGATTAACTTGTAATATCAGCTTATCACCTCACAATATTATCATGTTTTATACTTTACATATATATTAATATGTATAAATTTTATAATGATGAAGGATCAGAATCCACAGATATATGTTACCAGTGTGACAACAGAAGTAGCAGATACGTCACCAGTGTGACAACATATTTATCAGATACGTCACCAGTGTGACAACAGAATAACAGAATGCAGATATGTCCCCCACACGACGCCACGCGTCCAGAAGGTGGTTCGTCAACCACCGGGATCCCAGCTCATCATATCATCATATATCTCAGGATACATGGGTCCAGTATAATCCAGTATAATATCTCGGCACAAAGCCCAACAGAATTTTGGCACAAAGCCATTCAGGATATGCAGAATATAGCTCACAGAATATAATTGATATTATTTTGTAAATTAGTTATTATAATTTAATAATCACGATGTCCTGTGTTCAGTGAAAATCACTTACCTGAATTAGAGGCTGTAATAGTTTGCTGGTGGATGACGTGTTCCCTGATTAAGTTCAGTGTGAATAATCACTATTGGGCTTTAAAAAATAAAAAGAATATTAACTTAAGTTTAAGTAGGTCAGAAAAGTCAAGTGGAGAATTCTTACTTAGCAGAGTCTCACTGCTGGAGGTGAGGCGTACCAAGATGAGCTAAAGACACAAAGAAAAACTAGAGGTTGTGACTCTTTCTGAGGGTTCTGAGGCCTATTTATAGAGAGAGGTGAACTTATTAGGGCGGGACCGTTGGTGGGTGGTAGTTGGTGGTTGAAGAGGTACATTTAATAAGGCGGGACAGTTGGTGGGTGAGAAAGTAGGAGGGGGACAGATGAGAAATAAATATATAGATATTTTATTGAAATTGATTTACAGGGAATGTATTATATAGCAATTATTTTGAAGTCCTCAGATGACAGATGTACTTATATTAGATCCAGAAAAACATATATATATATATATATATATATATGAATATTAACAGGTATTTCTTAAGCGGATTATTACAGATATCACAGTAGAAAGGATCCATACTCGACAGAGTCGAGTCTTTCCCACCCGAAGAGAGTTGGTGGGGACACCACGATCGACCGTCAATTCTTCCTGACAGAGTTTACCGTCGACGGCTGAGATCTAGCCATGCTTCTTCGATTTGGATTGGTTGACTATTAGGACAGATTGAGAAAGATAGATGCTGCGGATCGGTGACTCGATGGATTGGAAATCTCCTATTTATTCTGATTGATTGGAGATTCCATTTTTGGATGATTTTATTTTTCGCATTTATTTTGTATTAGTTGCTTCTATTTCAGTGATCATTATTTTAGGCATGTTATCTACTATTTTCTAGTTTGTGTGAGAAATTTATTACAGTATGTATTTTTCTTTATTGAGTCAGTTTGTATGGAGGCCTATATAAACGCCCCCCCTGTTACTCTTATTTCTTTAATACTGAATAAATTTGATTTGTGTTTCCCATGGGATTATTTGATTCTGGAATGAATCGATATCCTGGATAGGGAAGGGCTTGGGGCTTGGGTGAGAATCCCTAAACTCCACCCGCTCCAGCCCCTCCCCTCCGAGTTCGATTCCATTCATCTTGCACCTCCAGCATTCACCTTGACTTCTCGTATAGTTCCTTCAGACGCACCTGCTCTCCGATCGTGCACGTCTCTGCACGGCCTGCGCGTGCCCCAGCTCCACCTGCGTGCGCCCCAGCTCCACCTGCGTGCGCGACGCCCTTGCAATGCGCTCGCGTACGTCTGTGTCCAGGCTGTGCTACTGCACCTCGCCCGCGAATGCCAGCACGCGACTGCTCCCGATTCGCCGGCGCAGCCCCCGCGGGCCAGCCGACGCCGCCCGCTCGAACACCTGCTGGCGCCGCTCGCACGCGCACCCACCTGTACTAGTCAGCGCGCCTGCGCCAGCCTGCACTCCCGTCTGCCTGCCACAGCTGGCGCGCCCGCGCGCACGCCTCGTCCGCGCTAGTCGGCGCGCCCGCGTGCCCACCTCCCCGCGCCAGTCTGCGCGGGCCCGCCATGCCCGCGCCCGTTGAGCCTGCGTGCCTGCTTTGCTCGGTCCAGTGCGTCCTCCTAGCCCGCTTCGCCCGTTTCGCGAGCGTCCGAGCACCCTACTGCCCTATTTTGAAACAAAACTTTTTGGTCCCTGGATTCTCTGACTCAGGTACGAATTTCAATAAAACCTCTAACCAGGTAAAATCGAATAATCTGAATTTTTATGCTCGCTTGTGATTTGCTCGAATTTGTTCCACCTGTGTGACCTTTTATTACTGAGCGAATTTAAATTACTGCTGGTTAAATTTTGTGAGGCCCTCAATCCTATTCCCTGTTTCTGATTTATTGAAAACCGGATTGCGCCCTAATCTGAATTGGTAATTTTTCAATTACCTTCGATCTAATTTATTTAAAATTTTAAAAGTAATTGGTTTTGTGGGCTTAATTAATTTCTTAGTCATCACAAAATTATTCCCTGATATTCAAGCATTAGTTTGTGAAAATTTGCTTTATAAAAGTGTTGATCTGTAAACTGCATCATCGTTAATCCGTCCCGCATCAATTTTACTCAATTATTTTGGCTTATTAATGTTACATACATTTGTTCTTACAAATAAGCAAAAAGGGTAGAAATAATTGACATAAACATTGAAATATTCAATACATAATTTTTTTGTGTGTGAATCTATAGTATAACATAACAATGGCAAATAGTAACGTATTAAAATATTACCTAAGGACCGGGGAATGATGTGAACTTATTAGTTTCTTAATTGGTTATGGTAAAACTGAATTTATTAGTTTGGCCATTGTACTTAGTGCAATAGGCTCCATTATTGTGCGGCTTAAGGATAGATGTGCGCAAACTTATCCCTGCATAGTTGAGAGGTTTAGGAATGCCTTAGAATTGCAATCTTATTGGTTAAGGTTGTTGGGAAAAGCAGTGACTGAATAGCCTTAGTTTGACTATTACTTGCTTAGTACCATCACACTACTGAATATAACTTAAGGTGAGTACGTCACTGTCGAAAAGAAGGTTGAATTTAACTTGTAATGCTGAGTGCATAGTATAAATATCTTTACTACTATCTTAAGCTTTTTAAAATGTCTTTTCTATTAGCTTAAACTTTTAGGAGAGTTGACAAGCGTCGACGATCTTAACAAAAGTGAGTCAATTTTACTCCTCTGTTTGATTGATTTGATAAAAATAAGATTTCTAAAACATGACCTTACAGATTGTGAAACTCGTTGACATGCACTGAATCCAAACTAGTCTACATGTTCCCAATCAACTATCCAATCGAATTCCTATATCATGTGAAAGCTACACAAACAATATCGGGAAGTCTCATCCGTTTTTGTCTATTATCATATCTACCACCAATCAACACCTTATGCATATAGTTATATTCATTCTCTCACACACAACTTTTAGCATAAAAATCGGCGGATACTGCATTTTAGTGATAAACCACATAGAGGACAAAGGCTTTCAACAAGATTCCTAGAATAAGGTACAAAGAAATCAGTAACTACAAGATAGATGTGAAATCATACCCAGGCTAAAATTAATGTCAAACGCCAAAGTCAGTAAGGTGATGCTTCGCATCAACTCTCTCAAACTGCAAAGAGCTTAACTCTACCGAGTGAAGCTTTTGACGTGATAGCATGAACTCGGGGTACATAGACTGTAGATCCTGTAATGTTAGCTAAGTGTCATCAAAGGATGAACTATGTTGCCACCTAATCAAAAACCTGTGGATGTCACCATCAGAGGTGGCATCTAATTGTTTGTCAAGTAAATTGTCGGGGATTAAGGATCTAGTGATGCGCCACTCTAGATGAGGTAACAGGCATGTCGGATTAGGGTTGGGGGTGTGCCACGCACTCGACTCTACTATGGAAGATGGTATCGTGTCCCTAGATATATTGGTGCATACAAGTGTAGAGGAGATAGATGGGTCAATGGGATCATTAGGCACAAGAATAGTTGGATGTGCAGAGGGCGAAGGTAATAGATCAGCAGCGATGTGGTATGGATGGTCACTAGAAGACAGTTCATGATACTAGACTAAATCTACTATATTAAAGACTTGATTGATGTCTATCTCTAATGGTAAATCTAATTCATATGCATTCTTATCAATGCACATAGTAATCTTGAAGGATCCTATGTGCCTAGTAGTAAGTTTCTTGTGGGCTCCTTTAAGGAGTCACTCAGGATGTACTCTGACCATTACTTCATCCCATGCCTTAAACTGTGTGAACATCCAATGACTATCCATGGTGATCTTGACCTGGTCATAGTTTAGAGTTAACTTCTATCTAATCTCATTGTGAAGCCGTCCAAATATGTTGCGAATGAAAATGCAATTTCATTACTTCTATAAGTAGCAAGCAGGTCAATAAGATCTATAGGCAGGTAAGGAACATAGCTAATGACAACACGGAATGGACTCATACCCATTGACCGATTGATCGAGCTATTAAATGTTAACTCAGCTATGGGTAGGATCAAATCATAGCCTGTCGTATACTCTCCATCTAAACATCGCAATAGGTTACCTAAGCTTCTTTTCACCACCTCAATCTGTCCGTCTGTCTGAGGGTAGTAAGCAGTCAAATATAGGAGCTTGGTGCTCAGCTTTTTCCAAAGGGTCTTTCAGAAATAGCTCATGAGCTTCATATCTCTATCAAAGATGATAAACTTTAAAAGACCATGAAGACGAACAATTTTAGCTACAAACAGTGTAGCAACATGAGAGGCAATTGATGTTTTAGAGCATGAGATGAAGTGGGCCATCTTAGAAAATGATCCACCACTACCAAGATGCACTCACAGTCCGAGATAGGTCTAACACGAAATCCATGCTTCAGTCCTCCCAGAAACGATCAAATATGGGAAGGGGGTTATATAACCCAGTATTTTGCTTATCTCTTTTAGCCACTTGGCAAGTACAACATCGAGCCACAACTTAAGCCACATCCTTCTATGACATTGGCCAATAATACTTATCATAAAGTAGGGTTGTCATCTTGTCCTTACCAAAATGTCTGGGTACACCACCAAAATGCAACTCTTAAATAAGAAACTCCCATAGGGACGAGTCCAGAATGCAAAGTAGGGGACCCTCTCGGAACAAATACTTAAAGTTAGACTAAGAGGATACCCCGAGCAGTCACACATAGGTGGTTCTAAAGTCCTTACAATCCGAATATTCAGACCTCAACACCTCGAATCTCATGACCTAGACATGCATAGTGTGAAGGATCACGCTTATACGGCTAAGGGCATCAGTTGGTTTGTTCTTCACATCTGCTTTATGTTTGAGTATAAACGTATACTCTTAGAAGAAGGCTGCCCATTTAGCATGTCTAGCATTGAGATTCTTCTAAGAATCAAATACTTAAATGTATGTGGTACGAATATAGAACAAATTCTGTGGCAATAAGGTAGTATCACCAACAACAATGGGCTTGTACGACAACATAAAACTCTTTGTCATATGTAAAATATCATTATCGTGCCTCATTTAGTTTTTCGCTAAAGTAGGTAATAGAGTGTCCTTGGCTAAAAACACCTTCTAGTCAACCACAAATGCATTGCATGCTGCCACAAAGACCTTGAAGTTGGGAAGTCTCAACACAGTGGACTCAATCAATCATGCCTTGACCTCATGGAAGGCTCGATCAGCTTCTGGTGTCTGCTAAAATTCTTTCTCCCTCAAGCAATCAATGAGAGGAGCAACATACAATAAATATAGTCTAAGCTAAATGCAACATACAATAAATGAGACAAAAAAAGTAAAATAAAATGTGATATGGTGGCGACAATGTGAAATCATCCTCATGCTAAAGTTGATGTCGATGTTGGAATCAGTATGGGTAATGCTCCACATCATGTGCGTGTGTAAATACATACACACAAAAACACACACACAAGTCACGACACCATCCCAACACCCAAGCTCAACGCAGCAGATCAATTAGTTATGAGAGCTAAGCACCGAGTGGCGTAACAAAAAATCATAATATAAACACTGCCTAAACATAGAATAAGTGGATAAACAAAGCTCTAGATAAACAATGAATCAAAATATTTTCAAAAGAAAAAATATTCACATAATTATCGAATTCACATATATTTGACTACATCAGAAATAGAAGTCCAAGTTCAGCTTATACAACACGTGAAAGTTCCAAAAAAATTAATACACTATATGCTTTCAAAAGTACAAAAGGAAAACGATAGAAATAGAGAAAGAGACATAACTTAAACAATTTATACTCTCCTAGCTTTCCTTTCCTTGATCCTTTTGTGCAGTAGTACTTGCTATAATTATCAAATTTACATATATTTGATTACTCTTCCCTTGATCTTCTTATAAAGTATAGAAGTACAATAGGACAATGACAGGCTAAGTAGACACTAGTACCAACAAGCTAAATAAAATTTTTTAACACATAGATATTATATTTTTATATCATTTTACATGCTAAAAATGGAATACTGGTGATGCAAAGTATCCTCAGTATTAACTCTACCGGCGACATAAATCTTAACTTGAGGATATTATGCTAGAGCCTTATTATCCATTTTGTTATTTTTTACTTTTATATTTTTCTAAATATTTTTATTTTTTATTATTTTATGTGAGTAGATGAGAGACATTGTATTATTAATGGGCTTAAGGAGCACTGAACTTGTACATTAGCTTTTGGAGAAAGCACTTATTATTTTGAGTTTGTAGACTCTTATTCAGTCATGTCAATCTATTTAGGTCAACACAAGGAGACCCAAAACTTTTACTCTAAAAATCTTGTTATTAAGTTAAATAGCCTTAAATCTAACGGTTAAGATCAAAGAGTTAGTGATGTAATGGTAAAATTTAACCCATTTTAAATCTTGAAATTGCCATGAAAAATTGAATGCTTATAAAGTAGAGAAATTGGAATGTGATAAAATGCTTTGGAAGACTTCATTTCTCATTGGAGAGAGAGAGAGAGAGAGAGAGAGGGAGGAGAGAGGCTCTCCCCTCCCTTTTGATCATCGCCTGCCAGCAACTACCGTTGCTACTGCCCACTGTCACTTGTTGGAAATCCCATCACCGTGTGGCTCAAGGGATCAACCCGAAAAGGATAGGCCAGCTTCCCGCCATTGCGACCATCATGAGGTTAACTAACATGGATCATATTATTATTTTCTCTACTTTCCCTTAGTTGTACCCCTAGTGATGTTATTTTTACGTCCTATTTACTATGTATTGTGAATCCCTAGATTCATTTGGATTTAATATCGAGTTTAACTAGTATGGGTTTTTATTCTATTGCTTATGGTAGCTTAAAATCCCATACTAGCATTAACTTTTGTCGATTTATCATCGTTAATTCTCTGATTTGAGCTTATTGAAATGTATGAATCTCTTATATTTCATCATGTTAGCATGAACTTATTCATCTAGAGTTAGATTAACTGATACTGTTCTATGAAGCTTCAATGGAAAATAATCTACATACTTGCATTTCTAAGTCACATTAGCATTAGAAATCCTAAATCTCATAGTCCTACACCAAATTTTGGTATTAAGGCAAGTCAATTTAAGGTTTCTATACCTTAATCGATCCTATTTTGATATTAATCAAGCATTAGTTAACTCATTCCAGCATTTGAAAATTTAATTCCAACAAATTACCGGATCTGAACTGCAGTTTTCAAAAATTTTTTTGCACATTTTGTTATTTTCTGGACTGTTTTGTAAATTCTGTAATCTTAAAAACCATTCTGCAATTCCAGAATTTACTGAAAGATATTTCTGCAATTTTGGATTCATGAAAAGACAATTTGCAGTTTCCCAGCATACTTCTGCATTCAGATCCTTAATTTCTTGCACTGCATTTTAGTCCTCTGCACTTATTTTGCATCTATTTCTGCATTGCATGTAGATCCAACTACATTATTCCTGCATCCATTCTACATTTATTCTAGGTCCTACAATATCACAATTAAAGGGGTGTTTGGTTCAATGTTATCTAAAGAAAATAATTATTTGTTTAATGACATCTATAAATAATCTTCTATTAGATTATAAAATTATTACTCAAAAAATGACATCTAAATATCATGACATCTAGATTACATAACATAATACCAAAATAACAACGAACCAAACGCACCCTAAGACGATTTCAGATCCATACACTTATTAGAAATCACTCTAATTAATTTGGATCATAACCATGATAGTCCACAATGGTAGTTCGTATTAAGAGGGGCCAACAGATGAGCAGAAAGATGCCATCCTTTCCCAGCTAGAGATGATATCCGAGAGATAAAAGCCTCTTAAGTTGAGCTCACAGCAAGGATGCCTGCCTCCAAGTTAAGCCTATTCCCCTTATGGACATCACTTTGACTATCTGAACCTCGGCGCTGATGGGATTGAGAGTGAGACTGAGCCTAACCCACAAGCAAATCTCAATATTGCCTGACCACCCACCACTACTGTAGTGGCTAATGCCCCCAAATCCCACTTTCCTTAGAGCAATGTTGACATTGATCGATGACCTGTGGTAAGGGAAAATTTATTGGGTTCGGATGCCTCCGCCACGTCACATTTTCGGACCTGCCTGTAACAAGCACTTTTAACTATAGGTGTTTGTTATAGAGATTTCTATAACAAGCACCTATAACAAGCACCTATAACAAGCACAATTTTTAGATTTCTATAACAAGCACATTTATACCTATACCAAGCAGGTCCGAAAATGTGCTTGTTATGGGATATCCGAACCCAAGTTTTCTTCATGGTAAGGAGAGGGCATTTTCAATGGGAACAGTAGTGAGGTGTACCTTGAGGACCCACCCCTCTAATGAAACATTATCTAACATACTTGCACTTCTAGGGCGCATTAACATTTAGAAATCTTAAGGCCTTGTTTGTTTGGAAGCAAGGCCAAGTCTAAAATAAACTTCAATTTTTTTATTAAAAAATAATTAAAAAAAATTAAATATAATATATTAAAAATTTTATAAAATAAAGTATAAAGTAAATTTTTATATTAAAATATATACATTATGGATGAAAAATATTTTTTTTTATAAAATAGTTGAAGACTATTTTGGCCAATACCATGGCCAAAATAGCCTCCAACCAAACCGAGCTTATCTCATAATTCTATACCATCTCGTAAGCTAAAATGTAATCACGATAGTTTTTTTTTTTTTAACATTGTAATTATGATAGTTACGAAATTTATACACAAAATTATAAAAAAAATTGATACACAAATAACACAAGATTTTCATACATGAGTGATTATGTTTAATTCGACGTTTAGAAACATATATAAGCTGAAAAACTCTCCATAAGAAAGTCAATAACGACAGGTTTTTTTTTCTATAAATTTCAAAAAGGATATACTTTCGATTAACATTCTCTTGTACATATGCTACTTATTTTTAGAATAAATTGCATCCGAGCAAGTTGAAGAGAGAACAAAAAATTGATTCTAACTTTTTAAATTTTACGAGTTAAGATTGTATTTAACACTGCCATTTTGATCCCAGTGTTAAACTAACTGTTAAACTCGATAAATTTGACCATTTTGCTAACGTCTTCTAAGCATTGCTTACATCATATTACTTTCATATTTTTTATATAATTTTTAAATGTTGAGATTTTAATTTTTTAAAATATAAATTAAATGTTTAACTTTAAATTTCTTCATTTTAACTAATAAATTTTTCATTCTAAATTTTTAATTGTTTAAAGCCCTGTTTAGCAATAAACTAAAAATCATGACTAAAATTAACCAAGACCAAAATCTTAACTTTATCTTAAAAAAATTTTAAAAATTATTTTATATCTCATCCCACACAAATTTCAACATTAAACAATCATTTTATTTCACATCTAACACAATTCTCAATAAATCAATCAACTTTATTTTACATTCTACGTAATTTTTACTATAATCAATTAACTTTATTTCATATCATACACATTTTTTAGAAATAATTAAAAATTTTAATTAATTAATTTTTATTACGAGGACAGGATGAGAAGAAAGATATTAAAAACTGAGAAGTTCTTTATTTTAAGATTTTAAAATTTTATATTTTTAGAGAGGAGTACACTAATAAAATTTTCCTTTTAAAGTTTTTAATTGTTTTAGAGGACAGAATGAGAAGAAAGAAATAAAAAACTAAGAAGTTTTTTAATTTAAAACTTTAAAATTTTAAATTTACATATTTAAATTTTTAAAGAAAAAAATGGTGAAGAGAGAGATTTAATTAAATTTCTTTCATTTTTGAATCTCTAATTTTAAATTTGTTCGACAGAAGGGAAAGTCAATTGGGAAAGGTGAAAAGGTTTAATATTTTCAAAACTTTTAAATTTTTTATTGAGGTAATTTCATACTAAACTCCCAATTTCAAAGATTCATAAAAATAAAAACATACAATCTAAATCCCTAAACCCAAAATATTTTTCATACAAATTCAATTAAATTTAACTATTAAATTATTATTTTAAAATTTTAAATATATATATATATCAATAATTTTTTATAATATATATATATATATTAATATTAAAATTACAATTACAGTATAGGGAAAAAAAGTAACAGTTGACACTAAATAACAAATTAAAATACCTAAATATATTTATAAAGTTTAAAAATATATATTTTTTAATAACTTAAAATTTACCAATTGACTAACTTACAAGAGGCCTTCACAACTTACACTGCATAACTCATGAGTAGCCTAACGACTTAGCCCCGTGTAAGTCATGGGATGCCTCACGATTTACTCTCGTGGGGAGCCTCATGACTTACGCAACGATCGTAAGTTATGTGGAGTTAAATCGTGGTGCACCTCTTGACTTATGCAGAGGTCTAAGAAATGGAGCTCCTCGCGACTTACGGCAGGCATAAGACATGGGGCGCACTTTGCAACTTATGAGGTGTGTGTGCAAGTTGTGGGACACCCCAACAACTTATGCGAGGAGGCGCGCAAGTCGTGGCACTACAACATGCCCCTTACAACTTAAACCAAGGCGTGTAGTGGACCATCATGGCATAGGAGGAAGTCGTGGACCTTCAAATTTTGATTAATCCATCTAAATTCAGATTAAAATCGAAAATTTGAACACTAAGCTAACTGAAGTTGAACTGACAGCATCCTTGGTATGATAATATATGATATGACCAATGAAAACACCTATAATATGATATGCACAATAAACTAAACAAAACTCCCTTTCAAGAGCAGCTACCCTTTCTAAATTCACAAGATGAGACCCTTTTGATTAACCGCCCCAATCTCTCAGCACCAGGCCCAGGTTGAAACAAAGAATCATTCCCCCTCAAAGAGCAACGCTCCCTTCCCCCACCGCACCACTCACCAGGGGTAAACCCGCCCACGGGCCGTTGTAGAAGCTCGCGATCGATCTTGTCAAGTGCCGGGTCATCCTCTTGGAACTTCCTGGCAAAAGGTGCATGGCTTCGAACCATTTCATCGAAGTCGGCAATGGAAAGGGTGCGGGGGTGCTGCTTTGGGGGGTTGTCCCAAGCAATGTAGTGGAGGTCATGGTTGATAGTGGTGTTATGGAACCCTTCTGAGTTGCAGATGACAGTATGAAAGTAGCCTTCAGGAGAGGAGATGAAATTGGTATAGTACAGAAGAATGGTTCGTGGGAGGGATTCCCAACCCCAGATGCAATATTCCAGGAAATTCCTTGAAAGCATCACCCATGCTGATCCTATAAAGAAGGCAATAAGATTTAACTGTGATTGGAAATAACTTTAGGCATTTGATTCAATGTTATTTTTGATGTTACGTCATGCTATTTAAATGTTCTGACATCTAAATATTATTTTTGAGTGACAATTCTACAGTATTTTTAAAAAGTATTTAGATGTCATCAAACTTAAATAATTATTTTTTTTAGATAACATAATATAGTATCAAGATAATATTGCACCAAACTCTTAAACCTACAATTACAAGCAACATAAAATTCTAAACTGCTTAAATCATTGAAGTAGTTGCATAAATCTTTGAAGCAATTTAAATTAAGCTATTCTTTCAGGTAGGTTGTATTTCAACTGAATAAAAGCCTTAGATTGTCTGGCTGGTTGAATGACGATTTGATAATTTTTTACAATTATATGCACATGTGCCATCAAATCATATAACAATCCTCTAGATGACATGATATAACATTGAACCAAACCCAACTTAAAATTTAAACTATAGAAATGATAGGCAAGTGTAGATGAATGTGAAATCAATGACTATTTTGGGTTCACAAGATGACTAGGTGAATTGCACGATATGCCAATATATGGTTTAATAATTAGATGTTGCTTTACCATGTATGTTTATATGAAATGAAAACTAAAATAATGCAACAGATATCACCCAAATAATCCAGTAATTTACATACATCCCAACAAAAAAATTTAAATATATAAAAATACCAAGACAATGAATTTCACATACAAAATGGTCATTGCTTCTGTGACATGTATGTAAATTTCCCTTTCTTTTAAATGAAGGAGCAAATTTAAGGTGATTCATGATCAGGAAAGTTGATACATGCAGATTAGGTTATGACCCATGCATATAAACAACGGAATTATAAAACCAAAACTGCAAGGCAAAGCCTAAGATTAATTTGGTCTTAAGGAAGATCCCAAAAATAATCCGAAAGCAACTTTGATTTCAGTTAAATCGGTAAATATCCAATCAAGAAAATAGCGAATTAGTCAGTTGTTGATGGCATTCAGACGTGATATCGATAGTATATTGCCAAAATCATCGAGCAAAAGGATAGCAAAAGAAGCATATAGAATAAAACTCAACAAGGAAAGAAAGAAAATTATTGCAGCTGGCCAAGCACGTAAGGATGATTGTATCAAGTATGAAAATTCTTATGATAATCAAGATGTTTTGTTGCAACAAATCAAAACTTGTGGTAACAATCGATAGGTTTCAATGACCAGAAAAATCCATGTAAATATGGATGCAATATGCAAATATTTTTTATTTATCAAAGTCGACTAAGGTCCTTATAATGTTCATATTTATAGAAATTCAATCCTAAAAATTCCAAGCTAGCTAAAAGGATTTTCCGAGAAACTCGGTAACTTCACAAATTCGACAAATCGGTAATATTGAAAGCTAATTAGTATGATTGGAGATTCTCGACCATTATGTTTGTTCAATTTTGAGTAATTTATTGCTTTATTTAGTATTATATTTTAAGATGGTAGTATTTGACATCATGTAATTTGCTTTATCTAGATTTAATCTTACAAGTTATTATATTTTGTGATGGGTCTATATAAGTCATCAAACTATTGTAGTGGAAAGATTTTGGAAAATTAGAATGAAATAAACTTTTAAGTTTGACAATAACGTGTTACATTCTAGTGAAAGGAAGGATTCGAACCTTGAATGAGGATTTCTAAATACTTAAAACATATTTTAAGATATTTTCCTTACACTTCCACGATCACTTTTTGGTGTTTTAATTTGCGAGATTAATGATTACCTCACAACTATTAATATAGTAGTGTAGAATTTATCATTTTGCTTCCTTCCATCTTTGAATAGGATTGATATTAATTGAATGATCAAATTCTTGGCACTTGCAATTAATTAAGTGAATTGCAACATTTCATTTTGGATTTTCTATTCTAGGCTGCAACATTCAAATGTTAGTTGATACCTTCAAAATTGCTAAATTATTTTTGATTTACATATGTGATTATTTTTATTATTATTAGTTTTATTTAAAATAATACTTGTTGGATGTTACAATGTATTTATGTAACTAGAGTGAAGTTTATAAATTTATAACAGTTGGAACATGTGTAGGTTAAATCATGATTTATCTATTATTAGTTAAGTACTTGTTTAGTTAGGGTACAAATTTACTTTATGTAATCGTATGTCAAATTTATATGTTAGTATTAGGTTGAGTTTAAATACGCCGTTGCCGGGCTCCAAGTCCCAGATGAGAAATGCGGAGGAAACATGTCGAATCAATCATGACATGAATCCTTTAGAAAATTGCACTGAAGCTAGGGCGTTCCCTGGAAGTGACGCGCTGTATTGCCTGAATATAGTGAAAAATTGGCAAGGGCCGCTGCATCGGCGCCCGGGTGTAGTGAAAAGTGAGCAAAGGTCCCGACATCATGGACGGATGCGAGTAAAGAAGCTAGTCTACCATACTAGAAGCTAGTCTACCGTCAGGCTGCAACTAGCAATGATTTGGAAGAGTTAATACAAGAGATACCTCAGGAGGAAAGATTATTTATTGGAGAAAATTTAAATGGACATGTTGGAAGTGTTGCTGAGGAATTTAATAGTATCCATGGTGGATATGATTTTGGAGAGATAAATGAGGAGGGTAAAACTATTTTAGAGTTTTCTTCAGTATGTGATAACATGCTCATCTCTCTTCTTGAATAAAGTATTAGTAATTATAAGATCACTCTTACATCCGACGTATTAGTAAAGCTGAAGTCTGGAAAGGTTTAAAGAAGATGAAACATAAAAAAGCAGTAGGACCAGATAACATCCCAATAGATGTTTGGCAGTGCTTAGGAGATGGAGTTTCTTGGCTTACTAGATTGTTTAATATGATTTTGAAGACTAAAATGATGCCAAATGAATGGAGAAAGAGTATATTAGTACCTATTTATAAAAATAAAGGCGATGTACAAAATTGTGCCAATTATAGAGGAATTAAATTAATGAGTCATAATTTAAAACTTTGGGAGAGGGTGATAGAACAAAGGTTACGCCATAATACTAAGGTATCAAAGAATCAATTTGATTTTATGCCAGGTAGATCTACTATAGAAGCCATTCATTCATTAAGAAGTTTAATGGAGAAATTTAAGGAGAGAAAGAAAAACCTACATTTAGTTCTTATTGATTTAAAAAAAGCTTATGATAAAGTCTCAAGAGAAGTACTTTGAAGAGTTTTTAGAAAAGAAAGAGGTTTACACTGCTTATATTCAAGTTATTAAAGACATGTATGAAAGAGTTGTTACCTGTGTTCGGACACAAGGAGGTTTGACTAAGGATTTTCCTATTACAGTTGGATTACACCAAGGCTCGGCTTTAAGTCCGTAATTTTTTGCTTTGAATATGGAAGTCATAACTGGACATATCCAAGATGAAGTGCCTTGGTGTATGCTCTTTGCAGATGATATTGTCTTTGTTGAGAAAACTAAAGAGGGAGCTAAAGCGAAACTAGAGCTTTGGAGAAATGCTCTACAATCTAAAGGTTTTCACCTCAGTAGATCAAAAACTGAATATATGGAATGCATATTTAGTCAAAAAAGAAATACTTATATTGGAGATGTGACAATTGGTGATCAAATTGTCAAGAAGAGTGAGCGTTTTAGATACCTTGGATCAATTATACAAAATGATGGCGAAATAGATAATAACGTTATTAGCAGGATTCAAGCAGGATGGGTAAAATGGAGAAATGCTTCTGGTGTGTTGTGCGATAGAAAAATCCCATCCAGAATCAAGGGTAAATTTTATAAAACTGTAGTAAGACCAGCGATGATATATGGTGCAGAATCCTAGCCTGCAAAGAGGAAACATACAAATAAAATAAATGTTGCAAAAATGATGATGTTAAGGTGGATGTGTGGATATACACGAAAGGATAGAATGAGAAATGAGTATATTCGAAAGAAAGTTGGTGTTGCACCAATTGAGAATAAACTTAGAGAAAGTCGGCTTAGATGGTTTGGACATCTAAATTGTAGGCCGATTGAAGCTCCAATTAGAAAAATTGAGTTATTGGATTTTGCCCATGTACAAAGAGGAAGAGAGAGACCAAAGAAGACATGGCAAGAAACTATAAGGAGTGATCTTAGTTACTTAGACTTAGATAAGAATTTGGTAATTGATAGGGCGCAATGGAAACAAAGGATTAATGTAGCCGACCCCACCTAGTAGATTAAGGCTGGTGGTTGTTGTTGTTGTTGTTGTAGTATTTAGGTTGAGTTTAAATTTGAATCTAATTATTCTTATGATATCTTTATTTTCATGAAGAACAAATTTTAATATATATAATGATTTTTATGTACTTTCAACTGATAAAAATTAAATGTGTATATTTAATTAGTAGTTATAAACATCTCGAGCCAGCTCGAAAAGTGTTCGAGCTGAATCGAAGTCGATCGCATTTGGGCCACGCTAGCTCGAAATCAAAAGTATACGACTAACAATTCGATTTTAAGCCATTAGTATTTCGTCCGATCCAATCTAGTTGGGTGTGACTTGGTTCTAAATCGAATCAATAATAACTTTATTGGTTTGCATTTACTTGATGGGTGGCCAGTTAAAAAAGTAAATACAATGTAGTTGGATTCTTCTGTAAGGAGAAGATTGTTGAGTGCATATATAAATAGTTGAGAATAGTTTCACAATAGTGAGTCTACCATAAGTAACAATATTAACATGTAAGTGAATGGCCCTTGCTAATAAGTGTGGGCCAAGATTGCGTGACAAGGACTCATGGGTAAGGGCATGAGATTGGAGTTGAATCGACATTGTGCTTCAGTAACACATCAGTTAAAGCAAAATGATCTGAGACAATAGAACAATTGCACCTGAAAAATAGTGCACATGTATATCGGCAAGATGGCAAATTTTCTAAGAGAAACTGGTGAGAATGACAAGCTTTTGAAATCACATAAGCGAGAATGACAAGATAACAAAGAGAAATTAGCGAGATTGACATACTTGAAATGTTGGTTGGCAAGAACCACAAGCTCACAAAAGCAAATTACTGAAAATCTATGACACATGCTCTTGAAAATATTATACTAAGTTTAGGGACATTTCAAAAAAGAAATAAAAAACTAAGTTTAGGGAGTTCAACTTGTAGAAAATATTTCAATACAAATGAAATCTGCCAATGTCAGTTATATGGGATGCTAGAAAGCCTCATTTTTTGTGATGCATAGGTACATACAAAGTTTTTAGTACTGCCACGTGTTAAATTCCACGTCAAATTTTAGTCAATTGGCCCGATTTCCCATCAACCCATAAATAGATTTGGCGTCAGAAAAATAAAGAAATGAACTTTAAAAGAAGTTGGAACAACCAATCATGGACCAAAAAAATCCCAAACAGAAAAAAATAAAATACCTGTGAACAATTTGAAAAATGTTGGCAGCTCACGTGGTACAATGGTTACAACAACATCAGACTTCTTTGACAAGTATAATCCAGGATCAATGATAATTTGCTTCGCCCTTTGGTCCCTGAATTAATTTCAAATCCCTGAATTAATACTTCTTTGACAAGTATTACATTGAAAGTTGACTCTTTCAATGTAATAGAAGTATTGTTCAATAAGATGTACAAGCGTGACGATTTACACTGACATTTTCCAGCCTGTAAGCTGAGAATGTTGAATGAAATTCAGGTCTCTAGGCAAAGAAGAGAAGACATGAAGTATATCTGTAAAAATAAAGTATAATTATAGAAAACTGCAAATCATTGCAGAAAAAAAAAACCCTAATTGAACAATTCCAGTTGATTTGCCATGTCTAACAACATTTTTAGTAACTAAAGCATCAACAATACTAAATACCAACCAAATAATAAGATTCACAAAGAAACAAGCTTAAAAGCATAAATATGCTGTCTATCTGATGACTTAAATAATCCCATGTATCTTGAGCTTTATTACTTATTTTACATAAGTTGACGTGAGCCCAGAGAAAGACGAGTTGCAGTAGGTTGAAAACCAACATAAAACTTCAGATACAGCATGCTACTATTACTAAAAAAAAAATAACTATACATGGAGAAGACAAATCCATGAAACTAAATACAACTAGTTTAGAGATAAAAGCTTTATTATTGTCAAATGAGTATGATTAAAAGTGTTCATGATGCGGAGCATCTCTGAAAATCACTTCAACGACAACATCGTACATAGCTTGGGGAAGATTTTTATAGCTGTCTCCTCACATTTTATTTCTTTGTACCTAGTACATAAGATTTTATTTTTATTTCTTAAAAATTACATTAGATTTTATTTTTATTTCTTAAAAATTACATTAGATTTTATTTTATGTAGTAAGGCAATTAATTTCACCTAAGGATCAAAGATCGCTCGAAAGTTAAATCAAATTCTGGATCGAATCGAGCTTAACTCAATCCAAACATGTCTGCTAACGAGCCGTTTTTATGGCTTGAGTTTTTATTGATCCAATTTTAAGCCGAAATAAGATCGAATAAAGACAACTCGAAATCAGATCGATTAAAAAATTAAAAGATATTATTTGTATATATATTTATACATATAATTGGGTTCAGTATATTAATTTTTGTAATAGTTTAATGGAAAGTTTCATTAGAATTTCTTCCATAAACCTTTTCAAACCGAATGACCACAGTTTAAACCGATTGAATAAATAAATATATTTATATATAAGATTTAGCTAAAAAATTGAAAATTATTCGAAAGTCAGATCAAACTTAAATCGATAACAAATGATCAAATTTAAATCGATAACAAATGATCGAACTTAAATTGATAACAAATGAGCCAAACCCAGCTCAGATCGATATCAAATCAAACTCTTTTCGTTCATTTTTTTTTATCGAATTGAGATCGAATCAAAAACTTCCAATTCAATCTTGAGTTGAGGTCAGATCGGCTTAAGATCAGATCGTTGACAACCCTAATAGTGAGAGTTATTTTTTGTAAATTTACAAGCTTGGGTAAAAAATGAGAAAATAGATATGAGCTTATTTGGAGTGTGACATGCATTTTGAGTTTTCAAGAGTCATTGGGATTATTAAGTTACATGGGCCAAAACCTCCTCCTCTATATGGCATGACCCCCCTTCTTTTCTTACCTCCAATGGATCAATTTGATCTCAAATTGAGGATCTTGATTAAATGTATTTAAGAGCAAGCTATAAAACACGAACACATCTATATACACTATGAGATATCAATGTCGGACACTGTTTAGGACACGAACACAGGGGGCACTGTGTTAGCACACCACATGGCATGTCCAAATAAAATAATATTTTAAAAAAATCTAATACTTTTTAGACACGTGAAAATATTTTAGGACATAGTATGACACTTTCGAATACTTCTAAGACACTTATGCGATGTTCGCGGAGCACTATGAGACACTTATTTAATAAAAAGTTATTCTTTCTATTATTATAAAATTACCCTTGGTTAATGAACCACTCTCCCAACCCAAATCAGTCTACGCAGATTTCTCTCGCAAGCGACCTTCTCTCACAGCTCTAGCAATGCACGTGGGACTTCTCTCACATCTCTCACAGCAGCTCGCAAGTCTCACAGCGCACGCAGGTTGCAGGCTTATAGCTCCTCAACAACAACTACTCTCTTCTCTCCCACGGATCATCCCTCCCGTAGCTCCCTAAAAAGAACTGTAGAATCCTTCCTCACTCCAGCCGATCCAGCCATGCGCTCTCCTCCTCAATGATACTAAAGAAAAAACCCTAATTCTACCGCCCCTTAGTCCTGGACACTACTCTAGTCCTTGCAGCTTTGCGCCTCCTAAATCTTCTCCTTGAAGGTCTCCTCCCCTAGTTCTTTGACTTCTAACAAAGTAACAGCCACTAAGGCCTTGTTTGGGGTATTAATTTCAGATAAAAATTTATAAAATTAATGAAAATAAAAATTATTTTAATATGTGAAGATATGTAAGATATGAAATAAAATTTATTTTATGATTGTAATTTGTGATGAATGTGAAATAAAATTGATTTTTAATGTTAAAATTTATATTGAGTGTGAATAAAATCATTAAAATTTATAATAAATTTAAAATATTCTGTAGCTTTGCCTACTAGCCTTTTCCACTCTTCTCCTTGACATCTACAAGTACTCTCTTTTACACATACTCTCAAATTTTCTCATGCTACATATTCTCCTATAAATTATATCTTACATAGTCAAATATAGATTTTCATGTCTCTTTGTTCATTATTTGTATTAATTTATATATTTTATTTGTTTTGATTTGTGCACTATAATATGGATAAGTGTTTAAGCATAATTGTTGCGACTTTCACTTTAGGTAATTATGTGTCTAATACTCAGTCAATTCAATATTCACTATCTTGTTGAAGCTGAAGAATCTTGGATAGAAAAATTGTGAACATGTATTTGATTTGTTCATTGTATCAACTTGATTTATTGATTTGTTCACTGCAAGGAACTTTTTTAAGTTGGATTTATCACTCTATCTATTTGATTTATTCACCTGATGCATCATGTATTTTTCATAGATAACTATATCTAATTTAATTTGATTCTAAAGAAATTTTAAAATATCTCAAGTTGAAGAATCCCAAGGTACTAATAACACATTTGGGAATAATTTTTTTCCATTATGAAAATATGTAACAAAGCTTCATAGCTATGAGCATAGAGGTGATAACAACAGTTTAAATGTAATTATTATCGTGCAGAGCTAAAGGGCCCATATTCTAGAATAAAAGCGCATCTATTAAAAATATTGGGATTTGGGATCCGAGGATGTCACAAAGTAAAAGATCATAAAGTAGTAGAAACGTGGAAGTTGGATGAAGAAGCGGAAAAAGCAAAGAATAATGCTCAAATAAAAAAAAATTGCCTCTTTCATGTGTAGTGTCTACAAGAGCTAGTTCAATGGTGCTTGGTGCATCATCCAGTGGATCTAATACACAACGAATGGAAGCGTTTGAACTTAGGAAAAGAAAAACAAAAGGAGATCATTTATTGAGAAAGCCTTCAATATATAAGCAAGAGAACATTTGAATGAGGCTATTGCTCGAACTTGCTATTCATCGGGCTTGGCTTTTCATCTAGTAAGAAACTCATATTGGATTGATATGCTAGAGATTGCTGCAAATACTACAATTTTGGGTTATGTCTTGCTAGGTACAATAGCTTAAGGACCACTCTTTTGTCGAAGGAGAAAGCTAACATAAAAGACAATTATTGCTTATTAAGGAAATGTGGTTTAATAAGCATTCCAATGGGTTGTTCGATGTTCAAAGAAGGCCTCTAATTAATTTTACAATAATTTATGATGATTCTCATATATTTCTTAGTGCTGTGAATTATCAAGGAGAGTGTAAGGACAAACATTTCATTATTTCTCTAATATGATATGTTATTATAGAAGTCAGCTAAAAAGGTTGTTTAAATCATTACTAGTAATGATCCTGTGTATAAAGCTGTTGGAACATTTATTGAGGAACAATTTCCTCATATCTTTTAAACTCCTTGTGTTGTCCACACCTTAAATTTTGAACCAAAAAAATATTTGTTCTGCAAAATATATTGAAGGAAAAGAGATCACATATGAAGCATGTCATTGGATCACAGAGGTGGCAAATGATGCAATAAGAATTTTATCAGAAATCATGCTATGCATTTAAGCATGTTTAATAAATATGTGAAGTTGAAGATGTTAGCTATTATAAAAACTCATTTTGCACTGGTAATTATAATGCTCAAGAGATTTAAAAGAATAAAACAAGAATTAATCAATATGATTGTTTGCGATAAGTGAAATCTTTACAAGGAAAATGATGTTGAGAAGGAAGAATTCATTAAGGAGAAGATTCTAGATGATATTTAGTGGGATAAAATCAATTATATTCTTGACTTTACCGAGCCTATCTAGCAGATATTGAGAGCTGCTAACACTGATGTACAATGTCTTCATCTAATATATGATATATGGGATACTATGATAGAAAAAGTGAGTCATTTTTGAACATAAAGGAAAAAGTAAAATGGAGAATTCTTTTTTCTTCAATATTATTTATGACATTCTGAATAAAAGACAGACAAAAAGCAACACTCTACTACACTGTTTAGCATATTCACTGAACCCAAGATAGTAAAATAATTGAAGTTTAATGTTGTCATAAACTCATAATTCATAACGAATTATTATTACTAATTTTCATTCTTATATATTTGTATAGATTCTATAACCAAATATGACTTTTTGGGGCTTCAAATAGAGTTACTCTAAATAATGATCCAGAAATACAACAAGAGTTAATCAAATGCTTAAAAAAACTTATCTCCAACAATGAAGAAATAAAACTTATAAATGCCAAATTTATAAGATATTTTTTGTAACAATGAATATTTAGTAATGTGAACTACATGACAGATATAGTAACATTAGATCCTCTTGAATGGTGGATCATCTATAGTGTCGATGCCCAATATTTACAAAGGTTGACTATAAGATTACTTAGTAAACCTTCTTCATCCTCCTACTGTGAAGAAATTGGAGCACCTATTCATTCATACATTTAAAAAGAAATAAAATTAACCCACATCGTGCTTAAGATTTAGTATATGTTCATAACAATTTACACCTTCCATCAAGAAAGAACAAGTATTATATTAAACTAAATAGTTAACTGTTTTTTTATGTTAGACAATTGGTAGTTGAAGTTGTATTTACATTTAAGTACTTCAATTCATCATGAAAATTTATTTATGATATGATTCATGAATTTTATTTAATATGAATTGTTGTTACTGAATATATAAGTTTTATTGACTTCAAAAAAAAAGAATATATAAGTTTTGTTATTATATATTTGTCGTGTCCCACTGTGCCCGCATCCTATATTTTGAAAAATTGTTATATTGTTGTGTCATGTCCTTGTATCGTGTCTATACTTCATATAGGGCAAGAGATGAGATAAAACTGTCAAAATTGGATGGTGGAGATTGAGGGAAAATCTCACTATATAAAGCATGGGCTAATGAGATTAGGGCTAACATGCTTTGGAATCAACTCTAGTTTAAGAAAGTGAGAAGAGACCTCCCACTTTAGCCACTGCCCTTGCCGACCGCCGACCCCCGACCCCACAACCCTGGAAGGCCCAAGAGGGGCCGACCCACGACATGTCGTGCATCGCCACCAATTTCCACCACCATCGTCGTCGCTAATTTTCGCTGCCACCATTGCGTTAGAGCTACACTATCACAACCACCTTGTGGTGCCTAGATCAATGTGATGTCAATCCCCTCAATTGACACAACACTAATCTCCACCATCGTTTAGCCGCAGATCTCATCATAGATCATCAAATTCTCAACCTCATTGTGTATCTCTTGTGGTTTTCTTCCTCTCAACGCTCTCCAGAGCCAATCCTATTTTTTTTGATTCTTGCTTGTGTCTTCTCTTCTCCATCTCTTTGTATAGTGCTAGTGAACTTAGCTTATGAATGGAATAGTTAACTAATGGTAAATATTTCTTTAATGCAATTTTAAGCTCAAATATCCTAAGGATTTTATGTTCTAGCATCTCATGAATTGAGTTTCTAACCATTAATAAATCGATGAAAAATATTGTGTAAGTTTTATGTTTTGTTCATAAATAAGAGAACTTACATATTTACGACTTAATTCCAACCTTAATCTCTATGCGAAGTTCTCTTGAGTCCTCCCATGCCAGATGAATGATGAAACTCTCCACTTATACATAGACATTTATATGCTTTAATTTCCCTATGTTGCATTTAGCACCACATTAGTTTATACATTAAGGCCCAGTTTGGCGAAAGGGCTAATTTGGGCTTTTCATGCGCGGGCCCCAAATCGGTTTGATAAGTGGGAAAAAAATAGATGTTTCGCATTGCTTTCTTCTTCCAAGCTAGAGGTCGCGAGTTTTGTTCCCTTCTCTACACGCAGGGCTCAAAGTTTCTTCTTCTGCACTAGGGCTCGCGATGTTCGTGCCCTTCTCCACGCGTAGGGCTCAGGGTTTCTTCTTCCACACTGGGGTTCGTGAGTTCCGACTATTGTTTCTCTTCTCTGCACACAGGGCTCGGGCGCAACTAGGGTTTCTTCTTCCGCATGCCAGCTAGGTTTCATCTTCCGAACGATAGTAGTGATTTCTTTCGAACGATAGTAGTGATTTCTTCCGAATGATTTCTTCTTATATTTCTGCACAATGGAGGTGAGTTCATTGAATTTTTTCTCCATTTTTTTATTGTATCTTTGATGGGTTTGAATTTCTATATTCTGTGAAAGTTAACAGGCCTGCAAAGAGATTCTTCTAGCAACACGAGTTCTTATTATTTGCTTGGTTTTCTTCTATCAGCATTTTTCTATGTCAAGATTTGGTTTTTTTTAATCTTTTCAACTTGGATTTCTTCTTGTAATGTGTTAAATCTGTAGACCGCAAATGAACATCTATCTGATCTGTTTATTTTTCAATTATCCTTTCATAGATCTGTAATGTGTTTTTTGAATGGGTTTACCCTTGTTATAATGAATGGTGGGTTAAACTAGCTTCATTATTATGCTTTTTTTTTGGCAAATCTATAATAGAATAAACACAATAAAATTGTAAAATCTTTTGAAGTAGTTCTCTTTTTTTTTGGTAGATATTCATGAATTGAAATAATTCTTTTTTCATATACTTATTTATGAGTCTGTATAATATATTTCTATGCATGAAAATTATTTTGACCTTCAAATTCTTATTCTATGGTGCTTGTGTATTTAATAGCAATATTAAATATCAAAATATTGAGATTTTGTATGACACGTAGTTAAAATGTAAAAAAGAGCGCACGTGGGATTGATTTTAGATAAAAGAGATGACTAACGCCTATTTTATTTGTTTCATATTTAGTTTTGACAATGATCCTCCAAAGTAGAAAGACAAAAACATGTGAGAAAATAATTAAGCCTAAACTCAAAATGGATATTAATTTGGATTGTGAATCAAGCAACTTCTCTTATATGCATAGAGGTCATTCATATTCTTCACATTACAAAGTTAATTCTTCTTCCACTCAAAAGCTGATTGCGGATTATTTTCGACGTAAGTTGTAAAATTATTCAAAAATTTGAAACTCTAATAGAGTGCTCTATTTTTACTAGGTTATACATGTGTCACATTTTATTTCATTCACATACGTAGCAACTTGTAATTGTTTTTATATATATATATACTTCTTCTTTCAGATATAAAAAATAATCATCCACTAAAAACAATAAACATAGATGACATAACAAATGCAAACATGGGCCAAGATAATGAAAATGGGTCTGAGTCAAAACAAAAGACAGACTACAAGTTTATCAGACTCTGAATATAACAAACTGGTTGAACTAGTTGAATCTGCATTTGACTATAAAAGAGTGTTGAAGGGTTCCCCTATGGCAGTCGAATGGCCAAGTATAGTGAAGAAGTTTGCGATCAATTAGGAAAAGAGAGACCCTTAAAAACCTTGCAGACTACATGGAATAAGTTAAAGGAGAAACGAAAAATGCACCACGAATTGCGTCATTAAAGTGAGTTTGGTTGGAATGAGAAGACAAAAATGTTGGAAGTTGAGGATGAGATTTGGGATAGTGTGATAGAGGTAAGAATTTATTTAACAGAACAACTATTTTTCATAAGAGATCTTAATAACACCACATTCTTTACTTTAATAAGAAAATAGTAAATATCAAGTCTGCCGCAGAAAGTCATTCAAATACTACAACATTATGGCAAAGATTTGTCTAAAAAGTAGTGAAATAGGTAAAAATGCTCATGTCAAGCAGCGAGTACTTCAAGGCTCCCACCCATCAAATGAAGAATTGGAATAAAACAAGAAGAACGAAAGACAAAACGTGTTGTCAATGATGCCCCAACGTCATTTAATTAAGTGCCAACATCGACGACAAGCAGTAGAAAGAGAAAAAGATCCACATCATCCGTAAGTCCTGATAGGTTACAAATTTAAGAAAAGTACACCGAAGCATGCTTTGAGAAGAATCACCTTCTCTCACGTTTGTATGACAATATGCAGAGATACATGTTAAAAATTAACAAAATTCCTAATATTTCGACTACTGCAATTATTGCTATGGGAGCATTTACAGCTTCAAGTGACAACAACAAAATTATGACCTTAAACGTCAAAGGAGTAGTTTTAACAGAGTTGGTTGAATATGTAATTTCACAAAATCCAGTGTTTTGTAATGAGTTAGCTTGGGAACGCCCTCCTCAACCACCTGTAGATTGTAATTTGCCTCCATCAGTAGATTATTAATCTTTTATGACATTTGCAGGTTTTTTTGTTAGAGAAATTGGATGTCAGATAATGAACTATCTAATTAGTTTTTGGGTTTTGCTAATCAAAGTTCGCTTTAGTTAGTTTTTTGGTTTTGTTAATCAGACTCCCTTTAATTAGCTTTTAGTTTTTGTTTTGCTATCCAGTTATAAGCATATTTTGGAGATGAACTATTATCAATTAATATATTTTGAATTCATATAGTCATTTATTTATTATCAGTTATTTGATGAGTTTGTATTATCATACTTTACATTTTATTGAATTATCAGATTATAGCCATTATTTTAAGATATATGAGCATTTTGCTTATATTAATGATATTGTGATTGTTTGTTTACATTATCTGCACATGTTGTATTTGCTTATTGCAGACATGAATGAATGAAGAGATTATTTAATTGGCAATGACATAGATTAATTAATTGAATATAATATAATGGAAACTATTGTTAGTACATCTATTAGAAGACCTATGAAAAATCACAGTTATAGTGAGCATTAATATATACAAAATTAGCTCGAATGACACCCAGATCGTGCTGCTGATAATTTGCGCATGCCACCACATACACTCTTAAATTTGAGAGATTTACTTATTTCAAGAGGACTAACTCAGAATAGTCAAAATATCACTGCGTCAAAACAATTAGTCATATTTTTACGTGTCATTATAGCTATAGTCTGAGAATTACAGAATTCTTCCAACACTCGCTTGAGACTATTAGTCAGTATTTCAATATAATACTAAATGAACTGTTTGGTTTAGAGAGAGTATTTCAATGTTCCCAGCTTAGAATATCCAGGAGACTCTTCTTGAGACACACTCACGCTTTCAAATATATTCAAAGTAAAAGGTTTATGATATACAATACAAAGTATTCATTACATATACAATTTTTTGGTTTAGTAACTTTTGCAAATTGCAGGTTGCAATAGGACGAAACACATATTCTCGCTTGTTTCCTCAACGATGCATAAGTGCTTCATTAATCACAAAAGTAGTATGTCCCAAAATGTCATAGTGGCTGTCGACTTTAACAGTATGATTCATTTTGTTATTGCTGGGTGGGGTGGATATGCTGTTGACAGTACTGTGATGTGATGGGCCTATAAAAATACAAATTTCTTTGTACCGAATGGTAAATGAAATGAACAAAGTTATTCTATTAACAAATTTTGACATATCCAATATAACTGTAGGTTTGTTTGGTTGGAGGATAAATTTGGGTAAGGAAAGAGAAAATATTTTATTTTATAGAATTGATGGGAAAAAAAATTATTTTAATATTGGGAGGTGTGTTGGATGTGAATAAAGTTGATTTTAAGGTTGAAATTTGTGTTGGATGTGAAATAAAATTGATTTTTAAGGTTGAAATTTGTGTTAGATGTGAAATAAAATTATTAAAATTTATAATAAAAATAAAATATTATTATTTTAATTTTTAGCCCATTTTTGGGGCCTTCCCAAACAAGCCTTGTAACACTGTTTATATGTTATACAGGGAAGTATTACTTTGTTGCACCGTATCGTCGTTGTAATTATCACATGAGTCACTATCACACAAAATTCACATGTATACAAACGTAAAGAGAAAATATTCAATTATAGACATGCCCTAAAAAGAAATATAGTTAAAAAAATATTTGAAATATTGAATCAAAAGTTTCAAATTTTAGCTCACATAAAACAATTTTCATTAGTGTCTCAGGTCAAGATTGTTATTGTTGTGCCACTATTTTTAATTTGATCTCGTTACATTAAGGTGATGCACGCATGGAATAATATGTTGGAAGAATTCCATCTATTGGATTGACCTCAACTATATCCAATACTAGTATAGGGGGCAGTGTTAGATGAAAAATAATCAGAAGAAGACTAGGTGACATATTATGACAATAATGGAGACATATAAATATAAAGCTATGTTGTAATTTATTATATATATCAGGTAATATAAATATAAAGCTATGTTGTAATTTATTATATATACCAGGTCAATTTTATAACACTGATAATTTATTTATTTCAACAGGTAACAACCCAGAGCAATGGATGGAGTGAAGGTGACAATAAATATGTAGAGCTTGAATCTTTTCTTCGGAAGGACATGTATTAACATTATTTCACAGTTGGACTATGCAAAATTGTATTTTATCTGAATTTAAGTAAATTTGCAATTAAACAAAACTTGTTTGATTCTCTTTTTTTTGTCACTGCCAAGGTTTGATAATTTGTTGAGTAAATTTAACTGAAAAGATTTTGTTGTAAGCATTTTGCAAAATCATGTATCGCATATGTCAATTACTACACAATATTTGTATGAATAGTGAAAGATTGAGCAAAAATTGTTTATATTATATGACATGATATTAGTATTTCTATAAATCATCCTATATTTTGTGCTATGGATTAATATATTTAATTATTATTTGTTGTAATAGTCTATTTTCGTATTATTGATTTGTAAAAAATTGATATGTTATTAGTAATATTTAACGCAATTTAAAAAGTATCATTGAAGAAAGTATTTATATATACATACATATTCATAAATACAAAAAATATAATAAAGATATTTATTATATATAATTATCTTATAATTATTAATACAAAAGAAATGAAATTATAAATATATATATATATATATATTACAATTGAATTAATAAAATTATAATATTTTTTATACAGAATACCTAATTTAGAACTAGAGCTGGTTCTTCTAAAAAAATCAACTACAACAACAACAACAACCAAGGTAAGGTCGGTTACATGAATCATTTATTTCGATTATGCTCTATCATTAGCAAATTCTTATCTTCTAATCTAAGTAACTAAGATCACTCCTTATAGTTTCTTGTCATGTCTTCTTTGGCCTCCCTTCTCTTCTTTGTACATGTGCAAGGTCCAATAACTTGATCTTCACAAAAAATCAACTCAAATTAAAAAAAAGTAAAGCCCAAATTAGAATCGACCAAAAATAAAAAATTTTAATTTCAAGTTGAGCTCAACGACTTGCTCAAACTTGACTCAAAGCTATCCTTAATAAAAAAAATTGAGATTTCAGCTTTGGCGCCGGTGAGGAAGGTAACAAAAATGATATAAATTTAAAATTTTGAAGAAGTATTAAAGGTAAAATTAGAAATTTGTTAAAATTAATAACAAAGAATCTTTCATGTAATGACCTTTGAGCAAATTTTTAAAAATTCTAGACCAAAAAATAATTATGGGTTAACTACAAGAACCTTCCAGTAATTAACTTTAAAAAATTATGCATGTATATAAAATAAAATATTTAATATTTTAATAGATTATTTATATTAGAATTTTAATAGTCCACATACCAAACACTAACCTTTTCTAACTACAAAATCCCAAATTAGGCCACAAAAAAAGAGGAGAGCTCAGTTAGTCCCAACTCCAAACAGAGCCTCTGTTTGGCATGAGGGCCAAAATAGTACTAGTTTAAAAAATAATAATAAGTTGAGTATTTTGATTTAGGATGTGAAATAAAATTGATAGTTCTATTAAAAATAATTGAATATGTGAAATAAAATAATTTTTTTATATTAAAATTTGCGTAAAATGTAATAAAAATTTATTTATTATTATTATTTTTTAAACTAGTACCATTTTGATCCTATGCCAAATAGGGCCGAAGAAAAGAAGTTTTTACACATGTGCCACATAAATCTTATTACATCATACCACACACCTTCTTTAGAAAACATATCACCACATAGTGTAACTTTTGTGAAAATAATGTGTATAGTGTAATATACCAGGATTTATGTGACATATATGTAAATGTCCCTTAAACAATGTTACTCGATGAAAATAAGCTACCTATTAATTTAAAATGAATAGACTTTGCTCTTAGCATGCCACGCTTGATAAAGAATATAAGTGATGTTCAAGCTAATTAATGAAAAACATATAGACTAATTGATATAGTCGGCTTTAAAATAAGTTTAGTCAAATTTTGATCGTAAAACGACTTAAGGTTATTTAAGTGGCCAATACATTTGCATAAAGCCTAAGCCAAACTTAACCAAAAACCATGTAATTTGAAGGATTTGGCTTCACGCGTCTTCCGCAAATTGAATTGGTTTCACCTAGTTTGGACTTCCAATCATGGATGAAGTCTATTGGTAAATGGATCCCTTTGAGCATCTTCAGCTGCTTCAAGCTATCTAAATCCACAAACCAAACATCTCCATAGATAGATTTGTGTATTACCAAAATATATATGTTCATATTTATTAGAAGAAAAAACACAAATTTTATAATTGACCTTAGGGCTTATGCCCAAGATTTTTGAGAAAATCAAAAAATATAATTTAAGGAGATGCCATTATAAACTCACCATCCTGTGTCATAAGTGGGTAATCCGAAGCGCTAAGGTTTATGAACCAATCCCATTTCAACCTCTCCTTCAACAAAATCGCGATAGCATGCAGTGTACAGGCAATCATTGTAGGACCCCTGTAAGTAACAAGGTTGGCCTTTGCAATAACATGAACATTCTCAACTTCACTCAACACCGGGTCACTCCTAACATACATTGCTAAGTCCATTCTTTCTCGAGGTGAAGCTTCCAAATCAAGATGAAGAGCATATTGATTCCTTGGATGGTATATGGCTTGTAGTGTCCTCCTCATTCTCTGGCCATCACCCTTTGTTCCGGTAAGTAGATATGCTAATCTTGGTGCTTCAATTCCCAAATCATAAAGTCCCTTTTCCTCTTTCTTGTCTACAAAATCCACTGAATACTCATAGGAATCATCCATACCAATGAATTGCATGATATCTATGGACAGTGAATCACCATTATGCTGTGGGGAAAAATGCCAAAATAATGTTGCCAAAAACAAAACAAAGGAGACCAACAGAGTAGCAAAGAAAGGAAGAAGCCATCTTCTGTCACTAAAATTCCTTCCTATGGCAACCCTGTTCTTTCTCATACTAAATTCAAAAGCAACCAAGTAAGTGATCTATAATACTCCAGAAAAGCAGACAAAACAACTGAAAATAGCCAAATCCCCCTCTTTAAAATGATCAATATCATTTATTCCAATCACAACAGCTTTGGCACGGTATATAAATCACCTGCAAAGATGAAGCGTTAGCTTTTAAATACGCAACCATCAGACAATCAAAAATACCATTTTCACAACAAACCCCTCTACGTATTGAAGGATGTAGGACAAATTAGGGTTCTATAGCGCGACCAATTACCTGTCTTAACACTGCATGAATGCAATACAACACAACGGAAACCTCAGCATAAAATAAGCGATCAACGTTGGTAAACAAAAATTCAGACTAACTACGTTTCCAGATGAAGCCTCCTTTTTCAACAACTACAAAAAGCCACAATAACCTTAAGATGGATATGAACAAGACGGGATGCTTGTTCCTAGTTCACCATTGCATCTAAAATACGAAATTAAGACGCAATAAGCTCGAAGAAAATAAACTTTTCGCCAGCTCACTGCGGCGATTCATCGCAGAGAAGCAGCTTATAACGGATACGAACAAGACAGCATAGTTGCTTACCTGAGAAGCCACATTCCGGAAAGCCATTTTGGTCAAGTCGAAGGTGAAGATGCGGAAACCCTAAACTAGAATCGATTGAGGTGAAGACGAAAGGAATTAGGGTTCTCCGTCAGCGTAGTGGAGAGGCTGGTAGACGTCTTCCGGGAACAAAAGGAGACTTCCCGACGGAGAGTCTACTTCAAAGATCGATCCCGTAAAATATCCAATCAAACCGATTTTTTTTAAAAAAAATTATTGTATTTATCTATTAAATATTTAGAATTTAAAAATCATTCTAATATATTAATACAATTCACTACATGACATAATATTTATTTATTAATTATCTTTTCTACACAACTTAATTATTATCATACTCACTATTTAATAAGATAAAAATATTAATAATATCACTATAATAATTCTATATATAATATTATTAATATTTTTTAATTATTAAATAATATCAAACATCTAATATCTATTTTTAAAAAAATTATATATAAAATTATAATTAAATTTTACAACAGTGATGAATAAATATTACAGTGCGAATCAGATAATGTTAATATATTTAAAATATTTTTAAAATAATATTTATATTTTTAATATTTAATGAATAAATATAACAATTTTGTGTATTATTATGTAATTCTCCCTTTTATTTTAATTTTTTAAATTATATATATTATTAGACAGTTTGTTATTATTTAAGCTAGGTAGAATATTAGTGTTGAAATAGCATTTTTTTAATTCATTCAGGACACTGAAATTAAAAAATAATATGAAATAAATTATAATTTTAAATTTTTTTTATAAAATTAATATTAATGTTCCAATTAAGTCATTTAATTAAAAATTATTTTAAAAAATTAAAATTACTGTTATATCCTTTACACAAGGGAGGCAGCGAGCACTGCAGCCTTGTGTACAAGGTAACTTAATTTTTTTATTACAGTACTCATACACATCACTCAAATCACATTTAAATTATACAATTACACTTTTTAGAACAAATTTCAGATCAAATTCAGGCTTAAAAGCATAACTTAAAAAAATCAAATTAATTTCAAATTTGTTTAAAAAGAAAGGATAAATTTCAAATTCCATAAAATATCATGAAAAAACAAAGCGATTTCTTCATATAGATAGGCATGACATCTTTTTCGACCACCGATTTGAAATTTTTTAATCAATCCTCAAAAAATATAGTTAGATTATTACAATAGCTAGACAACATATTTAATTTGTTATACTAAAAATTATGTAAAATATAAAATAAAATTAAACTGTAAATTATATAAGGTATAAAACAGAATTACTTTTTTATTCAAATTTATGTAAAATGTTGAAATTTTTTCAATAAACCAAATGAATCTTTTAATTTTCTAAACAAAAAATAAAATTAACCCTTATCAAGTTATCATTCCCCTGTAACCCAAAAATTTTCATCTCTAACTTCAAGTCTATCCATATAAGGCTTATTTGGCTGCCTCCAAAAATAGGCATAGTAATATTTTAATAATATTTAAAATTTATTATAAATTTTAATAATTTTATTTCACATCTAACATAAATTTTAACTTTAAAAATCAACTTTATTTTATATCTAACACAAATTTTAACCTCCCTGTTTAGCAATGGACTAAAAATCATGGCTAAAATTACCCATGACCAAAATCTTAAATTTATTTTAAAAAAACTTAAAAAATTATTTTATATCTCATCTCACACAAATTCCAACATTAAACAATCACTTTATTTCACATTCAACACAATTCTCAATAAATCAATAAACTTTATTTCACATCATACATAATTTTTAATATAACCAACTTACTTTATTTCACATCATACACATTCTTCAAAAATCACTAAAAATTTCAACCAAATCTTCTTTTTTTTCTTATTACCAAACAGAGCCTAAGATTTCAGGGCTGGTAAACAAAAATTCAGACTAACTACGTTTCAAGATGAAGAAACGTATACCAAAGAAAAAGTAAACCCTAAACCCTAAACCCTAAAACCCTAAACCCTAAACCCTAAACCCTAAACCCTAAACCCTAAAACCCTAAACCTTAAACCCTAAACCCAAAAAAAAAAAAAAACCTTAAACACTAAACCCTAAACCCTAAAACACTAAAACACTAAACCCTAAACCTAAACCCTAAACCCTAAACCCTAAACCCTAAAACCCTAAACCTTAAACCCTAAACCCTGAACCCTAAACCCTAAATTAAGAAAAACCCTAAAACCGTAAACCCTAAACCCTAAACCCTAAACCCCAAACCCTAAACCCCAAACCCTAAACCCTAAACCCAAAAAAAAAAAAAAAAAAACCCTAAACCCTAAACCCTAAAACCCTAAACCCTAAACCCTAAACCCCAAACCCTAAACCCTAAACCCCTATTATTAATAATAATATTATTATTATTATTATTATTATTGTTTAATATTTTTATTTAAAGGCTTTGTTAGTGTACAACCTACGAGTCTGTTTCTAATGGACTCTATCACTAACGTGGTAAGTACTGGAGCACTTAATCACGGGAATGAGGAGAATGCCAGTTAAGAGAGCAATTAGTTTATTACTTTATTTCCTTAGAGAGTGACTTATCAGCTTATAATGTGTTCGGTTGAGACTATAATAGTTTTGCTTCATTTGCTTTAGTTGGATATTTAATTCTGTGCTAAGTTATAGTATTGTAAACTATTATAGTAGCTTTTGATCTATTTAGTTTTCTTCCGCTGTTGATTTAATTTTTCTTCTCCCCTAACTTAGATAAATATTTAGTGTGACGGCCAGGGACGTCACATGATTTCTGGAATTGGACTTGTAGATTGCAAGTTCCTAATAAAATCAAAGTATTTATGTGGAGAACTGCTCATGATTTTATGCCAATTATGTGCTACCTACCTGCCCAGAAGATGCAGATCCACTCCATGGTGTGCCTTCTATGCAATGCAAGTGAGGAATCAATGATCCATGTGTTACAAGTTTGTAGGTACGTGAAGGGAATTTGGAATAACATAGGTGTAAACCTCAAGCCCTTGCTGAACCAGAGTTTCACTCAGCGAAGCAATGGCTTCGTGCTGTAACGAAGAATGCAGGAAGAGTCCAACATGGGCTATTTGCAAGTATGGCCTGGGGGGGGGGGAAAGAAGCTCGAGGCTCTAGGAAGGGAAAAGGAAGACAATGGAGGACACTGGCTATTTTGCTTTAAGCTTTTTCAAAGAGGTGAAAAGGGCTGGAAATTTGGATTCCAATGAACAGGAGATGTTACAAAAGATCTAGTCTCCACCGTTTTAGGGCCTACCATCAAACTAAACTTTGATGTAACCACGGACGAGGGTGGAGAACATATGGGATTGGGAGTCATGCATCAAGGTCGACTTGAACCAACAATAGTGAAATGCTTGGCGGTAGAACAAGCAGTGCATCTCGTGGCTCTTGTGCATTTAAGTACAGGAAAGATTGTATGGAAGTGATCAAGCTACAACAAGATTTAGACAAAAGCCTTTTTATCATTGAACACATGTTGAATCCAATCAGGAAGTGCCTAGACTCTTTTAATCAATCTGTACATACTCTTTTAATCAATCTGCCTAGACTCTTTTTAATCTAGACAAAAATTTTTAAATCTTGCTTATTTATTATCATGCACAATGTTTGCTTCGTCTATAATGTTTAACTAATTATACTTGCCTGTTTTTGTAGAAATGTCCAATCATCGAAGATAATGTCTTACTTCCTGTCAGTTATATCGGGCATAATATTTCTTCATCCATAGCTATCACTGTCCCTCAACTTAGTGGAGATTCCCACATTAGCACAATTTCCACTGTAGAACTCTTTGCATTACTGGTAAACTAGGAGATGCAGGTTCCCAGTCACCAATAGCCGGTCATCCAGTTCCCGTCAGCCACATAAATCAAGAATCCGTATGTCCTTGCCACTATCAATGGTCTTCTTAGAGCTGATCGTATGGAACCGACAGTTATAATGCTCCAGCCTGAAACCGGCTGAACACTACATTGGCTCAACTATAAATACGACTGAGCAAAGCTTCAAAAGAACTTACAAATGATTATAGGAGGCTACTAAGTTTGTGTTCCTTTTCTTTCTTCTTATATTGGTCCTCTGACCAACCCCCTTTTTGACTTCTAATGAAATCTTTTTCTCTAACTTCCAGGTGAATATAATGGAAGCTATTCCAACCACGTTTCATTTCTGTATATTTTTTCTGAATAATTCTTAGTTCTCTAGCACTGTGCTAGTGTTCTAAGCTAGAAATATTATATGCCGCTAATTTTCAAAACTTCGTTTCTCTTTTTCAACAGCAACAAAATAGAGCGCACCCTTGCTTGTTATGCTTTCCTCATTGACTTGCAAAGAGTATGAATTAATAACCCTCCGAATTTCGTCCTTGATATGGCTCGGAAGAATAGTATCACGTGTAATCTAATGCATCCATTGTACTTTTCTTCTTTAACATTACAAACAAAATAATAATAATAATTTACGTTATTATTATTTTTTATAATAATAATTTAAGTAACAAAAAATAATTCCACAAAAAAATCAAACGCATATAATACAAAATAATAATAATAATTTACGTCTACGTTCCTCAAGATTGAAATTTAATTTAATTCAAGATACACTAATATAATTCACTTGCGAAATAACACAATGTTACATAAAAGTAGTGAATGTCCATCCAATCAATTGAGGTACATCTAGATTCACAAAAATAACATGCCATTTTTTATTTCTCTACCTAAGAATTTTTTTCATGTAATTCTATCAACTTCAACCATTAATCTGCATTTAAAGAAATTAGATATACAATTTTAAAAATACTTATTTAAGCATTTTAAATTACTCTTACAAAGTCAATTGTTTCTTTTTTTTTCAGCATGTAATAGTAATTTTTAAAATTTAAAAATATATATTTTTAATTTTTAAAATAATAACTTAATAGTAAAACTTTACAAATTCATTAAAAAGGCCCACGTGAAAGAAACATTTTAAACAAAATAATAAACTAAGGGGGCGTTTGATTCAATGTTATCTTGATATTATGTTATCTAGAGAAGATAATTGTTTGATTTAATGACATACAAATAATCTTCGATTAGATTATAAAATTATTAATAAAAAGATAACATCTGACATCTAAATTACATAATATAACACTAAAATAACAACGAACCAAACGCCCCCTAAAATAACATATTTCTATGTTTGTAAATTTACATGAAATTAAAGGCTACATCAAAAGATCAAATAAAATTACCACTATAACAGAGCTTTTCCTAACCCAGTGAAACAGAAACTTATCTAAAACCAGAAGGCCCTAAGTTCAAATTCATGTGCTATAATTTTAAATTAGTGTAGGAGAAATTGTGGTATTTAGAGCAAAAGAATAATAAAAAAAAAAAAAACTGCCATATGATATATAATATACATGAAAAATATGGTACGCATAATCCTATCAAACTTTTGCCATCAAGTAAAATATTTTTCAAATTAATTCTGTGAAACAAAAAAGGCCACAACTAAGAAAAATTATTGGATGCGGATAGCGTACCGTTCGGACGCCCAATCAGAGGGCGCCACGTGTGCCCGGACCCAGCTGTATGGCACACGTGGCGTCCTCTGATTGGATTCTGGACAATACGCTGTCGGAACCCAATAACTTCTCCACAACTAGAGCAGTTGATTCATATTCCAGACAAGTAAATTAAAAACAAAAAAAAGGATATAAATTCACTGGATGATCGCCCATCACTGATCATCACCGGAGAGTAACCATCTCAAGTAATCAGTTCCATTGTCCAATATGGAAGATTGGTCAAGAGGCACAATTCTCTTCCTCGTCAGCATCTCAATGTCGATTCCCTGCCGTTTTCTCCCACCTTTCTGTCGCGGCCTCTGAGAATCGACTTCCAGAAAGTCACCCTTTAACAAAAGAATAAGTCAATGAACAAAGAATGAAAAGCCCTTCTGAACTTCAGATTAGAGATAAGGAATTTAGAATTTAGGCGAGTTGAAAGATGAAAAAGGTACAAAGACACAAAGATCTACTTTTTAAGCAACAGTAGATAAAAATAATTGACAAAAAAAAGTCAAGTCTATCAATAGTGATTGCTAAAAAACCAAGAGATGGATAATTAGGAATTAGTTCATAAAAAATTAAAAAAGATATTATAACAGAATTATTACGACTTATGTAAGAAGATAATATATTTTAGAATTTTTTTGAAATATTATGTGGAAAATTTAATAATGACTATTTAATAGAAATGCAGCAAGGAGTTTGTTTATCATGTTATGAAGATGAATAATATCAATCATATTTATGACTAAATTCACAAAAAGGAAAATGGCTAAAGAAGACACTGGCTCATACAAATGTTAGCAAAATCAAAAGAAGAATGAAATTCTTTGGGTTGTGATCAGAATCAGACTGTCAGGATATTAAATAGAAATGCAAAAATTACTAACAATAAGTGGTGAACAGTTCAAAGAGAACACAAAAAATTGGCAAATGCAAGTGATGATTATTCTAGATTGTAAATGGACCATGCTCTATTATAAATTCTCCTTTTCCAAATATTAAAGGGGAAATGCTATTGTGGTGTAACATTATTATGAGAAATTGATTGTTTAATTTGATGGCATGCTCAGATAATATTGTAAAAATAAAAAAATATCACACTGAAATGAAATCTAGATGTTCTATAATAGAAAGAGGTGAGGTTGGATTAAATTTTTGTCATCATCTTTTAATATAATAATATTAAGGAAAAATATCATTCAAATCTTTGAGATTAAAGGGTAACAACAAATAGCTGTACGATTTCAAAAATCTTTCAATGGGATCCCTAACATTGATATTAATATTTCAATTAGGCTCATTTTATAAATTATATTATTTTTCAATCATCATCAAAAACAATAACAAAGCCTTTATCCTACTAGCTGGAGTTAGTTACATGTATTCTTTATTCTTATTGCACTCTATCAAACAACAATTCCTCATTTAACTCCGAGCATGTAAGATCATTCTTTATAATTTTTTGCCACCTTTTTTGCATTTTTCTTTCTCATTTTATATAGACAAAAATCTAATAATTCAACTTTAATTACTGAACCTTCTATCGACCTACAATTTATATGTCCAAACCATCAAAGCCGACTCTCTCTGAACTATCTTTAATTGAGGAAACTCCAACATTCTCACAGATATACTCACTTCTCATCTTGTCTTTTCGTGTATACCTACTCATCTTCTCTTATTTGTATGTTTGTTTTATAGGTCAGCATTTAGCACTATATAACATCGCTTATTTTATAATTATTATATAAAATTTACCTTTATGTTAGAGTAGAATTTTTCTATTATATAATACATTAGATACATTCTTTCACTTTATCTATCCTAATAAGATCCTGTTAGCAACACTATCATTTATTTCACTATTATTCTATATGATTAATTTAAGATATCAAAACTACTCACTTTTTCTGATAACTTGATTATCAATTATCATCTCTTCAATATAAGTCCTTCTATTTTAACTAAATTTACACTATATATTTAAATTTTGATCTACTAAGACAAAAATATTTAAATTCTTAGGTATTTCTCCATAACTTAAGTTTCATCTTAGCCTCACCTTTAGTCTTATTAATATAAAAAATATCATCTATAAAAAGCATATATCAAAATACTTTTTCTTAAATGTGTCCAGTCAAAACCTCCATAACAAATACAAAAAAGTATGAACTAAAAACTGAACTTTAGTGTAATCCAACTAAAATAAAATAATTCATAATCAAAACCTCGTGTCCAAATACATATAATAGTCCTTTTATATACATTTTGAATAACTTGAATATAGGCATTGCAAATTAAAAAAAAAAAAACCTCAAGAGCACTTCCCTGAAGAGTTTATTATAAACTTTTAAATGAAAATTAAATGCGAATATTTTTTTCTCTCTAAATATCTTCATTAAACATTTCAACAAATGAATAGCTTCTATAGCAAATTTGCTTGTCATAAAACCAAGCTGATTTTGTAATATCTTAGTGTCACAATGTAATTTATGTACACTTTTTCTCAATATTTTAAAATATCCTTGTTAATTTGATTCTTTTATACTTAACACAATCTTGTATATCATTTTTATTCTTATAAATAGACACCAATGTACTATTTTTTTACTGATTTGGCATTATTTTAGTATTCAAAATCATATTGAATAATTTAGTGAGCCAAAAAATTCTCTCTTATACATTTTCAAACATCTATTGGAATGTCATCCGATTCTTGTGTTTTTTTATACCTCATCTTCTTTAAAGTCTCTCAAACTTTAGGTTACCTAATACATCAAATGTAAAGGCAAATTTTTATCTTCTTAGATGCAAAATTCAATAAGATCAATAGTATTATCATAGTCATCATTGAAAAGCTTTTTAGAATAATTCTTCCATCTATATTGTCATCCATCTATATTGATATTTTTTATCTTTATTTTTAATATATTTTATTTTAATCAGAACTTTAGTTTTCTTATCTCTTACTTTAACAAGCTTATGTATGTGTCTTTCTTCTTCTTTAGTGTTCTTCTTGTGTAAATACTCAAAAACTATAATTTTTGTATTACAGATTACTTTCTTAAATTCTCATCGAACAACTCTATACTTCTCTAAATTCTCTTTACTCATGCATTTATATCAGTCTCAATAATAATTTTTTTTAATCTTTTCTTATATATCTTCTTTTCACCACCAATCATATTTATTATTTGGAGCATTTCTTTTAGATTCTCTTAGTATATTCTTTGTAATGTTATAGATATAATTAGCAATTCTCAACCACATAAAATCAGCTTCACTTTCAATGTCCCTCTGCCCAAGTTCTAGAATCCTCATCTTAAAGATATTCCTATTATCATTCTTTAGATTTCACCAATGAGTTTGAGAGTACTATTTCAGCTTTACTATTCTTTTTGTAACTCATCATTTTAAAATCTAAGGTCCTTAATTAATGTTGAGTAGTCAAGCATTTACTTTGAATGACTTTATAATATTCACAATCCAAGCGATCTCATTTTCTTATAACAAAATAATCTATTTACGTTCTTGAAGACCAATTCTTATAAGTAATAATATGCTCAATCTCTTTATTGAATAAAGTATTATTAATCAAAAAATCATAAATTAAAAAAACTCTAAAATAGTTTTACCCTTCTCATTAATTTCCCTAAAACAACACTTATTGTGAATGATGTTAAATTTTTTAACATCTTCAATATGTCTATATAGATCTCCTCCAAATATTCACTTCTAAGATATCTTTTATACCAACTCTTCTAAATCATTTTAAATTTTTATCTTCAAACTCACATTCAAACCTACTTGGGAGACATACACAATTATAATATTAATAGTCATCCCATTGATAATAATTTTTACAACTATAATTCTATCATCATTCCTCTTGACTTTCATTATATGATCCTTCAAACACTTATCAAGAATTATACTCACTCTATTCCTAATTCTATTCTTACAAGAGTACCAAAATTTGAAACTTCAGTTATCAATTTATTTGCTTTCTCCATCCCATTTCATTTCCTGAAGGTGCAAAATATTAATTCTCCTATGAACTATAATATCCACTAATTTTATTAACTTACTTGTCAGGTATCTATAACCCAAATACCTAATCTTATGCTAATGTCGTAGACCAGCTTTTTTATTTGCATCCGTTTATTATATGAAAACTCTTACTCATCGCTACACTTAGGTACCGATGCAGTAACCTTTGACACTCTTCACTAATATTAAGGCACTTCCAAGAAATTTTCTATCTTTAACTTTAGCGCAATATCTTAAAGGATTCATATCATGTTTGTTTGACAAATTTTAGGCTAATTATCGACTGCATAACAAAACCCTCCGCATTTCCCATTTGGGACCTGAGACTTGGCAATGACGCATTAGTTTTCGTCATCCTTTAAAAGAATTTATTTTTAAATTAAATTTTTTAATATAAAATGAAAAAAAAACCTCAGTCTACTCCCGTCATTAGCTGCTAGATCGTGCCTACAGCGACCGTCGACAAAAGCAGCCACCCCACATGTAGCCTAACAAGGCTGTCACCATGCACGTGCAACTACGCAGACTACTGCGCCAATAGATGTAACCGTCGCCATGCAGGGCCTCTATGCGCAAGGCCGCTGAGCCCATGGTCACTCAAGTGCAGGGCCACTGCACGCTCGGTTCATGTGCACGTAGGACACATCAATGCAAGCGGCGTCGACCCTACTAAGCTGCCAGCATCCTCAATAATGGCTCTATGCAGCCACCAGCGTGCCATGGCAGTGGCTCTGTGGCAAAGGTGACAGGATGAGACAAAGAGGAAAGATATAATAATTTCAAGTTTTTTTAAAAAAAATTAATTTAAAATTTTGATTAAAATATTAATGTCAAATTCACGAACGTCATTAAAAGATTTTAGAAATTATGGACCTACTTAATATTACCCCCTAAACTTAAGAACTTGGATGATATTTACCCTAATATTAAATGAAACAAGCAAAAATTTATATATGATATGGACATGTAGATAACACAAACATCTAGATAACATCAAACCAAATGCCTCCTAAGATGCATCTACAATTAAAAAAATAGTAGCATTTATAACCAAGATTCAAAATTATACATAATTTATTGAGTATGGGTGCTAAGATGATACCTGCTCATAAATATGAGTCCTTTCATGCTTATCCCTCACATGCTTGTAAGTGAACTTCAGTCTGCATCCAGACATGTGACAGGAGAATGGCTTCAGTTCTTTATGAATAGCCTTAACATGCTTATTGACGTTTGATTTCTGTAACATAAAACATAACACATAAGGAATATAAATACTACAATAGCCATTTGCAAATAAATGAAAACAGTGTGTAAAAAACCCAAAAGAAACGCTGAACTATAAGATGGGATACAATTAATCTCTAACTTCATTTGTTTATCTAACCAAATTAAAATTAACTTTGTTAACCATATCATACATAAATTTTAATATTAAAATTAATTAAATTTTACAACAATACAAAATTACTAAATAATTATTTATTTCACATCATATACAATCCTTTATAAAAGAATATTCTCATGCAAGATTAACCTTTGCAAAAAAAAAACACACCTAAAAGATATGGCAATCGTAGAATTTTTGTAAGACTTACAGGTACAAAATGCCAAATCGTATACACCCAAGATGCTAAAAAATTATAAATAGCAAAAATTACACTCTTTCTTTATCATCATAAATTTAAGTTAACCCAACTCCGGTTAAATTCATATAACTCATTTCTCAATCTACACACGTGACAGTAAAAATCTCTAAATTTACAACACCATCCAAAAAATAGTCATGCTTATATCAGGAGTACCTTTTTTTATGATAAAGAACACCTATTTTGAAAATGAAGGTTTGGGTAAAAGATATCACAAATAACAGTTAAATGAAAGTGATTGTTTAAAACTCTTCAATCTTCAAAATGTAATTACGAGATTTAGGTGTTTATTATTTTAATTAAAATTAAATCTCTATCTTTTACAGTCATATTGCACAAAATATACAAGAAGTATTTAGGAGTGCGGGCTTTTTAGTACAAAAGGGTAGGTTGAATAGGGCATACATCTAAAAAAAAGGACATAGTAATCTATAGCTTATAGGATATGTACATGAAATGAGAAGACCATACATGTGTTCATCTGTGAGAAGGTTGAAGTTGCCTCAATTAAAGATAAGTTCAAAGAGAATCAACTTAAATGGTTTTAAAATTAACCCTCTCAAACTTCATCTCTTTTTGTATAAGACCAACCCAGAGAATATCCACACTTCCCAACATCTCAATAACTCAGAAACAGAGTTTTGAAAGTACTTGAAATCATAAATATTAAAATCAATAGAATGCAATTGGCCAGCAAGTATTGATGAAGAAATGTAATAAAAAGGAGCACTGAAAATTTTGAAGGATTTGAAATTACATTTGAAAATGTATGACCACAGCCATCAAAACTGCATTTGAGTCTCTCTGTTAAAATGCCTTGGTGTGCAATTTGATGCCGCTTAAAGTTTTTCCTCAGCTGCTGGCTCCCACAAACCTCACACTTGAAATACTTGTGACAAGACTGAACATGAGCCTTCAGGAACTCAGCATTTGTGAAAGACTTCAAGCATCCAGGTTCCCCACAGATAATCTCCAAGCACTCCAGTTTCACTGTTCAATAAATGATAAGACTTCATAAGAGAACATATACAATAGATTATGAGTAGAAGAAGGTTAGAATATGAGAGTCACAAGAAAAAAAAAGAGTGCAATCGTCAAAACTATAAATCTACTAATAATACGATGGATTTCTGGATAGAGGATTAACATATGGAAAAGTATTACTTACCATGAGAATCTTCATGCTTCCTTAATCTGGAAGGATACTTGAAAGCTTTTCCACATCCAGGTTCCTGGCATACATGCAGCCTTTCACCTTCACATGGGGAACAACCATCATGTAGTTTTTATTCATAATTTATTACATTCCCTTCATAAGAAAAGATGAGGTAACTTACCATGAGAATCTTTGTGATTCCATAATTGAGATGCATGCTTAAATGCATTTCCACATCTAGGAACCTGACAAAGATGCTTCTTTTCACCTTCACATGAGGCATTATCATTATGAAAATTCTTGACATGCTTTATCACATTTCCTTCATATGAAAATTTCTGATTGCAATTCTCGGAAGGGCAATAAAAAACTCTCCCTTGGTGAGTAAGTAAATGTCGATTTAGATGATCCTTTCGTCGGTAGCTAGAATGGCAATCCTCAAATGGACACGTGAATAGCCTCTGCAACTAGCATAACACATATTAGCTGCAAGCCAACAAATACAAAATGACAAGGCGGAGTAAATTTCTGGCTCTTTAGAGAAATGCAACCTATATTACAGATTGGCTTCTCAACATATATAGGATTAGATGTTGATCATGTACTGACTTTGAGAAAGTTGGCTAACAAGGAAAAAACAAAGGCTGACATGGAAAAGATTTTGCCATGGAGAACTACTCGAGCATCTGTCATCCAATTCACAGAACATGGTCCTATTGGTCCCAGTAATCTAATGAATTACATGAAAAAAATTAAGCTAAAGCTACAGAAAGTAACATTCTGACTTGAACATATTCAAAAGTAATAAACCTCTAGAGGAATGATGCGTGACTGAGGCTTTCTTGATGGAGCTTCTCAGAGGTCACCCTTCCTGATACTAGTCCATTCAAGAAAAGAAGGGAGCCTCTTTGCATTTTGGAGGTCATTTTATGGGATCCAATGCTTCACACTGTCCAAGTAATTTTCAAATAATCCTGCAAAAGCATTTCCATTAGTTCAAAAGAACAGAAGAAATGCACTGCAGGGCAATGAATCACATGTAAAGATAACCATGAATCAATAATATATATATATATATATATATATATATTCCAGGAACATAAGATAGAATTAGAGAAAATAGTTAAAAGAACTTGAAGCATGCAACTTCCTTAAGATTAGTGCAAAAATATATAAGAATCAATTCATTTATTACAAGATTAACCTAGAATCCCAGTGATTTATAGGCAACTTGTGCAAAAATATCATCCAACCTACAGAAATATGCTTACCCAAAACTAAGATTTATCTAAAAAATGCTAAAGTTAATCATTAACATGGAATTCTACAATGCACTGGGGTGGATAATGTTGGAAGAAAAGCAACAAATGTCACGTGCCAAGGACAACTACCATGTTTGAACTAAAAAGAAGGCATAGAAACCTCATAAACGGTTAAACTTTTGACTGAACCTTAGGCCCTGTTTGAAGCGAGGACCAAAATCAAGATTAAAATGGTACTAGTTCAAAAAACAATAATAATAATAATAATAAATAAATATTTTTAATTATTTTACACAAATTCTAATATAAAAAAATATAATTTTACTTCACATACTCAATAATTTTCAATAAAAATAGCAACTTTATTTCACATCTTAGACCAAAATATTCGAATAGAGTATTTGGTCTAGAATGTGAAATAAAATTGATTTTTTTTTAAAAATTATTGAGTACGTGAAGTAAAATAATATTTTTTTTATATTAAAATTTATGTAAAATAATTAAAAATATTTATTTATTATTATTGTTATTGTTTTTTAAATTAGTACCATTTTGGTCCTGGTTTTGGTCCTCGCACCAAACAGAGCCTTAGTAAACATAGCTTCTTTGTAAAGTATAACTTGCAAACATAATGTTTATCTGTTGCAAAAAAATCCATTTTTTTCTTGAATTACTCATTTGAAATTACAATTATAACGTTTACAAAGAAGGTAGTATCTTGAACATTTTGTTGAACTACGTGCATTAAATAATAATCAACGAAAAGGCTTCAAACATTTTTTAATAAATATCCCACATATTTTGGTAACTGAAGTCATTGGACTGGAAGAATGACTAGATGTGGGAGAATGGATCAAACAAAATGAACTATGATGCTGTGAATAACATCAAATATAGGTTCTGTGTTAAAAGAAAATAAAAATTTGAACTTCTGCTTAGCAGGCAAGTAATAAGTAAAAACCTCAACAGAATGACTTTGCTTATGTTGCAGTAAATAAGATGGCTTCTTAAAAATTGCATCGCACTCCTCACAAGCATAACATAGCTTCTGCCTTAATTCTTGCTTCTGAGCATGGACTCCATTAACTGCAGCCTCTTTCAATTCAACCTACAGTTTTTCAAAGTATCTACATAATTGGCATTTAACACATTGGATGAAGAGATGAAACTGTGCAATGGTTAATTCAAGTATGTAATCCTTAAAAAATGAAGGCCTTTGATCATGATATGCAATATATCTATACTATAATTAGAAAGTATACAAGCTAATTTCAGCAAATGTGAATTAGATTTCTAAAGCAAATAGATCTTTGGAGTTCATATACAGCCTCCAATATTTTAAATATAGCTTAAATCTTCTAATAAGACACACGTCAGTACATATTTACAACTGTGTAGAGAGAAAATATATCAACGGAACTTAGTTTTGTCTTTTTTTTTTGCTAATTGGCTGCTAACCATTATAAGCTCAAATAAGATCATCAACGGCTGGAGGTTATAGCTGACAAAGACATGAGGCCTAGACAATTTAAATGTATTCTAAATTGTTCATTGGTCAATCAATCTAACTAATACATTGACATGTTAGGATGGTGAAAGTACAAATGCATTAAAAAACAAGTGCTATGGACTTGAAATTCAAGAAATGGGAGACTCCTATCCAACACAGTTTACTTTATTTGAAATGATGCAAACAATCTAACTACTTGCAGCTTGATCTTCAAGCAACAGTAAACTCCGTAACCAAGTCAATCAATCGTCCATGAGCTGCTTGTAAAATCTTATTCATATAGATCAACTTAACAGTCTTAGTGATGTAGAAAGCCCTATTTCAGGTGAGCTGAAAACCTAAAACCATTTATACCATTAAGAACTCTCTTCTTGAAGTTCATCATACACGAGAAACCAAGCATCATTTGAAACAGCAATTTACCTTTATAATTCGAAGTTAAGATATATAAAAAATGAACAAACATACAGCAGCACACTATTAAAGAAGGATGAAGAATTCAAGAATCTATCACCCAAACTCACATACTTGCATCACCATCCGCAGAATTCAAAACTTATAAATTGTCATGTAACTCATATTAACCAATTTAAAATTTTATGAGTGAGAATAGCGTTGACCTCCAAGAAAAATTCAGAGAAACATACAACAGAAAATAAACTATTCATTCAATGATAAAAGTAACATGCATAAGTTATTCAAAAATAATAATATGCATGAAAATATGGCACATTTAAATTTTTAATGCAATCAATCAGCCTTTAGTTCCTAGAATAACAAAGTTCATTAGATCTCAATTTCTCAATATTATAATAGCTAGGATTCTATCCCGAACACTCCATCAAGACAATTTACAAGATTCCTAAACATCATATACAATATAATAAAACCATGGCTATTTCAAGCATAAATGAAGAATCAAAAATGTTTTAATATACCATTAATAAAAATCAAAATGAATCATAGCCAATCAAGTTGAAGATAAGGCAACAGGAAAGATGCAAAAACAGCTATGATACTCCTATACCTGATGGTGTGACTGCATGTGAGACATTATAAGAGATTTCTTTGACCTACAAATCCCGCAATACTCACAGTAATACCTCCTGATGTCTCTAAAAATAGGCCGTAATTTGTCATCTCCTTCTGATGTGGCTACCATCTGTTAAACAAATGTTTGAATTAGAAACATAACAAAAAGATCAATTTAGAAAGTCGTGAGCATCAACAATTGTTGGCATGAGATTTAGTCTCTTTAAAAAAATAACTTGTTACTGTAATGCATCTAAAACCCTTTTGAGCAGATATAGTAAATCTAAATACGGATTGCAAATTTATTTATCCAACAAACTTCATAACAAATCTATGCTGCTAAATGATGAGTGGAGAAGGTTAAGAGAAGAGAAGGTTACGAGGTCCTGTAAAATACCTATTAAGACGGGAAACAATCAACGAGTTTTTACGTGGAAAACCAACTGGCGGAAAAACCACGGCTCCTTTTCAAGGAGGCTTGAAATATCACTAGAAAATGTCTGTTTGGGTTACAGAGTATTCAAAGGATTTTTCTTTGGATCTCAGCCCCTTAGAAGGCTGTGTACAGGAAGTATATATACCCTGGGCCTGTTATGTCTAGTCACTTTCAGCCAAATAACCTACGGCCCTAGTGACGGCTCAATTAATGTCTGCGGATGGCTAGTACATGACTCCTGCTGTACGGCGTGTCAGTGGTTACGGCCTGTCGGCGGGAAAAACCGCATCTTCTACCAGAGCAGTACGATTCCCAACGGTCAGATGTCACGTCGGGTCTTTGTTCTTCGGGATGATACCTTTTCGGCATCTGCTGTTCGGGTTGATACCTTTCTTGTTCGACTCGGAGCCCTTGCCCACGTGGCTTCTGTGATTTTCCACGTGGACGGTCTTGATGAAGAAAGCGTGGATCCAATTGCAACATGTCCCCCCGATAGTCGTGAAGTGTATTAATGTGGGTGCCAGGTTGCCACGTGTACCAGAGTGGTCTATAAATATTTGTGAAGCACCGGTCGAGTCTTCTGTTGACCAGAGGAGAAACTGGCGTGATGAATCTTTTCTCGGGAATAGCGGACAGCCTCGAAGGTGGTAAGCCGGACCGAACCGACGCCAGGCGCCCGTCCGTTCGTGAAGAGGCGTCGAAGAAGCTGAGGATCCGCCTTTCCAGCGCAGGGGAAGGCGTACGCATGACGTCTAGGTCCTGCAATATAATGTTTACGTGGGATATTTAATAACTCATTATTTTTTTTTAAATATTTTTTTTTTGATATTGAGTGTAGTAATTCAATGTTGTCACAAGGAACTAGATGAAAATAATTCCTAATTAGAGATGACTAGATCCTCATCTAATACCATTTACATAGGTGGAAAAAGAGAGAGTCTGTTCTTATTCTTCTTAAGCTGGAGATGGGGCTGTTATCGATCTGATTTTGAGCCGAGCTAATACCGGCCCGAAATCGAATCGATCACATTTCGAGCCGAGCTAATACCGGCCCGAAATCGAATCGATCACATTTCGATCGACTCGAAATCGGTTCGAAGTCGATTGGGTTCAAATTCGAGCCGGCTCGAGTCAATTCCAATCGATTTCGAGCTGATTTCGAATCATTTTTGAGTAGCTCGAAATAATAAAATTTCAAGCTGGGTAGGCTCGACTTAATCCGGCTTGGTTTATAACATATATATATATATATTATATAATATGTATTTTAATTTGAGCCGATTTCGAGCCGGATCCAGTCGAGCGGCTCAAAATCGGCTCGAAATCATTACTGAGTTGAACTTTTGGCTTGTTAATCAGTACGTTTAGATTGACTTGATTTCGATTCGATCTAAAATCGATTCAACTTTCGATCCATATTACTGGATCGCTCCTATTCTAGCATATGTGGACTTCTTTCGACGATGGATTTCTAAACATTTCCTGTGGACCTTTTGCTTTACTCAACACCAGATCATGTATTTAAAATCACACCTTGTGAGAATAGGGCAATGATCTCGAGTATAAACTCCCGAGAATGCTTTGCATGTTATTGTCTAAATGTAGATACTCCGCCGCCAAAGTTTTATAGTGCGTTAATATGGTTCTGCGAATCTGCATGCTCTATTATCGCATAAAATTCTCTAGGCCTTCTATAGGCACATGTTGTATTCTACGCAAAAAACTCTTATATGTATATCAATGATCAAATAACTACTACGTACAAAGTCGTCTTCTTGAAATTTGATGCCACTCCTTGCTTTGCTAGATGGATCTTAAAACTTGCTTTCCTGTGAACAAAAATAAAATTCAATTGGAAGCATAATAAGCTTACATTTTTTAGTTCTAGCATAATGGTAAATATATACCATCTAGGTTAAATATAAATCTTATAGAACAAATAAAAATGAATCTAACTAGCTAAGAAAATAAAATAAACAACTAAAGATTCTTTTCGAAGACGTTCCAGAAGAAGAAGAACCCTCTGGAGCTGTCAATATCAAAGACTCTCCTTCGCAGGACTTGGGCTCAAAGGAGGTCTTTTGCTTACGGAGATGCTCCCCTTCCTGAAGAGGCGGCTACTGCAGAACCTGCCCTAGAAAAGAGTCCTCCAAGTATGTCTTCCTAATCTTCTTTAGTTATTATCCTTTTTGGTTTGCATTTCTATCCATGTGCATTTTATTAAGAGATCGTACACAACCCTTAGGAAGAAGAAGAGACTTGTGAGGCAAGGAGATGCCTCACAATCGCATGCTGCTTCTCAGACTGTACCTCCTTTGATAGAGGCTTTTCTCAAAGTTCCTACTACTAGAGGGATCGAAGAAGAAGCTGTTCGAATTAGGGTGCCTAATAGTTTAAAGGGAGTTCTCTAACTTGCTGTCTTTTCGTGTTGGGTACAACTCGCCATTGTTCGGCCTCACGATGGTGATATCTATCTTTCTGTCTCTGTTGTCGATACAACCTCTGTTCTTTCACTTGTTTTAACACGTTGTAGATTTTAGACTTTAATGTTCTTTCTTTTTTTCCTGTTGAGGAGGCACTTTGGCAGATTCTTGTGCTATCACAGAGGCCTTAAGGACTGCAGTCATGCTGTTTCTTTTGACCATATTTAACAGGCCAAATTTGTTTAATGTTGGGATGAAAATGATTGTTTATGAGTCAATTTCTAGGGCTAAGTGCTCTGCTTGAGCTGTTTTCCCCTCCTTTGGCTGGCCGAAGCTTTACAACTTGCCTTCTGATTCATTAGGATTTTGGAGGTTGATGACTCTATGGTCTACCGAGATCACGATCTGTCCTCGGTTGTCGGTGTGAACCATCCTTTTCACTGGGTGTCTCCTCACATGACAATATTTGGAAGACAGCCCTTCGTACATGCTTCCAGTTTTCTTCTGTTCTAGGATGCCTACTGTTAGCACGTTTGGTCTTTTTCCTCTGCCAAGGAGGCGTGGAATAATAATCCCCTCATTAGCTCTTACCCTGCTCGAAGTCTGATCATTTCCTGATCTGGTAATACTTTTCTCAATCTTTGTTGACTTTTGCAGCAAATCCTCAGGAGTGATGGTCCCAAACTAAATGCAGGCTCTAGTTGAACTAGTTGTGATGATGGCTCCATTGATGTTTATTGAAGTTCCTTGCCCAAGTTGAATAGTTGCATAATTCTCAGCCAAGACCGTGGCAACAGGTTTCTTAACAAACACCATCTCACCTACAATGAACAAGTGTCAGCTTTTCTCCATTAGGTTATCAGGTTACTAAAAAGAATCTTCCCTAAAGATAAAAAAAGAAATCGTCCCAGCAGAGTCGCCAAAAATCTGTTGGCCTCGAGAGGTTGAGCGTCACGGCCAGAATGAGGTTTAGAGTTCACTAAAAAGAGGAAGAATTTAGAATCCATGACGAAAGGAGAGGCTTACCAGTCGCAAGTCCTTCTCTTGTTCATTGCTCTTCACCTTGCAGTTCAATACTTCAGAATTCCAGTCCTTTTATCAATGGACTGGGGAATATTTATAGGTTCTACTGGTGGCTGTTAAATTTTTTACTAGAATTAGTGACTAATTCTGTCGAAAATTAAGCTTCTTCGAAGAGAATCTTGATAGAAAGATCTCAGTTTCCCAGAAGCTTCTATCTTGATTTGTTTTGGTTTTCAAAGACTCTGTGTCTGTCGAAGATGTTGAGCTGCACTGTTGTTCATAACTCTATTCCTTAGATGTCCTAGGTTTATCTGGGCCATTTCTTCGAAATCTTATTCCTTCGAAATTGAGGAAAGGTTCAAAAATATCGAACCTTTCAAACAGTCATTTGGAATGTTATTGTTGCTCATTTTGAAAACTTTTAAAAGGCAAACATAGATTTCAGGTTCTATTTTAAGATTTAGTTCTAGCTTCTAACTTAAACAAAAATTTCATAGATTTAAAAAAATAATAATTTAACTTTTCAGGTATACTAGTAGAAACAAAAATGCATTAGTTAACATAAATGACATGTATTCGAATAATCTAATCATGAAAATTATGCAATGTCATAGAATTGAAAAGATCAAGCTTGAAATCCATAATTAGACCAACTTGCATATTCACATACAGTTTCATAGAGTAGCTGATTGGTAAAATGTCTAAATAATCCAGTAACTCATATAACTAGACAGGAAACTATCAGAAGAATCCATTTAATGACCTTTGAAATATACTTGGCTGATCTCCTGTAGAGAGTAAGAGTTGCCGAGGAAATAGCGACTGCTGGCGAGACCGCGTAAACGAGCAGCGGCGCTTTCAGGAGAAAATAGAATACGACAGATCTCCGACGCCCGGCACCGTTAGATCTGAGTGTGGAGAAGTTGGAGAGGATAGAAACCAGGGGAGGGATGGCACCTGCAGTGCTGGATCTGCTGATTTCAGAAAAAAAAAATGAAGTGGATCAAGTGCTCCGGCGTCCAGGAAAGGAGGGCGTTGTTCGCCGTCCGCGAGATTCGCAGTTGGCACGACTAGTCACCTGCTTCCGCTCTCGAGCGTAAAGCTACTCCGAGGAGGCGACAACCAGTTTCTGCCGCGGCCGCCGCTTGCTGGTTTGCTGGGTCTCCGCCGAGAGAGGAAGAACAGCGGAGTAGGAAGAGGAAAGGAAAGAAGTTGGAGAAAGCTTAGCTTTGTGATCCGGTGAGCTCTCGATGAGGAAGACGGAGAGAACCGGAAGAGCGGCGCGTTAGCTCTGATACCATGATAATCATGCACAAATCTCAATAGTTAGGGTTTTACCCTTATAATATATAGTTATAGGGTTATAAAAGAACAATGCATATTTACAATATTAGCCATCAATACTAATACTAATGAACCTCAAGTATCCTAAGGGGCCGTTTGGATAGGTGGGTTAGCTGGGTTAACTCAAGTTAACCCAGCTAACCCACCAAACGCGTTATAACGCGTAACCCTTATCCCTGGGTTAATAAACCCCGCGCCCTCCCCTTACCCCGCCTAACCCCGGTGTTAGCTACCCCAGCAAGGATCCGGGGTTAAGGGCGGAGACGGCGGAATCGCTCACTGTCGCGCGCGATTCCTGCGCGAGCGGTTGGATTTTTTCGCGCGACCTAGCTGCCGGATGATGGCATCGCACCAGGCGCGGCGACGGCGGAGGAGTTCTGCTCTGATACGCAGGCCGGCGCGGTGCCTCTCCGGCAGCGACGACCTTTTGGCTTGGCTGAGGCGAGTTTTTTTTGTTGTACATGTTTTTGTTCAGGTAAATGGCAGATTTGTCTTCTCTACCAGATCTTCTTGATTCTTGCTGTTTTTTGTTTTCCCGTTCTGTGCCTGGAGCGAGTCTGTGCCCTAACTTTTTTTTTTGGAACCTAACCTGCTGCAGAGTCATTCCATGCTCCTTATCTTGGTGCTGTGCTGTCTGTCATTCTTCATTTTCTGCTGGTTTACCTCCCTGATTTATTTTTTATCTCTGTGTCATGCCTGGAATTCATGCTATACATTCCAACATATTTTTTTTTTTACTTCATACCAGCTGCAATTGCTGTGAAGTTGGTCATTTTTTTTTGGTTGTTGCAATGGCTCTGCATTCCACGGTAACATGCTGTTCACCTGTGAATTTTCCCTCTTTTTTTGTGAGGGTTTAGGGATGATTGTGCAGTTTGATGACCTGGCTCTCATGTTACCCATGTTCTCATTGTCATTATTAATCAATTTTATTGATTATCATTTTGCCACTATGCTTGCAATGAGACATAGGCATGTTACCATGCTTATTAGGTGGACTTTGTCTTATATAACACATGCAATATGATTCATTGCCATGTTACTTCATAATTTATGCCATGTTCCTCTTTTGTCATTGTTTAACAATAGAGCTCTTACCTCCACTATGTTGTTCCAAATTAAGTTCATCATCCTTTGGCTGTTTTTTTGGCCTGTTCTGCCCTTTGTTTCCTATTTATTGTTGAAAGTTGATGGTTACCTCACCTTTGCTTCCAAGTTTTAGCATTCTTGTCTACTTGATTTGCTCTAACTGCTTTCTAGTAAGTATATTTTTCCTTTATTCCCATTTAATTTTTATGTTCTGCTACAGTTAATAAATAATTCGTATATGAACAGATACAATATTTGTTTGGTCAGATATTACACTTGTTCTTATGCCACCTTCGAAATATGGGCTGTGATGAATTTTCTGATCAAAAGAAAGTAAAATTTAGAGGTCTGATTAATGTCACAGTGATTTCATGTCATCTGTATGTTATCCTTGGTATCCAGGAGGAGAGGTAAACATCAAAATGTTTACCTCTTTGCCGATCCAAGTTACCTTAGCCGATGTAGAAATTTCTGAGCCCAACACTGTCCATATAATATGCAAGGGATCAGTTCCCGTGCGAGGAATCGGGAGTGGGAAGAGGGGTACTTTTTTGGTTATTGATTGATCGGTTATTTTTTGCCGGTGCTTCGAGATTTTGCAGGAGATTTCAATAAGCGCAACTTTTCAATGAATTTCGATGTGACGGACGTTGTTTTTCAAGCACAGCGTTTTTCTGGTTTAAAGAAGTTGATTAATTTTTATGTATATTTTTTGAGGCTTTTGGGCATTGAACATGTTCAAAGGATTTTCAATCCAAGTTCACCACAAGGAAGTTATGTTTATTTACATGGATTTGGCTTATTTGCCATCTTTGTGATCATTTGAAGTTAATTTGATCCACTTTGTTGCAGGCAGTGATTGTTTGTTTATCACCACCATCTGTTTGTATACAAGTTTTGCTTAGAACATGTGTATTTTTCCCCAGAAAGGTGGTTTATTTTTCTTAAAAAAATATTTCACATACTGCTGAAAAGAAGTTGAAGCCTTTTTGGTTTATGATCTATGACCTCAAACCTGGTAAAAACATGGAACGTATACATTGGAACTTTATTTATGAAGAAAATATCAAGCATTATTTTAGAAAATGTTGATTGAGGTCTCACTAGGCATGTGTTGAGTTGGACGGTCATCAAAGGAAAACCCACATTTTTACCCTTCATTAAATAAATATTTTCTGGTAATGGAATTTGTTTTTATGTTGTTTTTGCTATTCTTATGTGATTGGGATTTATTCCTAGCTACGACTTTCCTTTAGATATGTAGTACCTTTCTTTTATAGATCAAGGTCCATTTTTTTGTGTTCTCTCTGTGATGCAAGGAAAAAATGTTACCTTATTGTTTGTTCTAGTGTTGTTTCTTCTTTCTATTTTTTACCCACGTTTACAAAGGCAGCATTGTTTTATGTGCTTTGTACTTTTGTTTCACCTTTCTAGTTGAATTTTTTAGTGTTGTTGAGTTTTAACTGTAGTGCATTCTTTGGTCGCTTCTTCAATTGAATGGTGTGATGCTTTTAGAGTGCATTTTTTTTGGGTCATTTCACGTGAACTTCTGGATGTTGATAATATTACGTGCTTAATAATTGATAACTGCATGCGCATGTTGATCCTATTATTGCTTATGTCATGACAATATGCAAATATTGATTATTGCATATTAGTCTTTTGGAATATCCTCTATGAGATGATTTCTTTCTTGTCATGCAAAATGTTTCTTACTGAATTTTATTTGAAATTACATAATCTTTGATTCCTCGATGTTAAGTAATACTATTTTATTTCGTGATTTTCTTTTTACAGTGTCCTACTTGGACTTCATTCTATGAATAGTTACAACACTTGTTTGATCAGATGTTACACTTGTTCTTATGCCTTCTTTTAAATACGGGCAATGATGAATTTTCTGACAGTAAAAAAAAAGGTCAAAAATCATGAGGCTAAATAACGTCAAAGTGATTTCATGTTATATTTGTTCAGTTAACCTTGGTATCTAGGCGGAGAGGTAAGCATGAGTAGTTTTTTACCTTTTTGCCGATCCAAGTTACCGTAGCTGTTATGGAAAATTCTGAGCCCAATACTTTGCCCTGCTGCATGGTAAATCTCGCCGCTTTTCTTGGTTCTGTCTTGTTTGTCATTCTGCGGTTTTGTGCTTTTTCTCACTATTGCCTTAATAAGCTGATTTTGTGATTTGGTGGGTTAACCATTTTTGATATATGGGCAATGATGACTTTTTCAAAATAATGCTAACTTTTTGTTAGGAAATGTCATTCTCCGGTTTCCGACGTACGGGTCAGGATAAACTATCAATTAGGAAGCCTTCGCGAACTATGCCTGCAAATGACAGAATGACAGAAGCTGCTGATGAGCAACAAATAGGTCCCTCGAACCAACGAGCGAACAGAAAAAGTAGGGATCCAAATTTCTCTACTGAAGAGAAAGACAGACTCATTTTGCTTATCACGGAGAAACATAATAATGGGGACGTAGTTAACGGGAATCCTACGCCGTTGGCTTGGATCGAAATTACTAAGGCTTACAATAGCCAAGTTTGTACTAAAAAAACCGCCCAACAACTAAAAGATTCCTGGAAATCATTAAAAAAAGATTACAGGAAGTATCATGAACTTGCTGGACGGAGTGGGTGGGGATGGGATCCAGTGAAAAACATACCGGATGCAACCGATGATTTGTGGGAAGAAATTCTTCAGGTGTGATGTAGCAAAATTTTTTAAGTTTGGGTACCAGCATTAATTATTTCTATAACTTATAGTCTTTATTTCTATAGGTTCACCCAGAATATGAACCGTTACGAAGGAAGCCCTTTACACATTACGAAGCAGTTGGGGACCTTATTACAAACACATTCGCATTAGGCAACCATGCTAGGTCTTCAATCAATTACATGTCAACGGGTGAGTCTCCAGAAATGGACACAAATGTTGAAGTCAATGCGAATGACTGGAACGAACCTGCTTTCGATACTAGATACGTTTCTGGGGAAGGATCTAGTTTTGCTGAGAACTACGTCTTCGTTGAGGATAATGATGTACCCTGTGAACCTTCCTCAGGGAGTGGAGGTAAGCGTGCAGCCGAAACAGGCAAAGAACGTAGACGACGTAAAAAAAGTTTTACAAAAGAAGATGCAGAGTGCTTACTTTCTGAGGCAAGGAACAAAACAAATATTGCATTGCAGGCAATGCAGCGCGCAATGCCTTACACTATGGAAGACGCGATGAAAAAGTTAGGATGTATGCAAAATATAACAGACACCGCAATGTGTGCAATAATAGATGCATTAAATGAAACTCCTAACAATATCACAGTGTTCATGATGCTAGAAGGGAGTCGGTTAGAAAGTTGGATTGGTGCAACTGTTTCCCGACATACTTGATTTGGCCGGATGCCAATATTTACTGACCGACCAAACCCATCATTTGATCCTCCCCCCAATTTCTAGTGTAAGATTGAGTATTTAACTTGTTTTGTCTCCAAAGTCACTACAGACAGTGCTTCTGAGGTTGTTGTACTATTGCTTAATGTTGCAGTAGTAATGTTGTTTTATTCTGTACCCTCAACATTTGTAAAACTCTATCGTTATATTATATTGTTGAAATAATTAGATGTTTCTGTATTAGCAATTTCATAATGGAATGTTGTAATATGCTACAGATGGACATTACCCAATTTTATGGCAATGAGGTTGCCAACCTCATCACATGCATAGATGAAGAAGCAGTATTACTGGAATTTGTTTCTGAGTTTGTTGAGTTGGACCAATCTAATGTGCAAGTTCCTCGATCTATGTACGATAGACCATACCCCGGTAAATTATACATTCATGAGATCTTAAACGGGCATGATGTGCGAGCATACAACTGTTTTCGCATGCCTGCACAGGCATTTGTTGGCCTGAGGGACCTACTAGCAGACCGTGGTGTCCTAAAAGATACTCGGTATATGCCAGCAGCAGAGCAGTTAGCAGTATTTTTGAGGGTTATTGCGCAAGCCGATAGTTACCGAAGTGTTTGTGAATTTTTTCAACACTCTCTAGAAACAGTTAGTCGTAATTTCAGACAAGTCTTACACGGAGTCTTGACTTTGAAAGATGATTTCATTGTACTTCCAGATTCGGCCACTCCATGTCATCCACACATCCGAAATAATGCACATTTTTACCCGTACTTCAAAGATATCCTAGGTGCTATTGACGGAACCCATATTCCTGCCATAGTACCTGTTTACAAGCAAAATCGATATAGAAATAGAAAAGATTTTCATATCTCAGAACGTTATGGGCTGTGTATCTTTTTTGATCGACAATTTGTATATGTTGCAAGCTGCGCATGGGAAGGAATCTGCTGCTGACATGCGTACTGTTTTCAAAATGGGCAACCGTAGCAAGGTGGCTTCTCAGACGCAGGTATGTTGAGTAATGATTAATATATAACTTATATATTAATATTATATATTATATATATATGTAACTTCTTATATGTCTATGAATAAAATCGGAAAGATGTTACTTGGTTGATTCTGGATATGCTAATAATGACAAGCTTCTTGGCACCTGTAACGTCGTGTACGGTACCATTTTGATAGTTTTCGTAATCGTTCACGAACGAAGATATGAGTCCTCCTAAGAGTTGTTACATATCTATAGGCAGACAATTAAGAAATGTTGTTGAACGCACGTTTGGTATATTAAAAAAAAGGTTTAAAGTGTTAACTGATATGAAACCATTTTCCTTTAATATACAAGCGGATATTGTACTTGCATGTTGTATTTTGCACAATTATATAGGTAGATATCATGGTAATGATACCTACTTCAACATGCGAGAGGCTGATTTAGAGCAAGAAGAGAATTTGGAGGAACAGGCTGAAGATGAAGACCAAACAACTTATGTATTTGCAAGTGAACAACGACGAGGGGAAATTATCCGGACGGCAATTATTGAACAGATGTGGATGGGCCAGGTTAACTTATACTGAAATTTTCAAGTGATTAACTTAGTAGAACTGTTAACTGTATCATATTTAATTATGCTTTGTTTGTTGTATGGAGTAATGAATAGATGAAGATCATGGTGCTCAACTGTATGAGGATGTTGTTCAAGAGGAATATATGCAATTTCATATTTATTATTATTTATGATGATTGGATTATTTTTATGTTGAATGGATTAATAACTGTTTCCTTTCTATTTCATCTTTTTTATTTACTATCCTGGGTTAACTTATTTTTTTGCCAAACAGAATTCAAAGTTATCCTAGGTTAACCCGGGTTAGCAGCCAAACGTCATTCTGCAATTAATAACTTATCCCAGCTGGGATAAGTTATTAATGAGGATAAGCTAACCCGGGTTAGCTTATCCTACCCCCTATCCAAACGCAGCCTAAAATGGCAGCGACAGTCCCCTGCAGTAACTCCGGAATTTGAAACAACTGAAGCTGGTGCCACCTGCGAAGAATCAGAGTCGAACCGGCTCCACCCCGAAGAACAGAACAACACCGTCGTAGCCGCTGCTATTCCGGCGCCGAATCCGTGGCAGGTAAAATCGTCAAGGAAGAAAAACACTTTTTCTCTCAGCTTTTCAACTCAACCATCATCTCAACGACCCTTAATTCGAGCCCTTTTGAAGGAATTTATAGAAAGGCAGAGGATGGGGAGAAGCCTCTCGTCCAATGCTGAGACGCCGGTTCTCGGCGACGTGTACCGCTAAAGACGGGCAATCGTGCAGGCGAGGCGAGGCGAGGCGTCGTGGCCGAGCTTGCAAACAAAGATGGTGGCGGCTGCGTCGACAAGAGACCGATTAGGTTTTGGCTAAGGGGCGTTTGTTTCCATGAAAAAATTATTGGGTTCGGAGAGCCGGTTACGTTACCATTTCATATACTAATTAAATTAAATGACAATAACTGACAAGTAGGGCTGTAGCTCACTGCAGCTGAGTTTAAAAATTAATATGCTTATCATAAATATAAAGATACTTATTATAAATATAAAAGTACTTATCATAAATATAAAATTAATTATTATAAACTATTATAAAAATAAATGTATTTATTATAGGTATAAATATGCTTGTTATAAACACATAACAAGTATATTTATATCTATAACAAGTATTTAGAGAATGATTCATTATATAATAAATTATTTTAACTAAATACTAGTAATTATACTAATATATAATTATTTTTTATTGTATTTAAAGAGAATACATACAATTTCACTTTGATCTTATCTATCAAAGCATTTTAATATAATACTTTGATTAAACTACTAATACTTACTACATCAATGTATTTTACTTGTAAAATAAATATTTGATAATTTATTAGAGAGATATGATTAAGTTTTAATATAATACCGATAATTATATCACTTCTTGATTGTACATCGATGTATTTCAACTTATTTGTCACTTTTAGAGACCAACTTATGATATATCAATATATTTCAGTTGAATTTTAATATTTTTGCGGCCATTCATAGCATCAAAGTTGAATTCAAGTAGTATACAACCATTTAAAGAATTATTCGATGCATAATAAGTTATTTTGATAGAATATTCGTAACTACAAGATTATTCAATAATTTTTTATTGTATTTAAAAAGAATACATACAGTTAGACTTTAAACTGATCTATATCAAGATAATTTAAAGTAATACTAGAATTAAATAATTTATATTTTTACTTTATCAAAGTATTTTAGTCTAAACAGACATTTGGCGATATATTCGAGACATATAAATATGTTTTAATATAATACTAGCAATTATAAATTTTTTTGATAGTCATCAAAGTATTTTAACTTATTAGGTAATTTTAGAGATTGATTTATGACATATTAATGTATTTAAATTGAATAGTAGTATTATTACAACTATCCATTGTATTAACATTCAATTCATGCTATTTAGAGAATAATTCATTGCATAATAAGTTATTTTAATTGAATTTTATCAATTATATGAGTATTCAATCATTTTTAATTGAATTTGATGAGAATACAATTAATTTGACTTTGATTTTGTCTATATTAAGGTATTTTAACATAATACTTTAATTAAATAACTAATATTTATTATATCGATATATTTTAGCTGAAAGTAGATATTTGACGATCTATTAGGAATATATATGATTAAGTTTAATATAATACCAGTAATGACACATTTTTTTTGACTGTATATCAATCTATTTTAATATATTACGTACTTTTACAAACTAATTTATAATATATCAATGTATTTGAATTGAATAGTGACCTTTTTATAACTATTACTTATGTTAATCTTGAATTTAATCTGAATACAAGCACTTAGAGAATGATTTATTATATAATAAGTTTTTTGAATGGTATACTAGTAATTATACGAGTATTTAATTATTTGTTATTATATTTAAAGAGAATATATGCAATTTGACTTTGACCTTATTTATATCAAAGTATCTTAACATAATGCTCTAATTAAACAGCTAAAATTTATTATGTCGATATATTTTAGCAAAAAATAACTTAGTTAACCAGAAGATGTTATTACATAAGTTTCCAATTCTAATTTGGATCAATAATTAGTTTTATCTTTTTTCCCACCTTCAGAAGAATGAAGCATAGATATCACCCGATATCATTAGAATTTTCTGAAAGGTAACTATCTCGATTTTATTTTATATATGGTATATGAGATTTCATAAATAACACCCTAAAAGAGCCTATTCTCTTAAACTTGATCGATATACTAATAAATAGATGTGTAATTACAGGTATTATATTAAAACGCAATCAAATGCCTCTAATAGATTGCCAAATATCAATTTTTGATTAATATACAACAATATAGCAAACATTAGGTGTGTAATGAGAGTATTATGTTAAAAAACCTTCATATATACAAGATTAAAGTCAAATTCATTGATATGTCATAAATCAGACCCTAAAAGAGCCTATTTTCTTAAAATTGATCGATATGCCGAAAAATAAATATGTAATTATAGGTATTACATTAAAACACAATCAAATGCCCCTAATAGATGGCAAAATATTAATATTCGATTAACATACATCAATATAGCAAGCATGAGGTGTGTAATAAGAGTATTATGTTAAAAAACCTTCATATAGACAAGATTAAAGTCAAATTACATATATTCTCTTTAAATACAACAAAAACTAATTGAATAGACAAACAATTACTTTTTGTTTTGTTAACATAACATATTATGTAATGAATAGTACTTTAAATGCTTGTACTCCACTTGAATTCAACGTAATGTAATGAATAGCTGCAAAAACATCGCTATTCAACTCAAATTCATTGATATGTCATAAATCAGACCATAAAAGAGCCTATTCTCTTAAAATTGATCGATATACCGACAAATAAATGTGTAATTACAGGTATTACATTAAAACACAATCAAATGCACATAATAGATCGCCAAATATCAATTTTCGATTAAAATACATCAATATAGAAGATATTAGGTGTGTAATCATAGTATTATGTTAAAAAACTTTCATATAGACAAGATTAAAGTGAAATTGCATATAGTCTATTCAAATACAACAAAAATTAATTGAATACACACACAATTGCTTTTATTTCGTTAAAATAACTTATTATGCAATGAATCATACTTTAAATGCTTGTACTCCACTTGAATTCAACGTAATGCAATGAATAGCTGCAAAAACATCACTAATCAACTCAAATACATTGATATGTCGTAAATAACACCCTAAAAGAGAATATTCTCTTAAAATTGATCGATATACTGACAAATAGACGTGTAATTATAGGTATTACATTAAAACGCAACCAAATGGTCCTAATAGATCGCCAAATATTAATTTTCGATTAACATACATCAATATAGCAAATATTAGGTGTGTAATGAGACTATTATCTTAAAAAACCTTCATATAGATAAGATTAAAGTCAAATTCATCGATATGTCATAAATCAGACCCTAAAAGAGCCTATTCTTTTAAAAGTGATCGATATACCGATAAATAGATGTGTAATTATATGTATTACATTAAAACGCAATCAAATGCCCCTAATAGATGGCCAAATATAAATTTTCGATTAAAATACACCAATATAGCAGACATTAGGTGTGTAATGAGAGTATTATATTAAAAAACTTTCATCTAGACAAGAATAGAGTCAAATTACAAATATTCTCTTCAAATACAAGAAAACTAATTAAATATACACACAATTGCTTTTATTCAGTTAAAATAACTTATTATGAAATGAATTGTACTTTAAATGATTGTACTCCACTTGAATTCAACGTAATACAATGCATAGCTGCAAAAACATTACTAATAAACTCAAATTCATTGATATGTCATAAATAACAACCTAAAAGTGCCTATTCTCTTAAACTTGATCGATATCCAATAAATAGATGTGTAATTACAGGTATTACATTAAAACGCAATCAAATCCCCCTAATAGATCGTCAAATATCAATTTTCGATTAATATACAACAATATAGCAAACATTAGGTGTGTAATGAGAGTATTATGTTAAAAACCTTCATATATACAAGATTAAAGTCAAATTCATTGATATGTCATAAATCAGACCCTAAAAGAGTCTATTCTCTTAAAAGTGATCGATATACCGATAAATAGATGTGTAATTATAGGTATTACATTAAAACACAATTAAATGCCCCTAATAGATGGTCAAATATAAATTTTTGATTAAAATACATAAATATAGCAGACATTAGGTGTATAATCATAATATTATGTTAAAAAACCTTCATATAGATAAGATTAAAGTCAAAATTGCATATAATCTTTTGAAATACAGTAAAAACTAATTGAATATACACCAAAATGCTATTATTCAGTTAAAATAACTCATTATGCAATGAATAGTACTTTAAATGCTTGTACTCCAATTGAATTCAACGTAATGCAATGAATAGCTGCAAAAACATCGTTATTCAACTCAAATTCATTGATATGTCATAAATAACACCAAAAGAGCCTAGTCTCTTAAAATTGATCGATATACCGACAAATAGATGTGTAATTATAGGTATTACATTAAAACGAAACCAAATGCCCCTAATAGATCGCCAAATATCAATTTTCGATTAAAATACTTCAATATAGCAAACATTAGGTGTGTAATGACAGTATTAAGTTAAAAAACCTTCATCTAGACAAGATTAGAGTCGAATTGCATATATTCTCTTCAAATACAGCAAAAATTAGTTGAATACACACACAATTGCTTTTATTCCGTTAAAATAACTTATTATGCAATGAATCGTACTTTAAATGCTTGTACTCCACTTGAATTCAACGTAATGCAATGAATAGCTGCAAAAACCTTACTAATCAACTCAAATTCATTGATATGTCATGAATAACACCCTAAAAGTGCCTATTCTCTTAAAATTGATTGATATACTCACACATATACGTGTAATTATAGGTATTACATTAAAACGCAACTAAATGCCCCTAATAGATCGCCAAATATTAATTTTCGATTAACATACAAATATAGCAAATATTAGGTGTGTAATGAGAGTATTATGTTAAAAAACCTTCATATAGACAAGATTAAAGTCAAATTCAGTGATATGTCATAAATCAGACCCTAAGAGAGCCTATTCTCTTAAAATTGATCGATATACCGACAAATAGATGTGTAATTATAGGTATTACATTAAAATGCAATCAAATGCCCCTAATAGATCACCAAATATTAATTTTCGATTAAAATACATCAATATAGCAGACATTAGGTGTGTAATCATAGTATCGTGTTAAAAACCTTCATATAGATAAGATTAAAGTCAAATTGCAGATAGTCTCTTCAAATACAATAAAAAATAATTGAATACACACCCAATTGCTTTTATTCAGTTAAAATAACTTATTATGCACTCAATCGTACTTTAAATGCCTGTACTACACTTGAATTCAACGTAATGCAATTAATAGCTGAAAAAACATCACTAATCAACTCAAATTCATTTATATGTCATAAATAACTCTCAAAAAGAGCCTAGTCTCTTAAATTGATCGATATACTGATAAATAGATGTGTAATTACAGGTATTACATTAAAACGTGATCAAATGCCCCTAATAGATCGTCAGATAACAATTTTCGATTAATATACAATAATATTGCAAACATTAGGTGTGTAATGAGAGTATTATGTTAAAAACCTTCATATAGACATGATTAAAGTCAAATTCATTGATATGTCATAAATCAGACCCTAAAAGAGCCTATTCTCTTACAATTAATCTATATACAAACAAATAGATGTGTAATTATAGGTATCGCATTAAAACGCAATCAAATCCCACTAATAGATCGCCAAATATAAATTTTCGATTAAAATACACACACAATTGCTTTTATTCCGTTAAAATAACTTATTATGTAATGAATCATACTTTAAATGCTTGTACTTCACTTGAATTCAACGTAATGCAATGAATAACAGCAAAAACATCACTAATCAACTCAAATTCATTGTTATGTAATAAATAACACCCTAAAAGAGCCTATTCTCCTAAAATTGATCGATATACTGACACATAGACGTGTAATTAAAGGTATTACATTAAAACGCAACTTAATGCCCCTAATAGATCGCCAAATATTAATTTTCGATTAACATACATCAATATAGCAAATATTAGGTATGTTATGAGAGTATTATGTTAAAAAACCTTCATATAGACATGATTAAATTCATTGATATGTAATAAATCAGACCCTAAAAAAGCCTATTCTCTTAAAATTGATCGATATACCGACAAATAGATGTGAAATTATAGGTATCGCATTAAAATGCAATCAAATCCCACTAATAGATCGCCAAATATCAATTTTCGATTAAAATACATCAATATAGCAGACATTAGGTGTGTAATCATAGTATCGTGTTAAAAAACCTTCATATAGACAAGATTAAAGTCAAATTGCAAATAGTCTCTTCAAATACAATAAAAAAATAATTGAATACACACCCAATTGCTTTTATTCAGTTAAAATAACTTATTATGCACTCAATCGTACTTTAAATGCTTGTACTACTCTTGAATTCAACGTAATGCAAT